>JAECWM010000297.1:0-583296 GCA_018150695.1 Drosophila oshimai | reverse complement strand
AACTAAACAATTGTAATAACATTTTTCTTAACAAATATATAAATTATCCATTTCAAATCAGAGCTCGCAAAAAACTGTCGACCGTTTCTCGTTGTCTTGAAAAAAGTGTCTTTACCTGACTCTTTACGAAAAGACTCAGAGAGCAACCGATTTAAGGGTTCTTGGAAGAGCTCGCTCGCGCTCAGAGCGAAACCGTTTTTTTCTATTCTGTTTTGTTTCGGTTGTTCCAAGACCCTTTTGTCGCGTGCCATGAAGTTCCATTAGTGCAGAAAATCTGAACGCCTTACTAGTTATAAAGCTTAACACATAATATATAAATAACACACAATTTGAAAATAAATTTAATTTGTTCCATTAAAAAAATTATATTATTTCTTTCCCACAACAACGAAAATAAATGTAAAGACCGTTTGCATTGAGTTTTTCGGTCAATCGGTCTTTTGCTGACTCTCATGGTGCGAGCGGTTCTCGTTTCGCTCTTTACGCACTGCTCATTGAAAGACCGACACACAAAGAGCTCAACGAAAAGCGCTCAACAGAAAACATAAAAGAAGACAGCAAGAGTCTCTTGCACAGAGCGAGAGCGAGAGGGTATGATCTTTTTCGGTTGTGCTCGCAACAAGACCGCAAGATGAAAAACGGTCGACAGTTATTTGCGAGCTCTGTTTAAAATCAATGTCGGAAATGTGTTGGAACAGGAACATCTAAGTACTCACCATTGAGGTTGGGATTCCACGAGAGGCCGTAGCCCTCCTTCTGGTGCCCGCGCAGCCGGAGGTCGGGCTGACATTCGCCGGACGGCTCCGGCTTGCTGGGATGCTTCGTGTAGTCAAACACCAGGACATCGCTCGACGGCGTCTTGGTGGCGATCACGCAGGCGTTCTGGGGCATGTAGCGCGCCCGGTTCACCTCGCCTTCGTGGTTGATCTTGATCTCGATTTCAATCTTGCCGCACACCGAACCAAAGCCGCCGAATTCGCCCTTCTCGTTGTCGTAGTGCGAGCCGTCGAACTGGGCGTCCTCGCTGGGCAGCTGGACGCTGGCAATCAGCAGGTGATTCTGCTCGTCGGAGGTGTGTGTGCCCAGGATCAGGCGGTGCACCGAGTAGTCCTTGCCGTCCTGCTTGGTCACGTCCGGCAGCCACTGGGCGGTCAGCGAGGGCCACTCGAGGGCGTGCGTCATGACCAGGTCGTACAGGAACGGCGTGTTCTTCTTCCAAATCTTGTACTCCTCGTTGATCACGCGCTCCTCGACGGCGTCGTCGAAGGATTCCGCTGCTAAAGGACGGTGGTTACACACTGCAGCGGTCACTTGTCAGCTGGACTTACCATTGTCGCTGCGATCCACCATAGCGAGGCTTCTTGGCTCGCTGTTCCTCAGTCTGCGTCTAAAGTCGGCAGCCGAAAAATTCGGGCGCCAAAACAAAAGCCGAAGCGGCAAAACGTGTGCACAAAAAACTAATGAAGCTTGCCACGAATCGAAGCAGGCGCAACTCACACTTGGCCGTAAATAAAAGCGAGTGCAATTGAACTTATTCCAAGCTGTGCACCCACACTTTTAACAGCGTATCGTCAGCGCAAAATGGGAAATGGCTAATTTACTTCTTTTTTTTTTTGCAAGCGCGTCGTCGCTGCTAGAGATGCAAACGATTGTCGGCAGGGCTGCCATATTCGATATCAATAACGATAACTTTATGTTTATGTTTGGTATATTTGTATCCCGAAGTTTTATAGCCCCATTCCACTGCAACATATTTTCTCATTTTGAATATGGGTCGTTCCACTGAACATTGCTTTAATGTACATTATTGGCCCTTTGTCCAAAAAAAGAATACGACGTTAGTTTTTAAAAGTGCGCCTAATGTTAGCAGTTGTAAAGATAGTACTTAAAAAATTTTTGATAGGAATTGGTAATTTTTTTGTACTTCTGCGGTGCCGGGTCGGGGCGAACGACTCCTATACACCTTTATTTTTCGCATTTTTTTAATGCCACATATTTTCTCGTGTAAAAATATGTACATTGTCAAGAATGAAGAAGTATAAACATAAATAATTGTTTTTGAAGAGTGTTTTTAGACTTTTAGAATATGGGTTTAATGAAGAATTAAAAAAAATAAAATTTAAAAACCTTGCCAAAAATATTTTAAGGTATTTAATGGTTTTGTACAAAACAAGACATTTTTAAATCATGCTACGCTAAATTCTGTAGGGATTTTTTAAGTCCTTAAGTTTTTTGAACCAAAGACTTCCGCATCATACATTAAAAAGGAATACGTTGTAAAAAAAATAAACCAGGAAAAAAAACACTCAAGTTAATAGAAATAGTGGATAAACAAAACAAAACACAAAAATTTAACAAATTCTTAAATTTGATACACCACGCGAAATGAGATTTTTTGGCTAATAAATGTTTTAAATGAACGATTAAATGATTTATTTCACGGGGTTTTTATAATGGTTGTCACTGCTTTGGGTTTTTTTTGGTGTTATCAAAACCCGATTGAAACTAGTTCTAGAGCCACGACGTGTAAGTCACTGCAACTCTGAACACAACGGAGGCCAAAGACCGAATGCGGCCAGTTCAGCGATCGAGCCGAATATAGAGATTTTTCTGAGCGCGTTGTTTTCAGAGAGAAAAAACAGATTAACGCAGAGTGCTGGGAATCTTTATCATGGATCACAAAGCCGACTTGCTGTCTGTGAATTAACAAAGCGGTTTAAATGTAATCTCCCCCTCTCTCAAATAATACTTTTGTATTAAGTAGTTTATTTAAGTTGTTTTTTAAAAATATAACACTTCTACTGAATGATTTAAAGGTGCTGCTGGATGGATTGGGTAAACGGGTGATAGTTTCGGCCCATCCACTGCACATTGGTCAACATTGTCTCCAAACTCTGCTCGGTTTTCTGCAGAGCGCTCTTCAGCAACTGACGCGAATTGTTGACGAAGCCCTGGAACTCATTCAAGTCACTCAGCGAGATGATCTGCTCAGAAAGTTGAGGCAAAAATCGACCCAGACTCCTGGTTTGGGGATGGTAGCTGAAAAACAGAGATTACATATTATTTTTAACGATGCTCCTTTCAAGAATAAATTATACTAGAATAACCTGCACTTTTCTGACTTACAATTTGTATAAGTAGTTCAGATTGTCCATGAAGTATTTCTTGGCCAGCGGGAAACCCACCTGGCCAGCTGCCACAGCGTTAAAGCAAAGCGAAGCATCTTGCTTACGAATGGACTCCTTGGGATTGAAACCCATCTCCAGATATCGCTGCAGAATCGACACATCTCTCGAGCAACCCAGGGTTACCAGTATGGTCTTCTTCTCGGAGGCTACATTTGACTTCTTGTACCGGGTCCACAGGAACTCCCAATCCTCATTAGTGCCGTATCTTATCGCAGCGCAGTACACAGTGCTACGAAGATTAATCGGAACTGGGTTATCCTCGTCGGGATTAGACTCGGATCGCCACTTGCTGAAGTAGGCCTGCGCCTGGGGCACACAATCTGCCACCTGGTACTGGCAGGCCCAGTTGACCACCATGGTCTTGAGTATGATCTGATCCTGTTGCTGGATCGAGCTGAAGGTGTCGTTAATCCCATTCAAGTGCTCGTAGATGGGGGAGACTATCTTCTGCATGTAGCGCTGCAATTAAAGGGTTCCATTAGTGATATAAATTATGGAAAGGTCATCCCAAAGCCTACCTTAAAAAACTCAAAGTTAGGTGTCTGCCGCACAATGCGATTCAAAAGCTTAAGATTGTCGAAAGCCGACCTCCAAGGAAGAAGCTCCCGTTCTCGCTGCAGATAATCGATGACTTGCAATGCGGTTTCGTAGTCCTGCTCTCCTGTCCAGGCAAAGTACAGCACGTCGTCTATAAGCTGGGCCCTGTTTATAACGTGGATGCGATGGAACTCATCGCTGTTCAAAGTTTCGACTAGAAGCTTCCAGTTTTGGGCATCGTAGTTGACCTTGTACGGTGTCGACAGCTGGGTGTTGAAGATCACCCACTGATCGGGTGCTGGAAGGTCCTCGATCGTCTTGGGAAGACTCTCGCCAGTCTTGCTGCACTCCATCCACGCCTTGGGTGAAGTGTTGCTAAAGTCCTGCTCTTCTTTCGTGGTATAGCTCAAAGGTACCCACCAGCATCCTCCTCTTTGTGCTCGTGATATTTCAGTGTTTAGGAGGTAACGCTCTTCGGTGAGTTTTGCTGTCTTCGTTGTATAATCACGGGTCACATTGATCACGGGATAGCTGCAAAATCAAAAGATTGTTAGCATTGGAATTCGAGTATTAGTTTACCTGAAGCAAAGGACTTTTCTAAGACCCACCCTGTTTGCAGAGTCCACGAGTCCATAATGGTCTTGATATCGAAGTTATCCGGCAAAGCTCCGTTCTTGTGAGCAGCAGCAGTGAGCGATTTCCAAAGGTTATCCTGTTCGGCATTCTTGTAGGCGTAGATCTGAAGATACGATTTCAAACCAGAGCGGAATGCCTCCTCTCCCAGGAACAAGTGCATCATGCGCAGCACTGATGATCCTTTCTCGTACGCGATCGCATCGAAACTCTCCTCGATCTCCGACACCATATGAATGGGCCTCGATATGGGGTGACTACTCACTAAAGCATCTAGACGGAATGAGGTCATCAAGGCAGATAATGAGCCCCTATCCTTTGACTTCCATTCGGGATGGATGTTCTCTACTCCCAAGCTGGCCACATAAGTAGCGAATCCCTCATTGAGCCAGAGATCGGTCCACCACTTCATGGTCACCAGGTTGCCGAACCACTGATGGGCCAACTCATGGGCCACCACATTTGCCAGATCCTGTTTGTTTGCCAGCGTGGAGTGTGTAGCGGAGTAGAGAAGGGCAGTCTCTCTATATGTCACTAGACCCCAGTTCTCCATGGCACCAGCGCTGAAATCCGGTACGGCGATCTGATCGATCTTTGGGAGCGGGAAGTCGATGCCGAAGAACTCCTCGTAGTATTGAAGTACCTTGGGTCCAAACTCTGCGGCATAATCACACTGATCGATGGCATCATGTCTTGCCCAGGTGCGGAAGAGTGTGCCATTAGGCAGTGTAAAAGGCTTGTGGGAGAAGTCGTTCACAGAATAAGCTACCAAGTAGGTGGACATGGGCACTGACTCTTGGAATTCGCACCATACGTAGTCGGCAAGAGATTTACTGCAAGAAATTTATTGTTGTTAAAGTAAAGGTTAGTAACAATGTAATATAACTTACTGTGGCTTAATTTCCTTCACGGGCATGTTGCTTAGGCCTGTGTAATTCTTGTAATAGCCCAAAGTGACCACGAAGGGTGCCTTGTATTCAGGCTCATCAAAGCAGGGGAAGGCCAATCGAGCCGCAGCCGGCTCAAACTGGGTAATGGACATCCATCTGCAACAAAATTACAGGACTCTAAAGGATTACATATTTCTTTTAAAAAGTATTTGATCTTATTAACCACCTCGTCTCATTGGCCACAGGATCCAAGTAGGAGCTGCGGTAGTAGCCAGCCAGTTGTCGGTTTAATTCGGCTACGAAGGACAACTTCAGCTCGTAGACATTGCCGGCCACCAGTTCTTGGCAGGTGTTGAGAATATAATAGTCGTGGGTGGGATTCACCGACGTTGAGGACACGCAGTTATCTCTTTTCCCCTCACCATTGACCTGGCGAAGTGTCGTTTTGGTCTCGACCATGGTCAAATTCTTCGAGTGCAGCGTTATATTCTTGGTGTTTTGCAGGACTTCAATCAGAATCTTTACAGAACCGGCAAATCGAAGTTCCGCCTCATTGTCCAAATGTGTTAGGATGCGCAAGTGGTACTTCTGGGGTCGAAGAGCAGTCGGCAGACGATAGTGGTCATAGGTGGACTCAGAGTTGGCTGTGACTAAGCCCAGGCCAATGGCCACCATAAACATCAAAAACGACTTCATAATCAAATCTGAGGGCAAAATTAGGTTACACTTATAGTTCAAGCATACCGAAGCCAATTATTTACACTAGATTTCTGTTGATAACAACTAAGTTTTCACCCTTTGTTTCTTTAAAAAAATCAAAAGATCCGACCATAGGAATAAATGTTTGAACCGGTGGGTTTAATGTCCTCAAACCATTATCATAGAGGTGTGAAAAACTTACACTTACACTTACTTACACTTTTCTTTAAAAAAATGCGGAAAATAAGAAAACCCGTACAATATTATTTCACTCAAGTGGCTTATCAAAACAAAGCTTGTCAGAAACAAAGATCTGCTGACTTCATGATCTTAAACTCAAACCGGATTTTTTGTTGTTAAACAAAATTATGTTTATTTCTTCTTGGTAATTGATTCATAAACAAATAAGAAACAATTTCTGGGATATAAATAATAGTTAAAACAATAAAATACACGATTTTCAATACACATTTAAGACGTTTGCTTTGATTGTTTTATTGTTGTTCCAGATTTTTTGTTGGCATTCTAACCGAGATTTTAATTGTTCACACATAACTGTGATAAATTATGGCAAGCAATTTGCCACTGTCAAGTTTTAGAACGAAGTTCAGAAATTGCGACACAGTAGACCAAACGTGTTTTCTCTTAGAGCACTGGTATTATTTAATTTTTTGTTTGTTTACTTTTGGTAAGTTTTTTAATTGCGTTTGCATTGCTCTGTGATTTTTCAAATATTTTTTTGTGCACAGAAAAATAAGCAAGACACCGATGGCACTACTGAACTCACCAGAGGACGGTGACCGAATGCGGCTAGTTCGACGATCGAACCGAGTCTAGAACTGCCGGAGCGCATTGTTTTCAGAGAGATCGTTAAGCGAGACTAAAGCGGAACATTGAGAGATTGGCTGTGACATCGGCGAAGAGAATCATTATCAACTACAAACACCACACTTGTAGGCTACTGAAATAAAAGCTGGGGTTACCCGGCGTATACGCAATTTCAAGTTATACTGCTAACACAGATTTGCCGTGAGCGCAGACAGCTCAGATTTTTCAGCTAATATAAACCAAAAGTAATTCTGCTTGAAACATGTTTAGATTTTACTAGGTACTAACGTTTAATGGGTTTGTCGACATGTTTTATCATAAATTATTGGTGTTTTAAAAGGTTAGTAAACTGGTCATTTAATCGCATCGAAATAGTTGAAGATCACATAAGGTACAATTTGTCAACCATTCCCCCACCCCATTAAGCAAAAGAAAAACCTTTGATCTTGAGATACACGAATAATACTAGAGTATTAAATAGTTTATTTAAGGGACTTTAAACATTCCTAATATTCCTGCTGAAATCAAGGGATTCATTCCTAAATGAGCTGTTGAGAGACTGCACTGGGTAATTTAGAGGAGCTGCTGGATGGAGCGGGACATCTGGTGATAGTTTCGCTGCTTCCACTGCACATTGGTGAGCATTATCTCCAAGGTCTGTTGGATGGCCTGCTCCAGGCCTTTGAGCGACTGTCGCGAGTTGTTGACGAAATCCTTGAACTCGTTGAAGTCAGTCAGCGTGATGACCTGCTCGGAAAGCGGTGACAGAAGGCGCGACATGTCCTTGGTGAGGGGATGGTAGCTGGAAAAACAAAATCTGTCAGTAATAGTTCCTTTCGTTATTAACGTAACAACTTACAACTTATAGATGAACTCAACGTTGTCCATGAAATACTTCTTGGCCAGCAGGAAGCCCACCTCGTTGAAAGCCACTGCCTGGAAGGCCCACATCGAGTCCTGCTTGCGAATGGCCTCCTTGGGGTCGAAGGTCAGCTCCAGATAACGCTGCAGCACCCACACCTCCCTCGAGCAGCCCAAAGCCGTCAAAATGGTCCGCTTCTCGGCCGCCACATTCGACTTCTTGTACCGCGCCCACAGGAACTCCCAATCAGCATCGGATCCATGCTTAATCGAGGTGCAGTACACGGTGCTACGAACGTTGATGGGCACTGGATTCTTCTCGTCGGGATTAGCCTCCGATCGCCAGTTGCGGTAGTAGGACAGCGCCTGGGGCACACAATCGGATACCTGGTACTGGCACGCCCAGTTGACCACCATCGTCTTCAGCAGGACCTGATCCTGCTGCTGGATTGAACTGAATGTATCGTTGATTCCATTCAGGTGCTCGTAGATCGGGGAGATAAGCTTCTTTATATAGCGCTGTGGACAATGGGTTTCAGTAGTGGAACATTAATAAAGGTTTATTAAATAGATTAAGATAGTTAAGATAATTTAATTTTCTATACCCGGCATTCTGCGAAGTATTTAATTATGTTAAATTTTTTTTAACATTAGTAGAACTTGTAACTAAACTAAATTAAGGTTAACAAAATAAAAAAAAAACATTTTAAATTAAAACCAAGGCTCAAAAATAAGTGAATAATTTTAGAACTCATTAAATTGTAATGAAGTTAAAAAGTAAAGTTTTTGCAGTTTAACAGTAAATAATAAAGTTCTTCCCGAAAAGTTCTTTACGCGAATCAGAGTGCCGGGTATTTTAAAGCCGGAGTACCCGACCACATAATTCTTACTTGTTTTTTACGACTCTCTCAGACTTACGACAAAAAACAACTTTTCGTTGGATACCCATAAAAAAGGTGGTGAGTGGATGTTGGGTGTGAGCAATTTTGAAAGGTTCGTTTTGAAATACAAATGAGAATGTGGTTACACCATGGAGGAAAGTGTAGTTATAAATCATTCGAATACTTTGAAACACTAGAACCTACCTTGAAGAACTCAAAGTCGGGGGTCTGACGCACAATGCGGCCCACTCGCTTCAGATTCTCGAAGGCCGACTTCCAGGGCAGGTACTCCCGCTCCCGCTGCAGATACTCAATCAGCCGCATGGCGATCTCGTAGTCCTGTTCTCCGGTCCAGGCCAAGTACAGGGCGTCGTCGATCAGCTGAGCACGATTGATCACGTGGATGCGTTCGAAGTCTCCGGTGGTCAAGGTCTCGATCAGAAGCTTCCAGTTCTGAGCATCATAGTTGACTTTGTAGAGCGTCGACAGCTGGGTGTTGAAGATCACCCACTGATCGGGTCCCGGGAGGTCCTGGATCGTCTTGGGCAGACTCTCGCCAGACTTGCCGCACTCCATCCACGCCTTGGGAGCTGTGTTGTTGAAGTCCTGCACTCCTTGGGTGGTGTAGCTGAGTGGCACCCACCAGCAGCCACCTCTGTGTGCTCGGGATATCTGGGTGTTCAGGAGGTAGCGCTCCTGGCTGAGCTTCGCCGTCTTTGCTGTATAGTCACGGGTCACATTGATCACGGGGTAACTGTTTAGGTGAGATATATGTTATTTGTTCCCCAATTGGGTATAATTTCTTTACAAAACCTTACCCAGTTTGCAATGTCCACGAGTCCATAATGCTCTTGATGTCATAGCTCTTGGGCAGAGCCCGATACTTGTGGGCAGCCTGGGTAAGCGACTCCCAGAGGTTGTCCTGCTCAGCATTCTTGTAAGAGTACTTCTGCAGATAGGACTGCAGTCCGGAGCGGAAGGACTCCTCGCCCAGGAACAAGTGCATCATGCGCAGCACCGTGGAGCCCTTCTGGTAGGAAATCTGATCGAAGCTCTCCGAAATCTCCGAAACCATTTGAATGGGCCTCGAGATGGGATGGCTGCTCTCTAATGCGTCCCTGCGGAAAATGGTCAGCAGGTTGGACAGCGACTCCTGTTCCATAGCTCTCCATTCCGGATTGATATTCTCCACACCCAAACTGGCCACATAGGTGGCGAATCCCTCGTTGAGCCACAGGTCAGTCCACCACTTCATGGTCACCAGATTGCCAAACCACTGGTGGGCCAACTCATGGGCCACCACGCTGGCCACCCGCTGCTTATCCGCCAGCGAGGAGTGGGCTGCCGAGTAGAGGAGAGCAATCTCCCTGTAGGTCACCAGACCCCAGTTCTCCATGGCCCCAGCACTGAAATCCGGTATGGCGATCTGATCGATCTTCGGGAGCGGGAACTTGATGCCGAAGAACTGCTCGTAGTATTGGAGTACCTTGGGTCCAAACTCCGCGGCATAGTCGCACTGATCAATGGCATTGGGCCTGGCCCAGGTGCGGAAAAGAGCGCTGTTCGGCAGTGTCGAGGGCTTGTGGGAGAAATCGTTCACGGAATATGCAATCAGGTAGGTGGACATCGGCACGGACTCCTGGAACTCGCACCATATGTAATCGGTGAGGGATTCACTGTAAATTAAAAGTGCTTTTAATAAAAATTTTAAGCTTAATCATAAGTTGGAAATGTATTCCTTTGATTTTCAATCAATTTACTCTATTTTATCAAGCCACTTAAAGAAGTAACTTACTGCGGCTTGGTTTCCTTCACGGGCATATTGCTGAGACCCGTGAACTTCTTGTGATAACCCAAGGTTACCACGAAGGGTGCCTTAAAATCGGGTTCATCGAAACAGGGGAAAGCCAATCGTGCCGATGCCGGTTCAAACTGGGTGACGGAGATCCACCTGAAACAAGATAATCTCATCAGTTTCCTGCTGTTTTAACCTTAAACGTTTTAATTCCCACTTGGTAACATTGGTCACGGGATCTTTGTAGGAGCTGCGGTAGTAACCCTCTAATTGTCGGTTCAAGTCGGCGGTAAAGGGCATTGTTAACTCGTAGACATTGCCGGCCAACAGTTCCTGGCAGGTGTTGAGGATATAGAAGTCGTGGGTGGGATTCACCGATGTGGAGGACACGCAGTTATCCTTCTTTCCCTCGCCGCTGATCTGGCGAAGTGTGATCTGGGACTCATCGATGGTCAGATTCTTCGAGTGCAGCGTTATGTTCCTGGTATTTTCCAGGGCTTCAATCAGGATCTTCACAGAGCCGGTGAAGCGAAGGTCCTCCGGATTTTCCAGCTGTGTCAGGATGCGCAAGTGGTACTTCTGCGGACGCAGCGAGGTCGGCAGACGATAGTAGTTATAGCTGGAGTCGGAATCCAAGTCCGCTGTGGCTAAGTTCAGGCCAAGGGCCATCACGAACAGCAGAAACCACTTCATGCTCGATTCTGTGGAGGAGAGGGGTGAAGCATTTGTTAGCTGGGCGTTCAACCGGAGCAACTGAAGTAATTAACTAAATCACTTTCGCAAATCATTTACAGTGGATATTGCACAGGGAAAAATCTACTATTAAAATGGTTAAAAAATTAAGGTGGAACTTTAAAATTTTGAAAATCATGGAGAAAGGTTTTTAAGTTTTAGCTTTCTTTATAAATAAGATTTGAACAAGTAATAACTACACTTAAAAAATTGTTTGCTTTTAATAGAATAATTATTTTAAATAAAATTTCAATTTTTCAATTGAACATGAAAATGTAAAATACCTGCAAGGCAATTATAAACAACTGATAAAAAACACACATAAAGCAATTAGTGGGCAACGGGTGGGTCTTCAGCTGATGATTACTGTATAAATAAAATCACACTTTTTGCTGCTTATGCGGTTTCGCTGATTTACTTCAAATTAATGCAAATTGTTTTATTTATTATGTTTTCTTTAAAGTGTTTATTTTGACTCGTTATGCCGCGCACGTATTAAGGTCTGGGCCAATGAAACCCGATTGAGACTCTCCACACAATTCGCATTGTGCGCCATCTACCTGATTTTGGTGATTATACACTTACCGAAGGTACTCGAAATTATCAGCTGATGTACCGATGAAATTCGATTAAGTTATAATAATTTAACTAAAAATACCCACTTAATTACTGGGAGCCTTTTAACTGGTTAAAATGATTAACTGTCTAATTTCAGTACTCGTTACATGCTTGTTTATATTATTGTTATAGTTTTTGACTGTCTCACTTAACAATGAAGCTTTCAATACAAAGATTGTTTAAAATATTTGTGTTTTTTTTCATTTCCCAAGCAAACTGCTCTGATTAGGACACAAAAATCTTCAAAGACCTGTGTGATTTTAGTTGTGAATTAAATAAAATAATTTAAAACTGACAAAGTAAAAGTTCTATCAAAGCCATCTTTGACCCGCCTAGACCGAATCTATCCCGAACATCTTAAGAACATAATAAAAAAGAAAACTTGCATACATTTTTTAATATACTGGATAAACCAGATTGCAACGCCCTGCTAGTTTACTTTTCTGCGCTTCTCTTTCTTTCATTCTTAATTATGCAAAAGTTGTTCTTTTGGTTTAAGCCTTCTCAGTTCATTGGGTGCATACATACATATATAAAAATGTAAATGCGGTTGCGGGCATTGAACTTGACCAATTAGCATATCGGTATGATAACTGATTATTGACATAGCATACCTTATTATGAAAAAGTTAATGGAGAAATTTACAAAATTACCATTTCTTTTCTATAACTTATGCTAGTATACTTCAAATATTTTGGAATATTATTTGTTCTTCGTTATTTAATTCGATAAATCACTGCATTTTATTTTTAACGAGAAGGACAGTCGGCATATTTGATTTAAAATATGCGAATTATTTAAAGAGAAGGAAGTAGCAGGTAATTGAAAAGTAATAAAAGATTTCACGCGAGACTTAATTAAATGTGGTCAATAACTTTTCATAAATGTCAATCACGTGCTGCTCTGACATTGACCTATCAATTGAACCCTTTCAAGCTTAGTAAGACTAGTGAGAGTTTTACAATGGGGGCTGAAATGATAGATCTAGGAAGTAAACATTTTTGACTGTGCACTTGTTGACATTGTAGTAATAATTTAATTATTTCTAATGCTCTGCATTATTTAGGATAAAAAGATTTTTAATTATGTGAGGAAGTGATAAAGATAATTCTTTTGCTTCCCACACAGGTAAACTTGGGCTTATTTTATCACTTTTATAACCGAGCTTGCTGCAAATTTATAATTATGTTTGTTACTGTTTACTGATGATTGATTTCAATATGTTTAATTTTACATCATTTTTATTTGGTTCACCAAATTGTTTTGCCAAGTGATAATCTATGGTAAGTACACAATGCAGCACTTGAAACTTGTTTTCTTCCTATTTTTTTGTTGGTGCCGTATTCTTAACACACTTGTGCCACTTTATTCTTTTTTGGGAACATGTTTTTCAGGGTTATTTAGTGATTTCGTTATGATTTCAAAAGCTGCACTCGAGGTGCTTGACACACAAAAAATTCTGAAAACCAACCGTTTAAAGCACCACCAAGTCAGGAAAGAAAGACGCAGGAGGACGAGGACGAGGATGAGGACCGAGTGCGACCTGTTCGACGGTCGACGCGAATCTAAAGTTTAGTGAGCGCGGCGCTTTTATCTTATAGCCCGGCACTCACACACGCACACGTGGTTACACCGCTCACACACACATAGAGGCGGGGAATAAAACCGGAGAGCACCGTGAAACGTCGACGACTTAGAGACTCAGTCGCTGCTTTGGCGGCGGCGCAGACAACCGGAGATTCTTTATTTTTTATCATAGAGCATAGTGAAAAGGGAGAAAAAATAACAAAATAGCACATGTGTGACCCACACGGACGCGGACTCAGCGGGAGATTGCAATGAAATAATGGCAGGGCTTACCCGGCGTATGCGCAATTTTGATTCACATTGCACACACACTCGCACACTCGCATAGATGTCACTACGTGTTTTTGACCTTAATTGCGCTGATTAACCCATTTCTTTATATTTCGTATGCCAGCAGCACTTTAGCCACTCGACCCCAGAGTTCACCCACCCACAAGCCCACCTACTACCCCCTTTTGGGCAACCCCCCATGGCGGAAGCTCCGCAGATAAGAGGACCCAAACACAAACACCAGCACGGCCACGAAAAGTGCCAAAAACAAACCAAAACAAACCGAATGCAGACAGAATAACAGCATGTTGGCTCACAGGAGGGGGTAGTAGTGGGTTAACCCTTATGACATTGGCATACTCGGCTTTAGCTGAAGAGCCTTTCCTTACATTCAAAATAAGATTGGTACAGCTTTAAATGGTTTCATTATTTAAGTTTAAGTTAACTTTTATTAAAGCCTACCAGCTATTTGTAAAGTTGTCTTGGTTTTCTATTTTTTATAATTAACGTTGTTTTTAGACTTTTTAAAAATAAATGTTATAATTGTATAATATAAATGTAAAATAGTTATAATAAATAAACGGTTATAAGTCACATGTTTTTTCGTACTGCTGTAAAAGTCGGTCTTAAGTGGGTTAACTAAGGTATTGAATATTTTTGTGGCATGGGCACAAACCGCGCTTGACTTTTATCCCAACATTTTTTTTTTGGGATTAATTATCAGGTAGTTTTCAGGAGAGGGAGTGAAAGCTTAATAGGTGTGGATGGGAATTCAATAATCGGCTTATGTTTAACCGATTAAAAATTGGGAACAATTTGAGGAGCTCCACATAAAACGGGCGCTTTGGGAAAAGTTATTTTCTCATTAATTTTATTCAATCTTCGCAAAGAATTTATTTTGAAAATCATTTACATAAATTGTAATAGCTTCAATTAAAAAAAAAAAATATTTTAAGATAGTATCCACTAGCTTATTATTAACTTTTATTCACAAAAAAAAAAAAAATGAAGGCTGTCTTACCCAAAAATAAGTATTTTAAAACCATTACAAAAATATTAATATTTAATCTTGAATTTAAAATTAAATTTTTAAAGTGAAGTAACGATTCGTAATGTTCAAGATCTAACATTAAAAAGTATGCAATATAAATAAAAATGTTCTTTTACTACGAATGTGAAAAAAAATCTTATTTTTGAATCAAATTTTTAAGAACTTATATCTTAAATTAAAGATTGATGTTAAATAAATTTGTGTCGTCACGCGGCCATCTCTAGCAGAAAACTATGAAAAATCAACATGCAACATGTATAACAGCCGTGCACGAATACCCAGCTGTTATACACATTTTCAAACTGTTTACAGCGCCCTCTAGCGCTCATACTTTTGCAGTGCTGGCACAATACGCGCCAAATTCAAAGTCATAATTCGAGGAAAGCCAATTGAGACTCCCAAAATCCCGCCCATCCTGCGTTTTTGGCGCGATTAAAGATAAAAATGCCAGTGATTTCAGTTCAGTTTTAGTCATGTATTAAGTATATTTAAAATTGATGGTCTTTGTTCAATAATATTGCCTTTTTTGATGCAAAAATAAGCTTTGCTTAAATAATAATCATTACATGGTAAAATATTTGTTTTAGTTGTATGCGTTTGCATTTCGGGGCCTTGTACGGTTACGGATTACATAAAAATAAACAAATAATAAGCGTAAATTGTACCTAGCAGAAGTTTTCAACTTTCAACTCTTACAAGATAGTTCTTAAACATTTAGATGTATTTGATGAGCGTGTGATTTGTATGCGATCTTTTTTGTGTGTGTTTTTAGCCATTTTGTTCTGCTTATCATCAACGAATGATTAAGGGGTCTGTGGGAAATGTGTGTATCTCGGGATCAGTATCGGCCTCTTAAATTTAAATGACAGTGTTCCTCACGTTTTTAGATTATAATGCACATTTTTCTTTTGCTTGTTCGATGGTTACATTTAAAATTTGAACTAAAGTGCTTAAATAATTGAACTAAAGCCGAATCCATAAAAAACAATAATAACTAAACAAAAGCGTTAATTCCAAATGAAATTCTCTGTTTTGTATGAATGAGTGTTGGGTGTCTGCGAGCGAGAAACTTAGTCTACGGATTTAACAAATGAAAATCAACAAAACTCAACTTAAAAGCAGCGTGAAATAAATACCCCTATACGTCTATTATATACAATACGATAACACCCAATTTAGATAACGACCCAAGTGGCAGCCAACTGCAATTACAGCATAAGCCGCGAGCGGGACTTCTTGAGTCGCCCAGTGGCTCCCCCGAGGCCGTCTCCGTTCCATGACTTGGACTTGGCCCGAAAGTGGCGGTACGCCTCGTTGTAGGCGGGATCCAGCATGGTGCGGTATGCGTGTGGCTCGCACAGATCTGCGTGCGACTCGAAGAACTCCTTGTAGCCATTGTGCAGCAGGTAGACCTCGGGGTAGTGCAGCGCCGGATATGCGTTGGTGTTCCTCTCGCGGTCCAAGTTGCGCAGGAAGCGGGACATTTTCGGACCACGCTCCGAGGAGAACTCGCAGTGGAAGATGATGATGTTGCGCTTGGGTCCCGACTCGGTGTTCTGCTGCTGCTGCAGCTCAGTCTGTTGCACGGTGAGGAACTCCTCGAGGATCTGCTCGGTGGTGTACAGATTCTTGGCTCCCTCAATATGACCACCCTCGAATTCGTAGGGATAGCGGCAGTCGATGATTCGGTAACTGGCAACCTCCTCCTTGAAGTCCCCCCTCAGCAAACGGGCCACAGTGGCGCTGGAGATGCTCTTCAAATCGCGATGACGTCCCTCCATCAGGGGCAGGGCGTAGGCCTTGCTAAAGTCCCCGATTAACTCGGGCTCGTTGCGGTTCTCGGAGCGGGCCAGGGCGGACATGATCTCCGCGTCGTTCAGGGACATGCACTTCCTCAGCGGTGGGGGATGGCTGGTGGTGATCATTTGGGTGGGGGCGGGGCAGTTCTCCTTCTCGGTGGCGCAGCGGTGGCGTTTGCTTTGGATGGGCGAGCAGCTGGTCGATGCTGGTGGTTCCGGGCGTTTGAAGCAGTCCCGGGCAGTCTCTGGGGTCTTTGGTGGCTGTTGGTGGGCGGGTGGTGTCGCTGTATTGCTCTCAGTCATGCTGAGGCATCGCCTCACAGAAGGACGGCGCATGGAGAGACCCGCTGGCGACTTGGCCGCAGGCTGCTCCTTGATCTTTCCACTGATCAGGGAGTTCAGCCCACTGGGGAATCCCAAGGCGCTCTGCTGATTCTGCGACTCCATCTCAAACAGCTCCATGTACTCATCGTCCATGGAGGACTCCATGGAGCAGGTGGAGGACAGGCTGTTGAAGATGCGGAAGCTGCGAGCCGGTGTAATGGATGACACTTCGCTTACTCCAGCGGCTGGCTGGCTCTTGGGCTGGCGGACAATCTGGAAGCGCTGGGGCGAACCCTCCGGGGAGAGCAGACCCATCAGCTCCGGACTGGCCGATCGCTGCTGATCCTGGGGCGCAGAGTCGTCGTCGTAGAACGACAGCTCCTCCTGATCCATGCTCATCAGTTCCAGCGAGCGGCGGGCACGACGGGATCCACTCATTTTGTTGTTATTACTGGAACTGCTGTTATTACTGGAAGAGAAAATGAAGAGAGGGGGAGGATTAGTCAACTGTTCGGAAGAGAAAGAGAGCTGCTGCTTTTGCTTCCCTAAACTCTCGAAAGAGCGGGTCATTAAACCCAGCTAAAAATACAGACAAAGTGGTGGTGGTGGCGGTGGTGGTGGCGTTGGTGGTGAAAAACAACAAAAATATCCGAAAAAAAATGCAGAGGGGTTGTTGTAAATGGGTGAAGAGTGAGGGAGCTAAATTAGACATTTTACAAGAATTGTGAAATTTAATTTGGCAGCCCAACTTATAGACAAATTTTCAAATATATTTTACATTTTATTATTTATGTGGGATTTGTAAATAAAGTCAGAGCCGTAATATTTGACAGAGCAACTAATAATTTACTAAAAAATGATTTAAAATCGAAATTATACAAAACTTGGACATTTTTCAACACATTAGAACTTAGGTCAGGGAACCCTACTGCTTCTTCTTCTTGTTTCCTTTTTGCATTTGCGGTACTCTAAACGGAATTCCCTTTTCGCTTTTCGTTGCATCTGCTTTTCATTTTGACTTTTGGGTCACACGTCACGCAAGCGCAGCGATAATACAAAAAAAAAGTAAAAAACAGGCACAAAGAACCGCAAAGAACACGGGGGCAAAAAGGAGAAGAACACAAAAAATGACTGACTGACGGACGGACGAGCGATTTTTTGTGGGGGCTTTTGTTGTTGTTTTTTGGAGCCTCGCGGAAGCCGGTTTAATGAATGAAAAACAGCAAGCGAACAACAGCAACAACAACAGCTGAGCAAAAAGTAAACGTGTGGAGCATGGTAAGTAAAAATAAGAGCGTATAAAAAACTCTTACTTTTGTTGAGCCGCTGTTTTTTTTTGCTGTTGTTCTTGAACTTGCACTTTTCATCACGTATTTTTAACTGGTATTCCTGGTGCAAAATAGTTCTGCTAATCCTTGGGCGGTATAATTACCTGATATTGCAATCCATGCAGCAGTTGGTCTCTTCCACAATTGTTTCCCACAGCATTTTGTTGGTTTTTTGTGTGTGATTTCGAAAAACTGGATGTTTTGTATTGCGCTTGCGAGTTTTTGTTGTTTGCCGAAAAATTGCTAAAACACAATTTTCTAGGTCACTTTTCACTCATTTACAGTTAGTTGTTGAGAATTTTAGATGGTAGTCCTTGGTTTTTGGCTAATATTGCATTTTGTCGATTTTGTTGATATTTATTTGTTGTTTGTTCAATGTGTCCGTTTCAGCATGGTTTTAATTTTTGGTTATTAGTTGTGCGAGAGTGTTGTAAGTAATTTTAACCGCACAGTCAAGTCCCCGAACGAGGAACCGAAAGGTAGACCAAGAAGAGCTGTGAACTCGACGGCGAGCGAAAATCGAATGTGCTTGCTCTCGCGGCGCAGCTGGTTTTTATAACTGCAGCCCTGCCGAGGATCGAGAGAGAGCGCGATGAGAGAGTGCACGCGCACAGCTGATGGGTGAGAGCGAGTGCGGACTAAATTAGTTAGTGTTTGTTGTTGCAGCAGGGCGCCTTTTTCCCAGTTCCCTTGATTCTTGTTCTTATTCCCGAGAAATAGAAGCGGGAGAGTGAGACGGGGCGAGTCCAACACATAACGGAGGACGACCCATGTGCAAAGGGAAATGTGGAGAGGGGAAAATAGGAAAATCAGGATTATAGGGAATCTCTGCCGTTTGGAGCGCTCTCTGCAACAGGTAGCAGAAGAATCCTTTCCCCTACATTCCCATTTCCATTTCCCCTGAGCTCAATGCCACTGAAGAAGAAACCACGAAAATCCCGAGGAGACGAGGCGCCTTGGTGATCGTCGCCGGCTCTATGGAGGCCCCTGATTTTGGCGCGCGAGCTTTTATACCCAGACGCGAAGCTCCCCTCGGCGGCCGAAGTGGAGCCGAAGTCTCCGCCAAGTGGAGCCGAAGCGCGCAACACATGTGATTTACGCTGCACCGAAATAGTGGGGCCCTCGGAACAAGAAAGAGAGAAAGAGTGAGCGAGATGCAAGAATCGCGCGAATCTTTCAGCAGAATTTCAAGGCGGCATCGATTGTGTCGTTTGCAGGTAATAATGTGAGATCCACGCATTCCTGCAGCCCCCAGCCCCACAACCCCTCTGTTCTCCTGCTTCAGGAATATCAGCAGGTAGTGGCCGTAGTCATATGATCGCCGCAGCAGAGGGATGGGGCGGCTGTGGAGGGGGGCGTGGCTCCTTTGTGTTCTGCAGACGTAGACGCCAATGTCGTTAAATGAGCAAAGCTTCCAGCCACATATCCATTTACAGTGGAAACTTTGTACCAAAAACTGACAACAGCAACAAAATCTGCTTCTCACACGTTTTTGGTGAGATTTTTGCATAGATTCTTACACTTACATTACATTATTACATTTTAATATTGTGTGAAAGCTTTTTCCGGTACAATAGATTTTATTTTGTTTATTTTAGGAAATTAAAATTTTGGATTGAAAATTATAAACAAAGAAGATTATTATTATTCAGAAAGGAGATGAACTAATTTTTTAGTAAGTTTAGTTTAAATAAGTTCGACTGTCTCTTTGTGTTTGAGTGCATTCGCGGCAAAATTAAAGAAGAATTCGAGTTACACATGCGCCGAGGCCCTGCGGGAGTCACTTCAGTGGATCCAAGGGGTTTTCAAGGGGGGGACGAACACCCATGGGCTGCAGTCCGAGTGTGTTTTTGTAAAATCTCCAGCAAACAAATAAAGAACGGCCAAGGAAAATCAGCTGATATCATTCACATAACTGCAGACTTACCCAAAGTAAATGATATGTTTGCGAACCATAGCCCAATCTACCAAATGAGCTACGGTTTCATTCCGCTGAATTCCTTTGCCAAGCTTTTGTTGTTGCTGCTGCTGCAGGAAGAACCGAGAGGATCATCTTTGTGGAAAACAACCAACAAACAGGCCAACCCAAAAAAAACAACAACAAAGGACGCAGAAATCATAAAGTGGTTTTGAACAAGTTAAAAAAGCGCATAGGGGAAAAAGGAGAGAAAAAGCTCAGACCCAAAAACTCATTCATAGTGAGCAGTACGAACAGTGGGTTGAAATTCGGGTTTATGGTTTTTTATTCGTATACCCCACTGAAGGTTTGCATAGTTTGTATAAATACATTACTAAATAATCATATTCATTTGGGGCCCACGTGTTTTGTCGGTATTTTTAATGACTGAAGGATAATACTGAGACTTTGTAAGTAATCATTTGTGATATTGACGAAACATTCATCTTTTCTATGGACCTATGGATGTTTATTCGTTGTTTAATAGTTTTTGAATTATTTTAGATACCACCGTGCTATCGCAGCCTCCATAATCGGAGAGCAGAAAAAGGGCAAAACGGAGAAATCAAAAACGTATGCAAAAAACACACTCATACATGTGTGTGGTTAAATTTGATAAAGAATGAGAATAGGCTGCAGAGAAAGAAATTGCAGCAACAATGTGAATGGGAATGGAGCACAACAATAGCGGAGGGGGGCCTCAAAAAAAAAAACGACACAGGACCAACAAAAAGTGAAGAGCTAAATTGTAAATCGAAATTCCAAGAATTGAGCTTTGAGCATCGGTGTTCTTTTTTTTCGGTACGTGTGTGTATTAATGCTCGTAAAGTGTGCGAAAAAAGCGTTTGAGATACTTTTGCGCGCGCGCGCTTTTCGCAAATCATTGCCGAAGGGTTAAGGGTGGTGCGGTGGGCAGGAATGGGTTAAAGGCTGGGCGGTCTCCGGTTGCCAATGTGTATGTGTATGTGTGTGTGGCAGACAATGAAATGCAATTAGAAGAAGGCGCAAAGAGGACCCAACAATTGGATGTCTAGGTGAGTGAATTATGGGTGATTTTTTAAACAAAATCATAGTTGCTAAAATTTATATTTCTTCAGACTACGACAAAAGATCTTATAGCATACTCACTTAAAATTATGGTAAGTCAAATATTTCATACTATCGTTTGCATGGTATTGCCCCAAAATATCTTTTAATTTTTAAAATTCCCCTATTCTTCCCCCCATCCAACAAAACCTCAGGGGTAAAGGTGTGTGGAAAGGGGAAATCTCGGAGTACATAAGGTGGGAAGAGACGAGAAGAGCAGAGCACACAGATACTGATTAGAACAAATACCCATGGACGCAGGACGAAAAAACAGTTAGACAGGGATAGCGGTCCCCTCTCTCATATGGTCGATCAGCTGATCGGGGCCCAGGACCGAAGGATATAAACAGCAGGGAAACCGAATTAGTCCTGCTGTGTGTGTGAAGGGGAAAGGGGCAAGGGCGGGGGAAGGATAAGAAGGAGCGGGCACAACGTGCGCGCGCAAATTCCTTAACACGAGCGAGTGAGCGATATAGTGAGAGAGAATCGAGGGGGTGGGGGCAGGAGGCAGGAGGCGCGGCGCTGAGATTTCTCGGGAGAAAGAGAAGCAGTGAAGAAGTGCAGCGCAGGCGACGAAGAAGTAGGTGAAGAGCAGGGCCACGGAACGAGCGTGCAAGGAGGAATAGCCATGGCCGTATGGTTTTTGCGCCAAAAACCTTTTCTGCACTGGTGTGTGTGCGTGTGCAGGACTCGTTTTAGTGGGAAAGAGAGGGGGCGAAGAGGAGTTCGATCTGGATATTCTGTTTATCTTTCGCTGCCTTCTTCGCTGTGATTTCTTGCAGTCTTTGTCGCTCCTTGTTGTCTTTTTGCCTTTTTGTTATATGTATTTTTTTAGTCGCGTTCTGTTCTTTTTCTCGTCTACAAACTGATTGTGAGAAATATTGTATCTTCGAGATACATTTCGTTACTTGACTTTCTGCTGCGCCTCGTTCTCCCTTTTCCCCCTCTTTTCGTCGCCCCTCACATTTCACTTCGCTTTTATGGTCTTGCCCCACTAATTGATTCTCTGCATAAATTTTATTTAAAGCTTTAATAAATGTCAAAATAAGCAATTCATTTCGATGTTAGAGAACGCACACCCATATACTATATGCGGTCCATTGTCCATGGAATGAAGCTCTCTCCCGGACAATCAATTGCCGGGTTCAGGGTTTAAATGTGAAAGAAAGCTGCAAAAGAGGAAATCAATTGTCCATTAATGCTGAATGGCCTGCGATCTCCATGGGTGGGTGTTGTGTCATCATGTGATTTGTGGAAAAGGAAGTTACCTTAATCAAGAGGAAGACGGTTGCACTGATTGCTGGGATAACGCTTTGTGGGGTTTAAATGGTAAATATCAAAGTGCAAGTATTTTTTTTTTAAAGCCTTTAAAGTTTTCTTAATCTTAGGAAGACAGCGATAACCTTACAATAACCACCTTTCTATTTTGAGATGTACAAAAAAGTTCAATTCAAAAACTCTAAAATTATCTAACTTAAACATTAAATGTTTTTTAAGCTTTATTTTAGTCTTTTAAATTTAAAACAATTTTTAATTGTAAAAGATTGCCTAATTATCATTTGTTTTAGAAATCCAGTATTGTTTTTCTATTATAATCTGATGATATTTTTACATTCAAGCGTGGTGCTCTCCCTTTTGGAGACTTTACTGCCCTATACTGGTTCCCCGATAAGCTGAGTTCAAGCTCCTCTCTGCACCCCAAGTTGCATTTGTTTGTTCGCTTGTTTGTTGGCAGAGCTCTATGCAAATGTTTTTTTTATAGCATTGTTGAATGATATGGAAGTACTGGCGCTCGTATCTGGACTATACAGCAGCCTCAGGAAGTACTAATCAACGTTATTCCTCTGTTCCGTCACTCTCCATACATATTTTTAACGGCTGAGCGGTACAACAAAAGTTAGTATTGTGCGGCAACATCGGTGAGTGTGAGTGGGGGTTGAGTGTTTCGTATGTAGATCAACATATGCATACATGTGTACAAAGTCGCAGTTCTCGGTCCTCTAATAAGCGAACAATGTTCTTGACATGCTTAGATATGGGCACATGTATTATTATGCCCTTTGCAGAGGGTATCATAAGTTTGCTCAGATGTTCTTGGATCATGATATAGAGTATAAAATTAAAAGGAAACATTCAAAAGATTACATACGTTATACAAAAATCAAAGTTGATTTTAATTTATAGAGTTTCGAGTTCTTATATTTGTTATCTAGTATTTAAACATCATTGCGTGAAATTGTATACTAGTTAGTTATTTATACAGCCCCATCAAAGATTTTCAAAATCTCAGAATTTAAACCTCAACCAAATTTAGTATTAAACTATCCACAAGGGCATCCAAGCTTCGATCTCCGATTGTAAACTTTATTATTATGTTGATTTTGATATTTTTATGAGTTGCGCGCATTTCAATTCGATTTTGATATGCCTGTCGCACATATCGGGGTTTCCAGGCCAGTTCAGGGTGATGCAAATGTGAAGATTAGATTGGAATCCGAATAGGGCTCATCATCTGCCTGCCACATTGCTGCCAGGCGAAGGAAAAGCAATGCAATGCGATGAGACCCCATCAAAGAGCACACGCTGAGTGCCACTTGAGTTTCCCAGGCTTCGTTCTATGCCACCAATGTGATCTATTTTGGATTGGCAAGGTTTCCCACAGAATAGTACGAGCTGCGAACTGTATTGGCACACACAATTAGTTTGTGTTTTACTGGCAATTTTCTATATAATTTGAATAGTAGCAGCGGCCAGTCCTTTGTCCCAGTCAAAGTGGATGGTCATTTATGCAGGACTCAGGATACTCGGCACATGGCCATTCCTTTCCAGGGTCTTTGTTTTCGCCAAATAGCAATTTGGGTCACAATGTGTGCAACACAACAACAACAACACAACTTAAACAAGTGCCACACAATGCAACAGTTCTGATCTCCTTTCAGGCGGTCAGTGCAAAAATACTGTTGTTCTTGTCACATGCAATCGGACCGATTCGGTTCCCACACAGCAGGCAGTTGGGATCTGGGATCTTTCCTTTTTCTCGGTTTTTTACGAGCCTCTGATGACTTCTCAAGTGGTTCGACTTTTTGGCGCGCAAATCTTTGGTTGTGTGGCCCAGATATAGGGGTTCCCAAAATAGCATCCACAGTAACCTTGTCCCAAAGCGGCGAGATAAGAGTTTTGTAAAAATTATGATTGCCTTGAAACAGCAATGATGCAATCTTTATGTGTTATCTCGAGGCTGATTAAATCAGGTCCCTTTTTTTTATAATTAATATTTTTTAGGAAGGGCGTTATAATGGAACAGGAACATTTAGTTTTATAAATAAATAAGCTTATAGCTAATAAGATCACTTGAATTCTAATTCTAAATATAAATTTTATAAATACTAGTATTTCAGATAAATTTATCACAAGTTATTATCTTAACTTTTCTAAGTTCCTTGATATTTAATCTTAAAGATCAAAAACATAACACCTAGAATAAACCTCCCCATTTCCTTTGGTTCCTTGATCCCAGAAACCCATCCTAGAACAACAAACCCCTTGACTTTGATCTATTGCTCACCCCTTTGATGATGGTCAATATTTTATTTGTATATTAATATCAGCCACGCGACTGGCCCACGAACTGACCACTGGTCAAGCTAATTTCCCGCACCAAGCCAATTTCCAGATAGCCTAGGGAAATGTCGGAAATTAATCAAGAAAAAGGAAAGGAGGCAACCCTCTCCTGCGAATCCTTTCTTCCCCGATCCCTACATGTATGCACAGCATGTAATTAATTGATTAACGTTCTTAGGGACAACATTCATTCTCGGGATTCATGTGAGCCGATCTTATCGTTTTACAAACTCAAAAACTCAACACATTTGGCCCAACCCTTTTTCCTCGGCGATTGGTTTTTGCCTGACCAGATCTGGGACAATGAATATGGGATAAGATGATGAGGGAGAGTTGGATCCACTCTAGAAAGCTGATTTTGATCTCTTTTTTCGTGTTGCCTAATGCGCAGTTTTTGTGGTTCTCGGAAATAGTCGGACTTTTGACAAATTCCCCATGACACGAGGGGAAATCAGTCAAAAAAATCATCTTAAGCATGTCCTGGTCCAGCGATTTTTCAATGTCTCGCCGAATTATACAGCACATTAGGCGACTTCGATGTGCTCGTGGTTGTTGCATAATCAGAAAGGCAGCTGCACCCATTTCGCACCCTTTCCATTCCCATTCCCAGACAGCGCTAGGATGGGACAGGATAGGTCCTGGGATCAGGACAGCTCGTTCACCTTGGAAGGGGCAAGAAGGCAAAAAAAAAGCAGGAGAGCAAGTCTTAGCAGCAGGACGGCCAATTGCATTGTTTTACTAACAACATCAAAGTTATGACAAGATTTTGTCTATCACGTCGTTCTCCACCCCATTTCCCACTTCCCATTTTCCGGGCGGAGGGTTAGGGATGGGATGGATGCCAGCGATCGACGGACTGTCTGAGTTTCCTTTTTCTGACTGACTGACAGCACCTTTCCCTAGCTCACTTCGAGATGCATTACGATTCGAATTTCAAATTTAATCGCATATACAAATTTTATTTATGTGACATGGGTGCATTTTACCCCGCAACCGTGGGATGAGATTCTGAAAACTTGAAGATCCCGATCGCCCCGAAGACATCGGCAAATGGTCCATGTCAATTTGCAATTGCCTCATGTCCCTATGCAGTTTCCAGTGGTTTTTGGCTTGGGTGGTGCTGGTGGTGTGAGGTGGTGCAGAGTTCACCGAGGGGGTTGCACACGAAAGTTGATCGTCTGGGAAGGAAAAGAGATCAATAGGGAATCTGCACCTTGGAATGAGCCTTAAGACTTTGGTCTGATGTTCACGAAAACCATGGGAAAAGTGTGTGCAAGTGGTCAAATTGAAATTTCCAAAAATTTATCAAAATAAAAAAAGGAGTCTCTCATTTCTATTTCTCATAGAAAAATAAATTTTTTTTCTTACTTTTTGATAGTAATAAATTTTTTAACACAGGTCGATAATTTAATAAAAAACTATAATGTCGTGTTCACAAAACTTTGGTAAAGAAAATATATTTTTTCAATTCTAAAATAATATCTTGTTAAATACATATTTTAAATAATATATTATTAAATAATCATAATGATTTTTAAGTTTCTAGATAAAATTTCTTTCCACTCAGATTACCTCTTGCGGTTTTTAAAAAAACTAAAATTACTTAGCATTCTTAAGAAAGTGTGCATTTCATTATTTTCAGCTCATTAATAATTTAAAGAAACTGAAGAACGTTTTCTCCCTCTTTGTCCCTGAAAAAGTGATCTCTAATTACAAATCTCCTATTATACAAATAAATACCTAATAGATAAATACGAATGTATCCATTTGAAGATTCCTGAAAAATCTTAATGAAGAAATTGAGTGATCAATAACTGATAGTGGAAATACTTTCCGTGAACCCCAGGATAATCCGTTGAGTGAGCAATCATCTCTTCGAAGGAAAACCACCAACGAAATCTCATCCAGAATTTCAAGGCGTTACAAGTGCAATCACATGCTCATCGCATGGATTGTTGGACTGCAATCTCTTGCCGGAATATCAGTAATTGCACACATTCAGCACATTGTAACAAAGACAATGGGCACATGACGTTTATGAATTCTTCGACAAGTACACCATCCATCCATCAACAGATCTCTACCATCCTCGCCATATGTGTGCAATATTAATCTGCAAAACAGAATTTTGGGAGTTCGCTTGTCATGTTGGCTATTTCCTTTTTTTCTTCTCTTTTTTTTGATACTTGTCAGCGCCTGCCGTTTGCCACACAAATGAAGTCATTGTCAGCAGTTGTCAATGCAGCCACGCCCACGGCCGCCCCCGCCCACTCACTATGTAGATGAAAATTCGAAAAAATTTTAAACATAATTCCCAAATTATGGTTAAAAATGCTTGTGGCGGCAAAACAATCTGAGCTGCCACAGAGAGCGGGAAAAGGTTTTTTTCGTTTTGTTTTTAGGGTCTCCGGGCTGGGCTCCTAAAAGGAGTGTCCGCCGATCCAGCCCATAATTAACTATTCAAACAATGGGCACGCACAAAGGGATCAGCAATCAAATACGCATACACACACTCGGAACTTGGTATTTCGAGTCACGTTTGCTGACACAAATCCTTCTTAGGAAAGGCAATATATCCTAGTCATTGCCGATGATCAACTCAAACATCATCATCATCAGCAGCAACCTGAGCAACCTGAAGATGCAAACAGTGTTGCTCAGCTTTGATTTAAAAAAATAGCTGATTCGGCCTAAACAATTTTTAAAAGGGGTGCACAAACATGTAAAATTGTTTTTAAGCAATTTATGCCTAAAAGTTAACTTATTTAAAATAAAAATATATTTATGAATATTAAGATAACTTTTAAACGTCATGAAATTCGCACATTTATGTTGTCAAAAACAATAAATTGATTTTAGTATTTAGTCTATAAAAGGAAACTTTTTTAATGAACTAAATAACTTTGTTCTTAAAATGAAGTAAGACCACTGTAACAAGTTTCTAAACCTCAAACAGATCGTGTTGTAAGGCGCAAAAGCAAATTGTTCCCAAATTATTTAAAGACACATACTAATACATAATACTTAAACATAAAACCAACTAGATTTGGCTAAAAACCAGCTAGCTTGGCACCGCTGAATGGGAAACCTTATTGACAGGTCCCCATACCCTGCATACCAAAGCAGATTGCGCAGATTTCGAAAATGTTAGAAACGAGAAGACAGCCACAACAACAGCGATGATTTCGGGTACGTGAGTTTGTCTACCTATTGTTCGGATCCCAGGGCCCGTAGCTGCAACCTGTTATGTTCCGTGCATTCGGCGTAAGGTGTTCCCTTCCTCCCGCGATCACACCTATGTTTTGTGTTATACCCCGTTCTCAGATCCGATCCGATCCACACCGAGTTCCCATTCCCAGCGTGTGTGTGTCGCTTGCCAAGCATCAGCCCAAGTCCAAGTCCATATAGATATAGCCTTGACGGCCCTGGCTCATAATTCACTCACTGCAGGTTTGAATTTCTACAAAAATAACTTCGTTTGCATGGCATGTCTGGGACTGCGACTCGCCTTTTGGCATGTCTTTGGGATCCAATATAAAAAATATGTATCTTCACGTGTATCTATAATCTGCAAAGAACATATGTGAATAGTTCTGTGTCTTGATTGCTGAGCGAGTGTTTTGGACAGAGCATGTGTTGGATATCATATTTGAAAACAGAGATTGATGTCCATGATATCAGGTTATGCAAGTAATGGAAGACCTTTGTACTTATGATTTACTTAGTTTATAGAAAGTATTACCAGATCTTTTTTTGTAAATAAAATAAAAAATAAAATAATTAAAATGCCACTTACCCAATTTAATCTTAGCACTTTCCTTTTCTCTCTTGGATTAAAGTATAAAAAAAAATTAAAAATAAATATTACGAATATTTTAGCAGCCGGCAGAATCATAGCGCAGCAGTTTTTCATTCCAATAAATATTATTTGTGTTTAAAACCTTACGTAAACCTTTGTGTATTCCATTTTTGTATTATTCTTTTTGACTGTAATTTATTTAAAATTTAAGAAACCCAACAAAACGTCTTCCTTCCATTATGCCCGCTTAAAATATCTCATTTAAAATACGTAATTTGCCGCGTCTCACCTCACGCCCACAAAAATAAACTAACCCGAACACCGTGATCTGCGTTTTCGGGGAATCCTTTCAATTTGGCACGTGTGCCGGATACAATTTTCATGGAAATTGCCATGGAAATCGCTGGGCACGTTCTACGCTGCATTTTCCTATACAAGTCGCACTCTTCTATTCGGCCCGCATGAAATGTATTTATTCTTGACAAAATATATTATTGTTAATATGCATCGCTCACAATAAAGTCCCCTTTGTGAGCGAGGATCGAAAGGATGTGCGATTGTATTTGCATTAAAGTGGCATTGTTAGAGGGCCGGCATCAGGATATCAAACGCTGAATGTGTAGAGGGTGTGTATGCGCCAGCAGATCCCTTTGTCAGTCGCAATGCGCGAAAGTGTGGCGCAGGCGCAGCAGGATCTGGCTCTGGATTTGGATCAGCTTCAGAATCGGAACAAGGACCTAGCGCACGTGCGCTGGGAAGTCCTGCGCGAAATGGGAAGCGCTCACCCCCGGGCTGGAAAATGAAAACAAGTGAACGCCATTTCCGCACGGCTCGAGTCCTTTAATTGATCCTGCATGGTGGTGGTGGCAATGGCAATGCTAATGGTGGTGCTGGTGGTACGGGTGGTAGTGATACTGACGATGGTGGTGGCGGCGGCGTCGTTATCCTGGTACAGTGCGCAGGACCAGCGCCAGGATAATGCGCGTGTGAATCCAACGGCTGAGACTGCGCGAGAGGGTGGCATCGCTGGTAACAGGCGGTTCACTGAAAGAAAAGCAATATGAAAAGTCTCAAAATAGTAATCCTAAAATGTCTTTAAATCATATCTTTATGAGCCCCTTTTTTTTAGCTGACTTGACTTCGTGAATTAATAAATTTATCACAATTAAAGTAGTACATATATTACATTTTCGTTTAGGCGCTGATCGTACAAGATTTTCAGGATACTACAGTGATTTTCTGTTCAGTGTAATAGTGGTGGTGGTGCTGCTGCTTTTTTGGGGTGGTTGCCAACCCCCAGGATGTGGCACGTTCCCGTTGTAAGTTGTAAACAGGCAGGTGCAGTCTCATGCTGGCGGCGGTTGATGATAGTCCCCGTAGGCCTGGTTCTGATTTCGATTTCCTACACCACTTCACTCCACCGCTGCGATGGTGATGATGCTGCTCCTACGGGCGGCAGCTGCACTCGAGTCCTTGCAGAGTCAACGACCGTGTGCAGCTTAATCAGTGCGCTGATTACATGGGTGACATAAATCAGGGCGGTACATCAGCAACATCAGAGGCAGCTGCAAAAGCTCTGTATCCTATCCCCTTCTAAACAAACTCAATATAAAAGTAGCTGCGTACAGTCCATGCTTTTGGATATCCAGTCCTCAGGATAATAGTTGAAATTGTGTACGCTTGTGACCACAGAATATTGAGATAATATCTTATATCATAAAGCTAATGTAAGAAAAAGTAAATAAATATTTTATAGATCCTAATCTAAAAAAATTAAAACCCATCTTAGTCTGCATATAATAACTCCCGAATTTTTTAAGCCACAAATAATGCGTTTTAAATTTCGAAAATTCATTTAAAAATGTATTAAGGAATAATTTCCTAAATCTCAATTGATCGTTCCCTCATTTAATATCGACAGCTGCAAAAGCTCTGTTGCCCCGTCCAAACAATCTCGAAATCGCAGCTGGGTACAGTCCACTCTTTTCGATATTCGCTGTGCAAGGACAATAGTCAAATTTGTGCAATAGAACGGCAAGCAACTGACCACAGAAACAGAGGACATTGTCGGGCACACCGGGCCACCTATCCAAAAATATACGGCACGAGGCAAGGAAACACTCTGCTTCAGCTTCAGCCTCTGCTCCCTCCAAAAATCATATAAATTACTGGCGGACATTAGCTGCGCACAACGGTAATCATTGCGCAATGTCACCAAGAACGGCTGTGTGTGCAAAAATCTTTGAGGAACAAATGGAATCAAGAAATCAACAATGCATCGCACAAAGGCCGGCCAAGGAAAATCAGTGCAGCACCGGGCTCCTGGCGCACATCTTGCAGTTCCCTTTCCGCCAGGACAATAGGACCCAATGTTTATGCCATTATTCTTCCGGCGCACATCGGCCATTGTGTACCTCTGATTCTCCGATTCGGCTGCCGGGCAGCAGCTTCCATCCCCCGATCGCCGGCTTCTTCCGTCTCCAAAATGCAATCATTGTAATCGATTTTGCACAATTTCCAATGCTCAAGACAGTCGTCAAGACGTCGTAGGGGTGGGTAGGTCTTCACTGGAAAAAAATTGATTAAAACTATTTCTTAAAGTGCTGAGGAAGACGAAGATACCTTTTATTAAAATTTTAATGTTAAGGCTCTTAATTAAAACTTAAATGACTATGATTGCTTAATCAACTAACAAGAAATTCATATTTAAGTTTCATCTAGTGGCTATTCTGAATATTTATTTTATTGCTAATTTAAAATATTGAAAATATAAAAAATGGATTCACCTGCTTATAATAAAAAATGACAAGTAAGCTATCGACATTATCTACAGATTGTTTCCATTAGATCAAAACAGAAAAAAATATATCCCCTTGCTTAAAAATTTTTGAATTAAAGTTATATAGATAATAAAAATGTTTCATTTTTACTAAAATTAAATGATTATAGAATAAAGTCCACCACATCCCTTTTTAGTTCAGTGTAGCTGGTCCTTGGCAGGACGAAGCTAGACGCCGCCACCTGGAAGAACGCAGCGTTTCATCCCCCTGAAGTCCACAGCTGATCGTAGCTCGTGCCAAAGTGCGCGGGGTTTTCGTCTTGAAGGAGGCCAAACTGTAAACTGTAACACGGCTAGAGCTCAGTGAGCGAAGCGAGCAAATGCAGCGAATAATGAGGTCCTGCCAGCCGGCTTTACCGCTCCTTCTTCCGACTCCGACTCACCCTCGCTACTCCTTCGCGTCAGAGTCAGCCTGACACCTTCAATTTGTGTTTTCCTCGGCGCATGCCAAGAACCTTTCGCTACCAAACATCTGTCCCATATTTTGTGCGGTTTTAATGTGCGGACTCCTGATGCTTTCTAGGTGCCAGCGACCTTATCGCGGGGCGACAAATTCGGTAAGTGATCCCTAGCTAAAAGGGGTCTCCAAGTATTTCCAATGTCCCCCCAGCAAATGCTCTTAGGTCCTTTGCCATCAATTGGACTGCGCATTGCTAATGGCTAATGAGTTCGATTGGGGGGCTAGTCAGCATATAGGGAAATATCCACAGGGGTTGTTGGAGCCCCTCCAATTGAACTCTTGTTTAGCATAATTGAGCTTAATTTGGAATTATTGACCTGCTCCACATGACCGATCAATTTTCATAAACAGTTAATGGACACAAGGTGAAAATAATGTTATCCTATGCAAATGTACGGCTTGCAGCAGCTTGCAGTTGGATTTTCCGTTAAAAAGAATAATCATAAATAAGGGTTCAATAATGAGATAAACCGAAATGTAATTCCCAATTATCCATGGGGCTACGAATAAAAATAACACTAAACTTGTCTTAATTTTACTCACTGCTGTAATCTTAAGCAAAGAAAGGTAGTCTAAATATTTATCTTCAGAGTTATCTGACTTCAAAGCTATATTTATACTAGTTCCTAATAGACTGAATAACTTTGTATAATTTATTAAAGTGGTCTTGATATGCAGCTCAAACATTTGACTTACTTTCCCCAAAAAACATTTCCCATCAGCCTTTTACAAGATCCCCCAAAAAAGTCAGAATCGCTTTTTATAGACGGGAATGTCGGTTTACAGCCTATTTCTTTTAGCCCCCCTTTCGTGTGATATCACAATCTAAATATAGTTCGGCATAGTTTGTCTAATCCCCTATTGCTTATCACGTGTAATGGATTTCTGGGAAGTTCGTGTCTGTTTTTTATATCGTTCATAGATACGGGGTTTATGTGGCACGCTCTAAGGAAGTTCAACGAACTGTTTGCTTTGCTGTCCCTAACCTAAGACATTTGCAAGATAAGTGCCCCACATATGCGGCTCTCGGAATAAATTCTTTCCATTTCCACCCCGACTTTTCCGATCCACCCCCCTCCCCATGGAATTTCTCCGCTCTAACGGAACCGCTGCATTTTCAGCAGCGTATTAATTACTTTTGGGGTCATTGTCACGCCGGCAGTTTCATTTATTTATGTAGCAGAGTCGGCGCATAAATGTCGGCAACTGTCTTCTCCCCTCTGCTGTTCCTCACCCACTGTAATTTCTGGGACTACTCCAACTTCACCCTCTGTATATCATAAGTCCCCCCTACAAATGCCTGTTTGTTTTGGGTGTTAGCAGGAGGAGAATCGGGATTTTCTGGTGAATAGCGAAGAATTTGAAAAGAACCAATGATATGCACGGATCTACTTAATGAATAAAATATTTAAAATTATAAGAAATTTAGTTATTCGATAAATCTAAGACAAAAATCATAAATATATATTTTTCTAAATTTTGAAAACAAAAATAAGTTACAAAACTTTTTTTAAATATATATTTTCCTAAGTTTTATACTATTACAAAATTATTTCATTCAATCTTCAGGAGTTTAACATGACCAGTTCAATTTGTTTTACATCTTAAGTGGTTTTGGAAACAATGTGGAGTAGTCTAAAAACAAATTTTTTTAAAATATAAGTTGCTTAAATTTATTGGAAAATATTTATTTCTGGCAGGGAACTCTTAGGGAACGAGTTTAATAACAAATGTATAAACAGTTTATTTTTGGTAACTTCGACTGAGAAGGATCTATGAATATCTACCAGCTATCGTTTTTTTTTTGGACATCAAACCTAATCAATATTCCTGGGGTTCCTTGGAACTCTTGTGGTGGCTTTAGCCAATCGATCGGGGTGGTGATGGTGGTGGTGGTGCTGCTGGTTGGCACTTCTACTGCTAATGGTATTGGTGGTGCTTTGCTGCTAATACGAGTACGAGTTCGAGTCGAATCCTCGAATCAAGTTGAACCCTCCGCCCTGCCAAGGAACTGCCTTTGAGCAGCTGCTCCTTGTGGCTCAGACTTGGAGAGTTTTCCCCGAGACTTCGGGTCTCGCTGAGGCTGTTGCTGAGTCCCTGCTTTTGGCCCCTTGCCACGATTCATTAAATTTTTGCTTCATTTCAAATGCGATTGCATGGCCCTGTCTGTCTGTGTGCGTGTCCTTGCGAGTGGCGGTGTGTGAGTGCAAGGAGCAGGATTACCGATGGGCGATCGAGGTGGCATATGCGTTTTCTTGGCGCGAGCTATGTGGCAAATGCACACGCAAGGAAGCGAGCACAGCCAGCCGAGCGAAGCGAGGAAGCAAAGGAGCAAGTAAGCAAGGAAGCAGGAACCCAGGAAGGTACACTGTAAAAAAATCAATATTAGGTGAAAAAAATATGGAGATCATGAGACTTTAAGTCCAAAATTATTGTAAGTTTTGGAGTTACATCTTCTGTTTTAATAGTTTTAGTGCTATAATATTGACCATGAACCAAATCGTTTAACAGAAAAGGCTTGTACTTATGCGTTCATAAATTAAACATAGTTAATATATTTCTTGAACTTTAATCCTGTTGGGAAACATAGTCTATTAAAAATCACATAAATAAACAAGTCAAAAAAGTGTAAGATAAATATAATTCAGAAAAATAAGATAATGAAAAACTTTATTTTTTTTGATATTACTGAATTCATTTCCCCCAGTGTAAGAAACGAAGGGCGGCAGTGAGGCACACACAAAACTAGGGAGAAGATGAAATGGCATAATGAAAAGTTTTGCCCATGGGGTGACGACGGGCTTCTCCGCCTCCTGTTTCTGCTTTTTCCAGGAGCAAAAGTAAAGGACTTGAAGGATCAGTGGCAGCAGAAATGCGCGCAAAATGCAAAAATCTCAGCCGCATAAAAAACCCAATCGAAAAGTGCAAGGAACCCGGGTGTGTGAAAATATATGCAAAAATAATGCGCTTGATATAAACACAAGAAAACAACCATACACACACACACTGAGATGCTAGGACATAAGTAAGTGAAACATTTCCCCCCAGACGAGAAGAGATCCTCGATTGCTCGAGGTCCTTGGCACTGCAGCTGCTGATGTGGCTGCAAAATCGAAGGAAGAAAAATGAAATGAAAATGATGAAGCTGCAACAATGCTGGATGCCGGCTGGCTGTCACTTGGATAATCTAGAGGAATCCCCTCCGTTTGTCCCGTGCCAAGACATTCGCTATTTTTCCCTAGTTTCCACCAAGTTGGGTGACTTTCTTTTGGAGATTTATTTGCCAGCAGGCAGCGGGGCAGGGAATCCAATGGAGGGGCGTGTATGGACATATTGTGACGTGTCACGCCCAGGGAGTTCGGTTCCGGCATTATCATCAATAGGAGCTAATTATTTTGGTATTCTTTCCCCTTCCTTTCCGTTTTTGGCAAGCTGGGTCCGTTAGGGGTTCCCAATTAAGAGAAAGTGTCAAGTCAGTTGAAAAATTGGCAGCCTGCCTTCATTAGCAGGTTCTTACAAAAGTTTTCAGCTTGCCATCGGTGAGTTCACTATTTACCCTAAAGAAAGCCCACCAGCCAACTTCTTAACACCTTAGAAGCAACAAAGAAATACCCCATTTGCCTAATCAAAGTTCCGAGAAAATATCCCCTATGCAAATCTGTGAAATGTGTAAAACTTCAAACCAATTAACTTGCTACCCGAAAAGAAAGCAACTTAAAACGCCTTGCGGCCAATTCGAGCGCGACATGATTCTCGAATTTAAATGTGAATGGAGGATCCCCCGGGGGAAATTCGAAAATCTAAACTAAAGCTGGCACACGCGCTTTTCAGCAGCGCCAACGAATCGGAAAATTCCAGCGAAAGCGAAAGCTGGTGCAAATGCAAATGGGCTTTTCCTATAGGCTCATTAGGGTTTATTGATCTCAATCAAATTCACATTTCGCAACATTAACATGACAAAGCACTTTATCCGGAGGCAGCCACTGCGATGTGCATTCAAGCGTTTCCTACAACCATCAACTGATCGATCGTTGACTGCATCGATCCTTTCGAGACTCCTCGGGAGTCCTTAAACCAAAGCCAGCTGAAAATTCGCAAAAATCTTAGCGCGCGCGCGCTTAAAAAATGCAATTAAATCCCCTCACGGTCTGTCTGGTTTTTGTCGACTGCCCCCTTCCCAGAGAAATTTGTAGCAAACGTCTTTGGTTTTTGGTTTTTTGGTCTTTAGTCCTTGGTCCTTGGTACCCCAAGTTGCAACCCTTCCCGGTTTCTTACCCTTCTGCCATTGTTCGGCAGTCGGGAGGAAGGTGAGGCAAGGTAGGTCGAGGATCGGATTGGATGGGCAAGGTGAGAGGAGTAGGGTTCGGTGAGGTAGGGTAAGGTTAAGGTTTCCTCCTCGTCGCAGCGCAATGTGTCATGGGGTTTTGTTTGTGTTTTTTTCGCAATTGATTTGCGGAGAAAGCATCGATTGTAGGGCAATTGTGCAAAAATTCGGAAAAGTCACAGGAGATATATTCGAGTCGGAAAATGTCAAAAGGGGAGGATTCGACGAACACGTGATAAATTAGAGCTTGGAACATTTTTTTTAAACGGTTACTTGGAAATTTGTTGTATACGCTGCAAAAAGACCAAAACTGGTTCTTAATCAAATTCTTTTTAAGGACATAGCTAATTATATTTAATGAATTAAAGTTTAACTTTCTTTAATTTTACTTTTTTAGCGCCAAACTTAAAAAAAAAAAAACTACTTAGCTTAAAAAGTAACGAAAATACTAGAATTAGAAATTAAACACACAAAACAACGTTTAGCTACAACCTTGTATTTTGTAATACTCCGCTTGAAAAAAGCTATATTTTGTTATATTGTACTATGTCTTTTGATAAATTTGTCTATTGGTAAAATTGTATATTTAAAAGACATAGTATTACTACGTCATAGTCATTTTTACTTAAAAACATAGTAAACGACAACGAAATAAAATTGTAAAGGAACACTTTAATTTATTTATTTGTCGTACTTTGTTCTTAATATTATTATTACTTTTTATTATTATTTTATAAGTATTTTAAGTATTGGTTAGCCATAAATTACAACGTTGGGTATACTGTATAAACAACACTTTCTAAGAATTAAAAAGACCGCACTTCCTAAATGTCTTGTATATTTTGTATTGAGTTACTGTCCCTTACACAAGTTAAGGTCGGGATTAGTATCTGAACACAGAAAAGCGTTTATACGAAGTGCTCTCCATATTAAAGCAATTGAAGGCTTAAATTACGAAGATAACACAAAAAACCAGGTTTTTTTTTCTGTAGTTTTATTTACCCAAAACCGTAAGCAACCACCCAGTAACATTATCTATCCAACTTTACCCTAGCAACTGACCCAGTTACGCCGCAAACAACTTTCCCATCGCGATCCAAGGAATCCCACGACAAACCCGAGGAAGTGAAATTGTGGCAGTAGTCATTGCTCAACCCTCTGCCCGAATATCGACCCCTGGATTGATCAAAGCTGCACAGCTGCTATTTATTTAATTACCAAATATTTATTGAACATACATTACGGTTAATATCGTGCTGCTAGAGCCTCACTCCACGGCCCTCCTCTTGGGAAAGGGATTGCGATTTGGGTGCGTCTCGAATTTTCGCAATTTGCAAGGACTCGAGGATCCCTTTGCATTCCTTTCGGGTCTCAGCCCTTGCCCAAGATTAGGTAAACAGGGTGGCGAGTGGGTCTCGAGGGTGCCGATTCCCATCGATCGGAATTCTAATCGATCCGTGCAGCCTTCAAAGAAGTTTTCAATATGCATTGCCGGGGGATTTTCCCGTTTTTTGCCGTCTTATTCTTTTGCGAATAATTTATTGCGTTTCTTGAATTTGGCATTTTCTCAATTTGAATTTAAGGCGTTCGGGAGGGTTTGATCTGGGATTGTCTGAAAAGGGATAATTAGAAATTCCAACGGCAGATGGCAAATTCATTTCCCTGCTACGCAATAAACCTTAATTAATATTTATTGCCACAAAAAAATCAGGGAAAAACTGTATTAAATTGAGTGTCATAAGCTCTTTCAGCCTTTGGCACTTCTATTTACATTTATTACAAGAAAAAAACATATAAAAAATGTCCTTTATTGTAAGATTTTTTTCTATTGAGACTTCTTGCGCCTGAACACGCTTCGGCCTGCCAAATAAAGCATTTTGTTAAGCTAATTTTTATCCCATTTCGAACAAAACATTTTCCTATAATGAAAATGCTTTTTCGTGTCTTTTTTTGTGCAAACCCTTCCCCTTTTCCACTTCCCTGTCATGTAAAGAAAGCACCGCCCCAGGTCTTGCCATTGATATGTCTAAGAAAAAATTCAACAAAAAACAGTCAAAATTATGTTATAAATTATAGGGAAAAAGGGTAAATTCATGTTGAAAATTTCAAGTGTTTTGTAATAAGGCGCAATAGCGCAGCCCAACCGAAGATCACAAAAAATGCATCAACCCTAAGGATTTTTCAATGAAAAAACCATAACTACAAAAGACAGAAAAAAAATCAAATACGATGGAAAAAAGTTGGTTGATTATGTTTCTTGTTTATACCCTTATCTAAGGGGTATATGATGTATCAAAAGGTGATATTCCTTGATAGCGGTAAATAATTTATTGTATCAAAGTTGATCGTGTTAACTTTTGTAAACTTATTTTTTCTAATATTAAACTTTAAAAAAAAAAAAAGTAAAACGTGCACATGAACATAACTAATAAAAATTTGAAAATAAAAAGCTGAGAGAGAGTATCATAGCTTCGTTATCGTCGCTTTTTTTAAAACCCTGATTCCTTGTGACCGCTTATTGTGCAGCGGGTACAGAATAGTGATTGAAATGATACCCTGCGACAGAACCCAACCCAAAAGCAGAAAGCAAAACCCGAAACAAGTACAAATTGCCGTTACCCGCGAATGCAGCCAAGCAAAAGGCTGCAATCCTAAAGGAAAACATGGAAAAAAGCTGTCAAAGAGTTGGGCAGGAAACCAGAAGCCGGAGGATCGGAGGATCGCAGTATCGGAGTAACCTTGCGCCAGTCACTCACCCAGGTTCTGCGGACCACCCCTCGCCAGCTCACAGTCTCAGGGAGATTCACAGAAAAAAAAGAAAAAACTAAAGAACTAAAGAAATCCTCACCCTACTGGATGTGCCAGAAATAGCATCGCTGCTCACCCAGTCCTGCACTGAGTAGCTCTAAGTAAACCCAAAGATTTCACACGCCACGCCGTCAAAGGCGTCAGGCTCATGTTTTTTTTTCCTAGCCCTTCCCTTGCCCCCTCACTGCGATCCTCGAGATAATTTTTCTGGGAGGGTCTGGCGGCGGGATGCTGGCAAATGCATTTTTTACTTGACGCCTTGGCACAAAGCTGCTGCATAATAATCATATACGTGACCCTTATCAGGCGTTGGGAGTGCGAAAAATCGGATGTCTGGAAAAGCCTCATTTGAATATGGAAAATGTGTGTCTTGCGGCACAAATTAATGAATATTTCCGAATACTTTATGAGCCCTGCCGAATGCATTACTAATTCAGGGATCATTTGCATTCGGGTGAAGGGAAACGAGTTTTCGGCTGCAGATACCTCCAGTGTATCCACTAGATACATTTCCTGCAGTACCGATCTTCTGGGCCTGAGTGGAGCCACCTGTGCCAATGGAGCTACTTAACACGCAATTACAACCATGTGGCCCTGAGCAGCAGCATCCTGGGAAAGTGCGCAAGATCCAGATAGGACAATGGCCCTGTTGATTAATCGTCGGAAACGCTTGTCGCTATATTACGTGACGTCTAACCCATTTGCGGCAGCTCGTAAATAATCAATATGAGTTGGGGGCAAAAGTAGAGCAGCGGCCCAGCCCAATCCCTAGCCGAAAACATGATTCAAGCTCGACAATCTTGAGTGCCTAGCATTTGGCTATCGGATTTCTCAAGTGTTTGTTTCTTAAACAAAAAGTTTCGGCTACCCCACAAAACTTGTATCTAGTGCACTAGGAAAAAGAAGGAGCTTACTTTACTTATACATTTTATTATAAAAACATTTTTTAAATTAAGAGTCAAATAAATGTTATTTAGTTATACAATATTTTTTATCGTTTTAGAGATTTTGAATTTATGACTTCCAATTCTCAACTTAAATCACAAATTATAAAAATTTAAAGTCGGAAAGCTAATAAGAATTTAAATAAGTTAAATTAAAAGTATTGTGTTAAAAACTATTTTTTACTCAGTGCAGGGGTAAGCTCAGAACACTTGTGTTCCCTCTCTTTAGGGTATTTTAATTTCGTTGGATTTCTATGAATTCGTATTGTGTGCGGGGGTTCGTTGTACTCTTTTGTGGCCTCATTTCGTGCCGGGATCTCGGATCTCTCTGTTTTCCACTGGCCTAGGCGTTATTAATTGAAATTTATGCTGGAGCCTTTTTAATAGATTTCTCCATATTTAAATTTGTTTCGTTTTCTCAATGATTTAGTGTAATTTGGCCGGGGGGAACATTTCTTTTTCGGGCTGCTCTACGATTAAGATCTCCTTCAAGTGAATTGAGAGCGGGAAAGTGGGTTGATTGTGAGATCATCAATGGCATATGTTCCCCTAATTGATCAATCGTAGTATGTTCCTCGAGTCCCCAAATTTCCAAGGGCTTTCGAGCTAATTGAGACATGGGAAACGGCCATAAAAGTTCTGTTCTGTTGGATCTAATGAATGTGTGTGCCCGAGGGGGGTAGTCCCCTGAAATTGACTTGTAACCGACGAAACGGAGTTTCTTTTATTGAAATTTGTGTACCAAAAGTGTTTTCCATTATGCTGCTGTTTATTTACGAAAGAAAAGAGTAAGGATCACAATGGAAGCATCCCGCTTTTGGACAGCTTTATGTGGCATTTCATCTTAAAAGACAAAAAGAAAGCTGTAACGACCTCTGTGATCCCGTCTGGTTATGGTCTGACATGGGCCATCTGCAGAGGTGAGTGTAATTCCCATAAAGCAGCTTAAGACACTTTCCATTCTTTTTCGCTTTTCCGGCCCAAAAAAAGGGCACTTAAAATTAAGCATAAAATTTTCTACTCCGTTTGAGCGCTAAACGAAATGATCAGCGAATGGGATGCTGGATGGCAGGAAGGGTTAAACCTCGTAATTTACATGAAGAGCTGGCCCCTTTTTCCGCCCAAAACAACCCAGAAACTGGACCAACATCTATCCCAAACTCAAACAGAAAGTTGTTACATTTAATGGCCCGAGGTCGCGGAAAATGGGGTGGAAAAGCTGCGATGGGAAAGTGGGCTGCCAGCATCTCGCGATCTTTGGGATCTTCGGGATTTCAGGATCTCAGGGACCTCGAGTGTCCGCCATAAGGTCACGGATGCGGCTAATGACCGTGCCGGAAGAAATAATGCCCAGTTGCACAATTAGCCAGACAATGCCACCAAATAGCCCCTTGGAGGAAAATTTGCATTCGAAATCAGCTCATCCCAGTTCGGATCTTTGTTTTTTATATACTATTTGGGATTGTTGTCCCCTCTTGTGGACACTTTCTTTGGACAGTTTTATTTTCCTTTGTGATTTACTTGGTCATTGAGCTGGGCAAAAGGGTAAGGAGGATTATCCGGAGAACCCTTCCTTTCTTGGGATGCTGCGTCATCATTTATCGCTTGGCTTGACCTATTTTGCCAACTTGCATCGCGGGGCTATAAATGTCAGTGGCGTCATTAAAGTTTCATAATTTATGAAAAGCCGACTCGCCGAGAGTATTTCGTTTTCGGAGCAGCCGTTGACTGTTGTAATTGTTGTAGTTTGATTTTTACTTCAAGTTTTCGAGAGTGGTTTTGAGCACGAGCCAAAACCGGAAGTGCTTCCCTCATTCCCTGGCACCCAATGCCCCATTTGAAGTATCCAAAAATAGCGTAGATCTTTGGGGGCGTTTTCTGTTTTGAGTTTTCAGTTTTTCAGTTTTGAGCTGTTTGTCAGCGCTGCGGGAAATTGGGGCGATCCTGCTGCATAATGCCCATCAACAGTCACTTATTTCGAGATCCCCGAGAGGATCGAGGAGCGATATCTCGCCCTCAATGAGTGACAGCTGCACAGATCTCTTCGGCTTGTAATTTTCCTCTTGCGGCTTGACTTTTGTTAAATTTAATTCACTAAAAATGCGTGCGGCATTTGCCGCTCCAGTTGGGCTACCGTTAGTCCAACCTTCCCAGCCACCCAGTTTCACAAATTTTGGGGCTTACAAAACACCAGAACGGAAAGTATATCCTTTTAGTCGCATTTTAAACTCAATTAGCGCTCATTAGTAAATAACTGCCGGCACAAAGTGAGGGAAACACTCACAAAACGCACTGCAAGTGTAGGCACAGGAAGAAAAATTGTTAAAAAAATCTTAATAAATGAATAAAAGTGCTGAATACAGGAAAGATTTTTAAATTAAAACACACACATTTTTAATTGGCTAATAGGCTTTGGATTTAAAAAAAAAAAACAGATCACGTTCTGACAAAAGTGATCTAAATAATATGCGTGTTTCATTCTACTTACAGGTAGTTCCTTGTTTTTATTCATTTAAAAATTTGAATACCAACCTTAAAAAATTAATCTATATTTTTTTTTATTGACTTAGGTATAGAATTGTTTGGATTATTTCCTGTGTACTTTAGTGTCTTCCCAAAAGGAGAATCGCCTCGAAGCCTAACACGCAACTTTGGAGGCTTGAATCGAGGCCTCTTCGGAAGCCTCTTTCCTTTCAGTTCTCGTCCGGGCTAAACGGAAACGAACATTGACAACGACAATTGCTTGTTATTTGCAAAGCGAATTCCACCGCTTCATCAAGTTCGAAAGGAAGCTTAATGGAGGGGATTCCAGGGGGTATTCCATACCCCGTCACACAGTTGTGGCCCTTCTTGTGTCGGTGCCGGGGCGTAATTATAATTATGAGATGGGATGGGATGGGTTGGGTTAAGTTGGGCTGGCTTTTCGCATGTGGATCGAAGAGGAGAGAAAAAGACAGCGCCTGGAGCCAGGAGAGGAGATGGGGATGATGGGCAGCATCATTACCGCCAGTCCAGAACCGACTTGAGCTCATCATTGGCATGATTATCGGACGGGGAACGACATCATCAACAGACGCGCGAATTGGTGCAGGACGCACTTTGACTTGGACAGCAAAACGCTCTTTATACCCTTCTTCAAACATGAACACAGTTTCATTAAAAAGTATTTTGAATTTTAAGTTCAGTGAAATTTAATTTAACAATTTATTTTTAATCTGTCTTAATATATAACCTGAATTTATTATCATTATCTATTATCATTAAAATGTGTATAGAATCCCTATAGTCCTTATAAAATCCTTACAAAATGCTATCTTTTACCTCAAAGATCTGTGTTAAAAGGACTTTGAAAAAACTGAATTATTTTATTTTTGAAATGATTGTAATCTTAGAATCCAAAAGCAAAAAGTTTTTAATAGATTTTTGCTTAACTGAACTGAAATTTCAGACATTTTTCAATTAAATATTTTAAATCCCATAGAAATCATGATAATTGTTTTATTTCACATCATTCAAATCACACTCTTTCCTCCGCCGGTTTAAACAGTTCTTATGAACACAACAATGAGATTATTAACTCTTCGACTTGGGCAGTTAAACTCAAGACCCTGTCCGACTTTCTGTAGGGGGTTCAACTGGGGGATGTGGGGAAACATGGTGCGTGGCATGTTGTGAGACTTTGCAACACGCTCTTGTGTCCCCCAGCATCTTCGTCACTTATCCAGCGAGAATCCGGAGGAGAATCCCCAGAGGAGACTTGGCTCTTGCTCTGGTTCTTTTTTGTCCATCTTGTGTTCTTGATTTTTTGCCTTTGTTTGTAATGCAATTTTCAAAGCGCGAGAATTACAGCGAAACAAAACAATGAGAATCATCTGCAGCGCAGTTGGAGTTTCATATTGAGTTGAGGTCGGTGTTTTGTTTGTGTTTGCAATGAGTCTGCGATTGCCTTGGAGCCCGAGGGCCCACGGATCTGGAAACCCATAGCCCGGGGACGGGGATCGGAGTTGGAGTTGTGGGGCCGGACTTCAATTTCAATTTAAATGAAAACAAACTGTAGTCACTTTGTATTTATGTATTTTGTGGCTGTGCCTGTGCCTGTGGCCGTCGTTCATTCAGCTTGTTTGCATCTTTAATGCTTCGTGACTTTCGAGTGTACTTAACGACACAGATGGATGGACTGCAGGGAACGTGTAGGATGCAGTTGCAGACACAAAGTGCACTTGCAATTGCACTGCGAAAAAGGAGACTTCAGATCGTATGAGAGATCTCGTGAGAGTGGACCTTTGATCTCGTCTGGAAGTGCTAATTGGTTTATTATGAAAGCTGTTAACATGATATTCCCCGAAGCAATCTAGTCGGGCTTAATCGGGATTATTAGGAGGTGATGCTAAAAATGATTGCTATTGAATTGAGAATTCTAAAGTTAAAGAGATCTCTTGTGTTTAATTTTATATAAAAGTTTTCACCCAAAATCAAAACAAAATTTAATAGGTTAATTAACAATTTAAGGAAAGGTAAGTTTAGTAAAAATAGTACGGATGTTTCATTAAGTAGAACCTAAAAATGAGCATAAAACCTCAGTACATTTGATCAAGTTACTGAATGTTACCCAAGAATTTCGTAATCAGTTCTCGGTCAGCCAAAATCAATATTAATTTCTGTAAAGCCCATGATACATTTTTTTTTCAAGTTCCTTAGAAAAATCTTTGCTGATACAAGAGCACTGCTTCCCGTTATTGGGAGTGACTAACACCCAACTTATCTGAAACACATTCCATGTGGCCACCCAAGCATCCCGAGTTCGCTGGGTACTAACTTCACGCCTTACGAAAATAAACAGAAACATGAATGAAACTGAAAACAGAAAACTTGAACTCGAACTGGGAAGTGCGAAGGAGATCGCCGGAGGAGGAGGAGGAGGGTCTGGGGAAAGGGGACGAGGGCCCAGATACTATTTGGTGCCTAGGCCAAGTGTGAAGAGCGTTTGACGCATTTTGCACGCCTTCTTCCAGTTAAAACAATTGTTTGTTTCCACATTTTCTGCGAATGCTTGCCTGGCCCGGAATTTTGTACCCCAAGCAGCGACAGCATCCAGTACTCTCAAGTCTTGAGAACTCCAGACACCAGATCCCAGAGCCCAGAGCCCAAAACCACAGGCCTCAGAAACCAGCTGACAAACGGAAACGCCGAGCGCCGCCGTCTGTCACATAGCGCCAAAGTTATTTTGAATATGCAAAAAATTATGAAAATATATCTTGGGGGGAAAAAGGAGCTGCAAAAAAGAGGAGCAAAGAATGGAGCCAGGGAAAATGAACTTTGGCAAAGAGATTGCTCCATTATGGAGCAGTCAATGCATACAGAGATGTGTGTACTTAGTATACCCTGGACAGGGGTATTGTAAACTTTTGGTGAAGTTTGACAACTCTCAAGAGGAAATATATTTTAACAGTTCTATAATCAAATTACTATTTTAAATACAAATTGTTATACCTAACAGAAATTTGTAATTCCTTTTAAACTTTCTTTGATCCAAAAACATTGATTACCTACTATAACTAAAAAGTCAACACTAAAGAACTTTAAACAAAGTGTTGTTAGAGAATATTGTAAAACAAAAAAATATTAAGAGTAAAATTTATTTCATAGTTCTGTAATTAGGAAAAATGCTCAATAAGTTATTTTATTTTATGAGCAAGGGTATTTTCGGTGAGCAAGGGTATTTAAAAGTTCGAGGCTGGCCGTTATTTATTTATTTTTTTTTTTTGCATAACCGACTCGTTATATATTTGTGCTTGTTGTTGGTGGCGGTGCTGCTGTCGCTGCCTGTTACTTTGTTGTAGAACATACACAATCCGGAGAGGGCGACCAGGAGGAGGAGGGAGGGAATCCAGAAATTCAGGCAGACACACGGACCTTCAGACAGTCCAAGGGCTCAGCAAAGCCAACAAGTCGACGAGGGAGATGGGATCAGATGGGATGGGATGGTGGGCATGGTATGGAGACATGCATATTTGAAGATCATAAAACAACGCCAGCAGCAACAGAAACAATCCGAACCCGAATCCAAGGGAGACAGAGAGACAGCCTCAGCCTGCCAGTTGTTTCGCTTCGCAGGCGAGTGTGAAATTGTCAAGTTGTTTAAAGTTTACGCAGCGTATTAAATATTTGCCAATCGGCGTTTATAGATCTTGGCTGATCTGCTCTGGGCTCTCAAGTCCATTCTCGGCTCCATTCCCGCCTTATTTAATTTTTTTTTGCTTCTCGGGTGTTTCTTCTCTAATTTTTACTGTAGCAAAAGTTTAAAGCCGAGGGCGGAGGCTTCAATTTGCGTGGGAAATATTCTAAGCGTTCGTTCTGGCAGTCTTTATTTATTTGCTGTTTTTTTTGTTTTTGGGCTCCAGATATCGATGAGCATGATAATGATGATGTTTATTTGTGTTGACAACAGTGTTTGGCGCGCATGCGCAGCTTGTGTGTGGAGAGTATCTGTGTTATGTGTGGGTGCTGATCTTCCTTTTGGAGCTACTCTCCCACTTTTTGTCCGTTACAAAATAGATGCTCTCTTGGGGATACTTTTGATAGTGTGAGTGTTGGGGTGGATGCAAAATAATAGTTAGATGAGTTTATACATTAAAATAAAACTTTACTTGGAGTTCAATACTAAGGTATGATTGCTCCTTGTTTTCTTAAGTTGATAAAACTAAAACCCAACCAGTGTCGCCTCCATAAAATTTTGTTGACCAACTGGTTGGTCCACTCTAATCTGTGTTTGTGTACGAGATGCTGTGCCTATTTAAAACTGAAAGTCTCCACAATCTTCACAGAGCCCCTTTATTGTAGTTTTCTGTGTGTTTGCGAGGAGTTTCTTGAACCTTAGATAAAAGGGCGGGGGAGTGTGGAGACCAGGGCTTGTTTAATATAGCTCCACTTGTGAGGGGGCTGCTTTAAGTAGAACTGCAGGCGGCTCCAGTGTAAACACAAAAAACACATTGACAGGAGGGATACTGGATAGGATGCAGTGCAGTACACAATAAGCTGGCTGGATGCATTAACTAAATGCATTGACCTTTCGGCTCCAGTCTTTTTGAGCCCTCAGCCTCTCGGCTCGCTTGGTGGCAGAAATACGAGTTTTCCGTGTATCTATCCCCATGCATGTAACGACCTAACTGCACGACTCGCGCTGTATCTTTGTATCTCTGTGTTTTTTTGTATCTGTATCTGAGCTGGGGAGTGGGGAGTGGTTCTTGAACTTGTCCTGCATCTTTTCTATGTATCGCACGCCTCTCACTCGCGTCTTCTTCGTGTTGGCGTCGATGGCCGTGGGGGCATTTGATTTGCTCTTTTATATATTTTTAGATGATCCCGAGCCAGAGCCACACAGCTCTACGAAAGAAAAGGGAAAACTCTGACTTGGGGGAGCGTTTAGTTGGCCGAGTTGTAATTGCCTTAAATTGATGTTAAAGTTGAACTCTGTCCTGGAGTTATCTGAAGAAATTGTTTAAAAGTCAGAAGTTTTCCAGTGAAATTTATGGGAACTCTTTGGACTACCAATAAATTAAAGTGTTTCTGTACTTTCAATATGTTTCAATGTTTGATAAATCAAAATAATTCATAGGTTACTTTTGACTTAAAGTCCTTGTTTTAACCTCAATTACTATTTTAGTTGTATTTTCTTTTGAACAATTATTTATTTTTTTCTTAAAGGAAAAGTACAAATGTGAATGGTTCCACTTATACCCATTAAACATTTTTGCACACAGTCATTTGGCATATGTCGCCGCCTCCTCCGTTTTTGTGTCCAGATTCTGATCGGAAGTAAAATGGCATGCCTGGCGCATATTAAATATGAGGAGAAAAAATCGGCCAGACGAACCGATATTATTCCCACGGGACCCACGGACACAGGCACAGGCACAAAGGCGAAAACAAAACGGCGAGGAGTAAATGGAATACACATACAATAATGCTCCGATATAAGGCCCTAGTTGTGGGACCCTCAAATAAACGCGAAACGCGCTAAAACCGAGCTCAAACCTCTTGATAAGATATCTTTCATGTGTCCTAATCGCATAATTTGTTTGCTTTTCGCAGGACAGGACAGGTACACAGGACCACCTTAGATACCGATCTTATAGACCACCAGTCAACCACTAATTGCTGAGAGATCCCTTTATTGGCCGATGAATCACTATCACAATAACAATAACAATCACAGGAAGCAAGTGCACAAAGCGGAAATATCTCTATTCAGTTTTTCTAAAATTTCGCACAAAGGCCCAAAGGATGTACGGCTGCCGAAAATGGCAAATGAATGGAGCGCAGGTCCTGTGATGATGACGTACAAGGTCCTAATCCCCGTGTTCGATATCCAGGTCTTTGGGTACAACATTGTTGCTAATTTTCCCCGGGCTGACCGCAAATAATCGGACAGGAAGCTGGCCAAAAACCCCTCAGAGAATAGACAGCAAGTGTGTGTGTGGGCTTTAATGTCGAACAATTTCATTAGCAAGTGTCTGCAGGATCTGCAAGGATCGTATTCCGTGAGTTTAAGTGGCTTTTAATGCCTCTATCTTGGCGCCCAATTAATTTCGTCCAATAAAACGAAAATTATATGCATAAGGGGTATGGCCATTGGCCACACACACTCGCACACTAGCACACACTCGCTCGCCGAAAAGTATCTGTGTGAGCGAACGAAGGGCGTGCAAAGCGTGGCGTGGAAACGAAGAGATTTGCAGAAATTTTGGCGCCAAAATGCAAGTTGATAAACCAGTTGCGTTGCATATTTGCCTCAAATCTTTTTTGCGCCTTTTTCAACGTCTGCACGGTCATGTGTTCTTGTAGTGTATGGCACACATGAAGATGTGTGAGAGTCGCTTATCGGCGCTCGTCATTGAGGCAGTCAGTGCGGTCTACATTTATAGCGAGCTTTCGCACACACTCACACACGCACAGCCGGGGATACAGCCCACAGCCTCAGATACTTGTGCGTTTGAGTTGTGCAAAAAAAGGGCAAACCAGAATGAATTTTCTATACCCTATCCTTCGCTCCAGCATCCCAGTAAACTTTTAATTAAGTCTCGTTTCGTTAAAAAAAAAAAAAATGTGAATTAATCTAAGTCTTTAACTTCAAGCTATACTGTACTTCTGTATATACTTTACTTTTACTTTACAATACTTTTTTTAAAATCAAACACCGCAATTCCCATTGATCTTATTCCTACAACTATCGATCCCCAAAAAATATGCAATGATTTTAAGAACTGAAAGGAGGTAAAAATTTGTATATACCTATTAACAATATTTTCTTTAATTTTATTCGCTTACTGTGTCTAGTCTGCAGTGGAAATTATTTGTCAGATTAGAACCACCCTAGGTCTTTGGAGTAAATACGACAAAAAAATCTTTGTTTTTTTATTAAACCCTCTTTATTTCATTGAAAATAATAAGCTGAAATATGGTGTAACTTTATATAATCTAAATATTTAAAAATACATATTATTTAAATATGAATTTTACGCCTTAAAACAATTAAGTCAAATTAATAGAATGAAGACTTAAACTTCTGCAGAAAGCGCACACATAACTCGGAAAGGAAATCCATAATTTAAGGCCACCGTGATTTATTTAACAAACTAACATAATTGATAGGCCTCAAAGTACTTCCACACAGACAAGGGTATAAAGGCCCAGCCCTAAAAAGGGATCCCAGATTCAGAATTCAGAATCCAGACGAAAAGCAGCGACGAAGGCGACGCATAATTTGTAATAAACCTCCAGGACTAATGTGTCTTTCTGCCGCCGCAGACCCAACATCGCATCGCCTCCCCCTCGGAGAAACCCAACCGAGGATCGAGTCATAAAAATCAACTGCCAAGAATGAACGAAAAATTTGAGCCTTTAAACTTTTCACTTAATGAATCTAAGCGGAGTGAGCGGCATGGAACTGGACGTGATCGTCGTAGCCGTCGCCGTCATCAAACCTCCGCAGGTAGTAAAGTTGTGCAACATTTTTTCCCAGGAACTTCTGCCGGTGCCGTGGCTCCTTATTGAAGCATATCGAGAACTGGTGCCGCAGCATTCCATGGGACATCCACCGTACAACACTAAGAAAGGCTGGTAAAAAATAAAAAAATGTAAAAAAACTACCAAAATGCAGGCCGGCAAACACCGCGGACGTATCAAAGACCTAAACATCCAGCCATTGATCAGTGGTATTTGTTGTTGCACTGTCTGGTTCTGGTTAGAACTGCAAGCTTACCTGACCAAACCATTTAACGTGCCAGACACATTTTCGGCGAAATGTTTTTTAACAGCCAAAAGTGCAGGGCCCAAGGATCGCCTCGGATTGAAACGGAACGAAACGTAAAGAATCGTATCGGTTCGAATCCGGACATGCGAAAGCTAAGAAATCTTTATAATCGGTACCAAGAGGGATCCTGCGTTCTTTCGTCTTTTGCCATAAGATTGGATTTTCAAGAGACATCTCATTTAAGGGCTAGTTTTTTGGTAAAGTCACATTAACTTTTAAAATCTTTTGTACAATTTTTATAAAACAGCTGGATCTGCAAACTTGGTAGGCCATTTAAAAATTTCGTCTATTAATGATCTAATGAATTGTTTATAGTTCCCACAGCATTCCTTCTACAAGAACTAACACAATAATATTAAGAATTCTTTATTAAATGTATTTCAATTTGATGTTTTTCGTTTCAAATCATTTAAAAAAGTTTACAATTTAAAAAAAAATTTGAAAGGGAAATGGGTGTTTTTTCAGTCGTTAGACTTTAGTATCAGCTTCATATTTCGTTATTCCCTTTTTTGGCTGGGCGGCTTGTCGAAAGAATTCGCCAATGCGAGACTCTGCGTGATTAGAGAACCAAATTGTGCATTTCGCTGGGGTTTGGCTCCATCTTTGGCTCGATTTTCGGCTGGGATCCCTTGGTGTGAGTGAGATTTCGAATTGGTCTCCTCGTCTCACCCACAATCGCGACATCTTTCTCGTTTATTGAAAGCAGCAAGGAGTACATGCCTGTTATCGCTGTTTGCCAAGATCGTTATGTGTGGTTCCCTTGCCCTGGGATTGGGTTTGGGTATGGGTATGGGTATTCCAAGTGATTGGGTCTGCATGTATGGCGTGTGTTTGTAAAAGACCGCCAAAGTGCAGGCCACAAGCGCTTTCTGGGTGTGTGACTCAGTTTTTGGCGCGAAAAGTTGGCGTCGCTTGTTTGTGGAGCTGCTGTGGGGCAGGTTAAATGAGAAACGATAATAGGGAGGAACTGAGAAAGGGAAACCCTCGAGTTTAGGAATTCCCATAGGTCTGGCTCTTCCGTTTTCCTGTTCTCACTTTCACCGGAAGGAAATCCTCTCCAACTAGGGAAATAACCGGACTTTTGGCAAACTTCTGGTGCTCTGGCCATCACTTTTTCAATTTGAAGTTGTCCTAAGTAAATAAAGATACACCACAGACATGACCACATCCTGAGGATCAGTTGAGAACTGTGACGAACCGGAGATCTTGGGACAGCCGTTAAGCAAAGTTCGACTGACCGCAAAAACCTCAGAGAGCAGAAGTAGAACCGAAGTGACATTTGCTTGTAACCCAATACGCTTGAAGAGGCTGCGAATGGTTTTTGGTCAGGTTTTGGCTTACATAATCGATGGATAGGCACTTGGAGGGAAGAGGATCTGAAATACTTAAAATCAGAAGCAACTGGAGAGTGAAGGGCGGAACGAAGGACAGTTAGGCGCAGGTTGCGAACTTTATATTTGCCTTTGAAGTGTTTGCTTTAGCGGGAAACCCTCGAGATTTTGGTGGGTGTGGCACCTGTGACTAACCGTTCTTGCGCAATCCTGGTTTTTCCACTTCCCGGAATCGAACCGCAGAGAGTCTGTGCATTTTGCGGACCTCCGGTGACAGTTAAATGGGCCGAGAGATAGTGGGCATGACATACGATCCTCGGGCAGGGAAAGTGATCCCGGTTTAAGGATGCGCCTATCGGTGGGACAAATCTAAGCGCAGCACTTGAATCCGTTGGACACTTGAGGCGAAACAATTTTCTCATCATTGCCAATGGGTTGGGTCAATTAATGTACCGAGAGATAGGACTGGGCAAAAGGATCCTGGACAAATACGAGTATCCTGTTGTGCACTTCGCTTAGCCGTTGACACTCCAAATAAAGTGCAACAACGGCAAAAATATACTTTTTTTTTTACGGCTAGTTAGAGATATCCCTTGTTGGACAGACAGTTTGACATTTTTGTGTTCCTGTCGCCGCCGTCCTGTGGAGTTGTGTTGTCTTCCCGTTGTCCTGTTAGGCAAACAACAAGTGTTTGCCAGTGTGCGTTGAGCAGGATCTTGAGACGGTTATGGTCGGTCGTGGGGACACATCAGCTGAGCCAAGAAGTGCTGGGAAAATTTCAGTTCAATCAGCTGTTGGTAACACATAGAAACGGTTGTTGTTGTTGGCGACACCATCGTTGTGGGAAAAATGGGACGTAGTAGGGGATCGTAGGGATTTGGGCTCTGGCCCCGGGGTTTTCGGGATCCTGAAGTGTAGCTAAACCTGTTTGACTTTTGTTGTTACCACTGGCTTTGGTTTTTTAGCTGTGTGCGTCGGTGGGTAGCCCTGCCAGCCCTAATGCTCTAACTTGTTGCTGTTTTGCTGGTTTTTGCTGCCTTTGTCCCGATTTTTGGACTCAGCTCGACAAAGGCAAAGCAAATCATCAAGTGCTGCCGTCCATGATGATGATGATGATGGGAATCGAAGTCGGATTGCACCATCATTTTTCCAGCTGCACGAGCGTGGCGAGTGGGCGAGTGGAAGAAATCAGGGATCCGAGTTCTGGGATCAAGGATCTCGAGGATCGTACCTGCCGTGTGCTGATCTCACGCTCGCCAAACAATAACAACCGAGAGTCAATGACAAAGTACTGGGCTGGTCAGGACAGGTTGGCTTACTAAGATATTCCCATCACAAATAGACCCTAATAACGCTATTTCTATTGCCATTGTGCTCTCTCCCCTCTCGAGGTGTTACAATTGCAGAATTATTGCCCTGGGAAGCGGCTCCACCTCCGTTTCGTAGGACCACCGAGCGGATTCCGGCTCATTTGGGCCTGGGCCCCGTCGGTTAACCCACGCCTTGAACCATAAACTTTGTCAGTCACAGCAAAAAAAAAAAGAACCATAAAAACAAGACACCCGCTCAATGAGCGAAACGTTATGCAAACATTTAAATAAAAAGGGGAAAAGTTCGAGTGGCTCAACAAATTCTTAATAGCTATACTCTACGGAGGGGTTACAGATAAATGTTACCCAGTTTGTTCTACTTAAAGTAGGTTATTTATTTAAAAATTAAATCATTTTAAATATTTAAATTATCACCACAAATTTTAAATAAAATGTAAAGAGGTCAATTAGACCAACTTTCCAACATCTTATCAAAAGCCCATAGATTAAAGATCAAAGAAGTGAAAGTATTCTTATCATAAAATACACTTTTTGACATAACTAACTTCAAGGAAGATCAGACCAAATTAATAGGAAAAAGAAAGATAAATCAAATTGGTTAGAGTTTTTGTCTTTAAAGGTTTAAGAATACTATTCTGTTCAAATCTTAGTTTCCAATAAAGGGATCTCGAATCTTCGGTCTTCTAAGCTAGCTTCTTCATATTTCCTTTTCTTCTCTTTTCGCATTGATCCAAAGTGCATAAGAAAAAAATGAATTTGTCCGTTACAAAAATCTGCCGCGCGGCGACAGAGAAAGGGAGATTGAGAGAAACGGAGAAGAGGGAGAGAGAGAGCGAGCGGGCGCGTGTTTGTGAGTGTGTGTTTATGTTTGATAAAATGCGATATGGGCACATTTCCTTCCCACTGAAACTCCCCTCGCGAGAATGAGTCTCCCTCGGAGAGAGAGAGAGTGAGAAAGAGAGGGAGAAACGGAGAACGTGAGTCTCAGCGCGCAACATTGAGCACTCTCTGCCGCCGCATGTGTTTATGCCCCATCTCCAGACACGGAGAATCCGACTCGGAACGAGAATGAGGCTCAGCCAACATAAACGGGAATAACGTATTTTTGCTGTCGGTGTGGCAAACACACACAAACTTGGACTAAGCGAAAAGGAGAGATAGAGATTGAGATTGGGAGATCCCCTCCCCAAAACCCCCTTTAACTACAGAGGAAAATAATACACATTTTTAATTGTTTTAGATGTTTTACCTAGTATAATGGATCTTATGTGTATATTTTGAAATAGGTAAGATAGGAAATCTTTTCTAGATTTTGCTATTTTTGATCTTTAACCATTCGACATCGCAAAATATACCATATTTTTTATCAATAACTGAAATATTTTTCTGTGTTCGCTCAACATACTTATAATGTCAACTTTTCAGACCCGAAGTCAAGGCAATAAAAACCAAATAATTGAAAACCCGACAGAGCAAAGGGAATAGAAGAAAATATGTGAAAGGGGGATAGAGGGGCCCACTATTTATGCCCAAAAATATCTCAAAGATTAGATGTCGTTCATTTAAGAACCCCTTTTCAGCCTTCAAATGTTGGCTCCACTTCTGGCAGCCTCAGTTTTTGGGGGCTGCCAGACGACGAAAGCAAGCAAGACACTTATGATTAATGTTCTGGCAAAATTGAAAATATATTTTTAACCCCACATGAACAATGTGAAATGTTGAGCGGAAATGAGGAAGAGTCTTCTGGTTTGGTTTATGTGCTGCCAAAAAGAGTTGGGGTGGATCGGTTAAGCGAACGGGCTTGGGGGTACGCTCAACATACGGGGCAGATCACGATCAGCAGCAGTGAGATTAGACGGGGGAGTGTTTTGCCCCATACTTGTACCAAAATCCATAAAGAGGAAGTTGAAGTTATTGTAGATGAAATTCCCGGAACGGGACAATTGTATGGGGAGGATGGAGTGGATCAGGGGGGTTTGGCATGGAGGGAATAGAGCTCAAATCAGATGGAGTTAAGGGGAATAGAGTAGCCGATCAGAGAAACACATTATGAATAAATGTTTTTTTAAATATTTTTTGTAACTTTTCAATATATTTACAAACAAAATTTGAGACATAAATCAGTGGCCCTTAAAAGTATGCAGCACATTTCACGTAAATGTTTTTCACGAGTCTTTTCCTTTAAAGTTGTAAAGACAAAAACTGCAACCAATTTTATTTTTCTTTTCTTTTTCCTATTAATTTGCTCTGATCTTCCTTGAAGTTAATTAAAAATGCATGAGCAATTATCAATTCTACGAATCATTTCATGGCATTCGCATTTGAGGCTGGCCCATAAATCTCCCTGCCTTCAAATCGAGATCAATGCACGTGCGAATCCTAAATGCTGAGAATGTTTACAAAGACCCAAATTCACCGGCAATCGGAGAGCAAATTGCGCAGTCAGACGAGTGGACAACATGATAAATGACCTGCTGACCCAGCCCATAAACGATGCTGTCACTGCGAAGATAGTTCCCAAAGTCAGCCAGAAGAAAGAATCGGGCCCAAGTAATAATAATAATAAAATAGACACACAGAAGAAAGAGTACTGTAGAATAAACACGCCAGGATATCAAGTGTACACGTCGCAGCTCGACTCTTTTCGGAACGCATCGGATCGGATAGTGGAGAGCATGAGTTATGTTCGGTCTGCGAAAGATCTCCAGTTTCTGGTTTCTGCACTTGCAACTGCAGTCCAAATTGCAGGCAGAAAGATGGCCCGAAACCCAGCCGAAAGAGAGTATCGTGGGAATGGGCATTGTGACAAAAATGGGAAAAAATATCTGTGGGCTTCAAGTGTCGCCAATGTCCGTCGTCCGTCCTCCGTTCGTTCGTGTTTTTTAGACAAATGTGTCCAATTTTTTGTTGAACGCCGTTGTTTTCTTATTTTCTTTCCACTGGCCACAAAGAAAGAGTAGTACGCGTTTACCATGCGACCGGGATCGGGATCCTCGATCCTCGATCCTCAAGTGGTCAACGATGCTGGGAAAGACAATCAGAGACAGTCTAATTTGTGCGCGGGCCACTTGAGTCTGGGAAAGAAATGGAATGGAAAGTAAAAAAAAAAAGGTTGGGCGTGCACCTTCCCTGGACAAAAGTGAAGGAGTACTCCTGCTCTATTTCGAAGTATCCTGGACCGAAGGCAGATGCATTTGGCGTGCGTGGGAGTCAATTTTGTTAGGGCCAAATCGTGGGCACGATGACGCAATGGACAATACGATGCATTCTTTGAATGCACTTTCTCACGGCTCAGAGTAAGGTGTCAAATTTGGAGGAAGCAGAAGGAGGAGATTCTTGTTTAAAATTTCAAATGCAAAAAGAAAAAACCTTAAACCGTGTTATTACCATAATATTATAAATTTATGATATTAAATAAAAATTTTTTAGATATTTTCTACCGATAAAAAAAAATGGACTCTCAATGTTGTTAACCTACTATAAATATATGTACATCATTGTAAACTAATTTTAATGGCTATCTCCCACAGCGAGAATATTAAAGAATTAAGAAATCTTTCACAGTTTTCAAGAGACTTGATAAGCCACCATGACCTTAACTTATTATATTGTTCCACTTATATAAGCGGTACAGAAGAATAGCAAATTTAAGAAATATTAGTAAATTATAGTTGACCAGCTGAATACTTGTAATGAAGTTATCTCCACCAAACATGAAGTTATTTCTGGTTGTTTTGGCTTTACTGGACATTGTTCTCGAAAAATCTGATAAAAACCCGAAATGGCAAGATTTTGTATAAAAAATAAAAAGTTGAACATGAATATTGTCAGCCGTAGAGAAGCGAATGTAAAATAATATTTTGGAAAAGAATTCAAAATTTTTACAAATTTATTTAAACGTGGATTTTCAAAATGAAGTTGTCTCTAGTTGTCATGGTCGTTCTGGGTTATATGTAGGTACAATAAATAAATAAAACAGGTGCTTCATTAGAAAAATATTACTGTAATTTATCTGTATCATTTTAATCATTTTAGCTAATAAAAGATAATTGATAAATTTTTTTTTTGTTTAAGTTCTTTTAAAAATTGACTTTAGTTTCCATACACATGTTTGTGCCTACAACTATAACCTGTTCGTCAAAAATTAAGTATTATTTATGATCCCTAGCGACATTTTATGGCTCTTCCGGTCGAAAAGGTCGCAAGGTATCGTAAATCAATTGAATCCCGATCAAATAACTGCGATATATACTTAGCACAAAGGCACTGATACGGAGGAGATTGCATGAATGAAGGAAGGAATTTTGATTTGGACACGGATGTGGCAACAATGTTGCTAAGTCTCTACAAACAGTTGAAAGTTTGCTGCGCGGCTATTTTATTTGCTCAGAGATAAGTGACGGGCTGTTCGATAAGCGTGGCATGGAGGAGCTCTGGTCTCCGGCTCTTGAGAGGATCGACGGGTCGATAGGGCATCTCGCAGATAAAAAGTAAGGGTATCAGCTCGGGAGAGATTCGTTGTGTGTCCCAAGAAATCCGCGTTCTTTCCTTTATTTTTTGGGCTGGTGATAAAACCTCGGCTGACTGCCAAGCGGTGTTTGTTCGATAAGCAAACACCAGATACTCAGATACGGCACAGATGCAGCGCAGATACAGATACATTTGGTCGAAAGATACGAGCTGGCCGACGGAAGTGTGCAAACATATTTGAACACAGTTAAAAGCGCGTAAAAAGTCGATAATTGTCACTTATCTGTTTATATAAATAAAAGCAAGCCGTCAGCAGGCAGGGGAGTGTGGGAGGTTTGCTTTTGCTTGCTGAAGGTGCTGAATCGACAATAATTTGCAAATATTTTACATTTTTTATGAGTAGGTATATTAAAATTACTTTTTTTATAGAGGTAAGAACGGTTGCACTTGATTTAAATTACAAGCAAGCGGTTCTGAGGAGTTAGTCACCTCCTAACCGTTTACTAACCTATTCAAAACTTGTGGTGTTTTTAAAGCTTATTATCTAAAATCAAGTTTAAAACCCGTTTTTTTTTAAATTGTTACGTTATTTAAATGCAAAGTGATGCCCGGATTGACTTTATTTTTTGGTTCAGTGTAATATGCAGAGGAAATGTGAGTCTGCGGGTTGTGGAGAAACGGAAAACGGAGCGAGTGCAGAAAATACAGCGAAAAAAATGAATTAGCGCCAGCTGCACTCGAGTGACGTCACCGAGATATCGGCTGAATATATATACATACGCCCCCCGCTTTAGCCTCCCCACTTTCCGCTTGACCCGCATGTGTGCACCACTGATAAACCGAGTTTTTATGAATGGAAGAAACTGATTTTTGATTGCTTTATAACCGCCGTTCCGTTATTTGCCGCTGGTTATCAATGGAACCCCAAAGCGAATTTTGCGCCTGCACTCCCAGCGATATTCCCGAACGGAGGCGGCGTCTTTTGAGCACTGACCTTGAGTGGCTGCCAAAAGATACGTATGTACATATATCCATAAAAGACCATATGATATGAGATACTCCCCTGAAACGAAAGTGTGCAAATAATGGGGGGCCCGAACACACATGTGTGTATCTGCAAATCATATTTTGTCTTACTACGGAAATGACTGCGACGTGCTCACTGCGGAATTGTTCTGCTCCTCCGAATTCCCCTGGGTTTCAGTCAACCAATTCGCTACAATTCCAGTCGTCGAAATTTATGCAGACTTATCACATATACCATGCATATATGTGCATACTTACGTTTGTGCATATTTTATTTTATTTTATTTGATTTTCTGCTTCTTTCAATATTTACTAAGCCTGGCGCGTGCTTTGGTTTGTGAATGAAGCGAATTATGTGTTATATATGGTATAAAGTCTGCTTCGATTAATCTATTCATTAAACTAATGAGTACTCTATCGAATTGGGGCGGTAAAATATTTTAAAGTTCGACAGGACTTAGATTTTTACTTATTTTCCATTAATAAATGGAACATAATATTACAAAATGTTTTAAATATTTCCAATAAATAAATATATAGATAATTTGTAGGTACGCTATATTAAATTGAATGATCACATTTAAATGTCATAGCTTAGTTTATTTTACACAAAAGCAAGGGTATTCAAAAATTGGATCAATTGAAAGAGCTAATCTATCGCACAACATGACACAGCTGCTTTTGTGAGTATGTCGGTTATTTTGCGTATCGAAACCGTTATATGAAAAAACTGAGAAGTACCCAATGGCAGATTCTCAGAACTAACCAAATGAATCCATAAATAGTCGGGGCGGCAGGCTCAACCACATTCCGGCACAGTCTGATTTTACCGTCGGGTCATCTCTCAATGGGATTTCCTGGGCACTCCCTTCCATTGACCAGAATCATTTATTGAATGGCTGTTGCTCTATCTCCGAACTATACATTCCTGGAACGCATTTGGGTGACACAGTGAGAGGCGCAGTCGCGGCCTCTTCAAAAACCATTCGAGCTCCCGCCTGGCTTTCAAGCACCTAAGGGTTTTATTATACTTCACCATCGCGGACAAAGGATCAGTGTTCGGTTGGATCTGAAAACCTAGAAATTATGCTGGACAAAAGTGTTAAAATTGCGTAGAGAAATTGTTTGGAAAATATGAATTACAAGCCTCAACTCCCTGAAGAGTTACCCGCCGCGCCCTACACGGGTTTGTCCCATTATGTAAGGCATTGTAACAGGTTTCTTGACTCTGGTTTTTGTTTCCACCATATTTTTTAAGTGCCTGCCGTAAAAAATCATGGTTCTGGTTCGCGCGATCCTTGAAGTAGGTGTTAAACAAACAGCAGCCAAGATAGGAAGCTGTGCAGAAATCGGTTCAAGGGGCAAAAATTTATATTAGAAAAGGCGAGATAAAGGCATCGAAGGGGGTATTAGTGAAAGGAGAAAAATCCCTTATGGAAAACGACTTCTGTTTAATTTGAGAGGCGACTTGAAAGTACTTCTTGAAGGTATCTTGTGGTTTTCTTGAGGCTTGACCTAAGAATGCTTATTTCTAAAGGATACTTCTGGAGATACGTCCTTAAAATTATTTGATCTTGAGTACTTTTTGTTCAATTTTCCAGGGGACTGATCTTAGAATAATTTTTTAAGGCCTGTCTTAAAATGATCTTTATCGATATCATACAGTTAAACCTTTAAAGGATTAATTTATAGCCAATTGTTGGCTTATTGTTTTAAGCTTAATTGTAATTTGGTTAACTCAAATGTATTATAGTTGTGGAACAAAAAATAGATCTCTTGTTACAACAAGTAGATTTATGGGTTCCGCCTTAAAAAACAGTTGATATTTCATACCTTTGACAGGACACGTTTTTATTTGTACGAAATCGTTGGCCATTCATCCACCTCAAACAAAGGCCATTTAAAAACCCATTTCATACAATTAATAACAATAAAATTACACTAAAATTGCAACAACACCGCACACCCCCAACAAGGCGAAACACAAAGGACACAAAGGCCATTGTCGCAGGATCTGATCCACTTGCCACAGAGGCCGCTATTCAAAGTAACTCGTAACTCTATGGGCTTCATTCAGGATACTCACTATACTATATAGTCTATGGGCTATGGCTATGTGACAATGGGCACTCGACTTCGAAATCCAGGCACATTACGTTGCACGTGCGTGAGTGCAACAATTGTCCGGCGACCTGCAATTGTGTCATGTCCTGATCTCCCGTTTGTCCTGCACTGTCCACCTATTTCTGTGTACTGTAGTTTTCCATTTAAAATCAGCGATGTGAAAATTTCCCAAGACGTGATTTTTATGTAGTTTTTTCCTCATAGAGTTGGCTCATTGTTTGCGCAGTTCATTAGTTGCTCGAGTCCTGGACTTCATTTCGGTGGACACGTACATGTCGGAAAAATGCCGCCAAAATGTTGAGGCTATTAAGAGTTTTCCTGCCAAGCTTTGCCGCCTCAGCTGCGGTCGAGTGTCTTTTCATTTTCCTTATTTTCTTCTTTGGGAGTTTGGTGTTCCAAACATTAAACTAATTTATCACCAATATATGCCTAGATCCTGGGCGCAGGATGGGCTGGGAAAGGACACCCTTTCGGTGGGAATCGCTCGTGTGTTGGGCTTTTGTGTCTACTTACCATAATGAAAACATTTTCAAATATTTTATGCAAAGTCCTGACATGACCTTTGCCGAACCTCAACTGCCGCATCTCCCGTTGCGTTTTGATGTCCTGTCCTGGAGGTCCTGAATGTCCCGAATGTCCTGAATGGGAACTGCAGCCCATCCCTTACCGGTTCGTAATTTGCGATCTGAACTAGTTTTCGGTATAGCCCTGTCATTATGTAGATTTTCCAGGCTACGAGTACTCGTTCGCCCCAAAATGGAAGGGGAATACTTAGTGGAATGTTGCTGCTGTTAGTCGGGATGTTGGTCGGGTTTACGGGGGTCATCCATTCCAGCCTGGGATTTGTTCTCACAGGAAATATATGTGTGTTAGACCATAAACCTTGAAAGCACAAAGGGAACCAGATAACGATCCAGCCCAAAGTGTATCCACCGGCAAATGGGAAAAGGTAACACAAAGCCGCAATTTGGCTGGTGAAAATCGAGGTCGATCCATTTGCAGGACCATATATACCATACCATATAAATAGATGTAAGTAACTCCGCCCTCGCCGCGATGACTGACTGCGTAGGTTTGACTGTCTAAGCCGCAGGTACAGAGTGATTAACCGACGAGCTATTGCCACCGCAATTAGGATCGATCGGATCGGATCGGGATGCCCGAGATCCCAATAAAAGCCAAATTGAATCGGGAACTAGTGCAGGACCTGTGAGGATGCAGCTGATAATGGCAAAGAATTGCGTCGTCACAGGTTCACAGAGATGGCCAGCCAAAGCAGGACTAGGGGGCAAAAAGGTAGAGAACAAGTAGAACAATTTTTTAACATCAAACGAATAAAGGTCGCTCACACACTCATATTTACTCTGGAAAAAAAAGAAGAGCTCCTGATTTGTTGCAAGATTTCTCTGTAAATGGCATAAAAAACCGCTCGAAAACCCGGGCGACAAGCCGTGGGATCGCTGCGGCTGTGGATCGTTGTTAATGTTGTTAATGGCACCCGACCCGTTCACGTCCACGATCACAATGTTGGACAATTAACACGGCCAGCAACAAGAACAACCGGGTTGGAGGCACATCCTTGGGAATGTCGGGCAAAACAGAGGCTAAAAAGAAATCAAGGCCCACTATATTTTTTTTCATTCTTTTATCGCATTCTCTCTCTTCTTATGAATTGTTCATATTTTGTGGATCATTCAAGGAGGGCAGTGCCGTCGCCATCAGCTGATCCAGGGGATTAATTATGTTGACAGGTTGGTGCAATTGGAGTGCCTTCGGGTTACAAGGGTCTCAATGTGATCGGAAAGTGGAATTAACTTTCTGTGGAATATTTCCTCTTTTCATTCATATTTTCTAGGAATTTATTTAAAGTCAAACCTTTATCATTACAAACAATTCAATTTTATTTAAAAAAAGTTGGTTTTCTTTGTACAATTATCAAATTGCCCAATTAGTTTTTAAAATCTATAGTGTCCCTTATTTTGTGAAGTAATTAATTTGGTTTAAAACGAAATTTAGTTGATATTTTAATTTACCATTAAACACCTTTCTATAATAGAATTTTATATTATTTTCTGAGTTTCTAAGGTTGTGATCCCTTCCTTTCCTAATTTCTTCAGGGTTAACTTCTATTTATAAAAAACTGACAATAAAAGGGGAGTTTGCATTATTAACTTTCTTAAAGAAAAATTGCAAATATAGTGTGATTCATTCCCCTAATTTCCCTGATTTTTAACCGGAATTTTCTGCTCATCCCAAGGGGATTTCTTTAATTCCTTTAACGTCAAACCTTCTCACACCTTTTAAATTGCATAAATAAAAATTGCAATTTCAGTTCGCCTGAGCCTGGGAAAGTTTCTCCTCGTTTGGCACAAGGAAATGATTTGGCAAACTGGGCACAAATATTTTCATTGGAAATTTAATAAATATTTTATGAAACCGTAGAATCAAGTGAGAAACCCCATTCAAGGTCCCCAGAGTGTGTGCCGCAATGAATGAATATTTGTAACTGAGTTCCGATTCATAAAACCAATGCTACCAAATCGTGGGCCAAATAAAAGGACCCAGTAGGCCGAAATGGTGACACGGCCGAAAGCAAAAACTCAGCTGGAATGCGTTGCCAGTTTGAATGTCGCCTCAGGTGACAAATTGCAAGGATTGCTGCTCGCTGCACAGGTTGCACAGGCTCTAAAAAGGACTCAATGACGCGGCAGGTTCCGTGAAAAAAGATGTGCCATTTCGCACCTCCATAAAAACGTGTCTCGAATGGGTTTCCCGACCATTGCCTTCAATGACTGCTGTGGCCTTCGCTTTTGGTTGCATAATGTTTGACTGCTGGGCGGAAAGTTGCACATGGCTTCTAATGTGCGATTTGCATGTGCATTTGCAAGAGGGTCAAGGGTGGGCAGGATGTGAATGTTTACAGTGTTTACCCAACGCGAAATCAGGGCACATCCTTTGCACAATCACATCCTTTGCCACCCAAGTTACGTAAGCCATAAACAAGTGACTGGCCCTAATAGACTTGTTGCCAAGGCCGCAAAGATCGCCTCCTTCTCACGCCTCGACTGCATCCGGGACTCATCGTTTACCAAATTCCAGCTAAAAACGCGGCAATCTCTCAGATACTTTATGCGGACGTGAACTTCATTCATTCATTCATTCATTCATACACCTACAATACTCGCAGTTCGCAAACAATAAGGACACAACTAGCAAATCTCTGTCGAGCACTTCAGGAACAATGAGGAGCCCAAGCAAATTTCTGTACGAGGACACTCGGTGTTCTCACGTTCATTCCACTGATTTCCTTCGTTTTTGGGTGTTTTTTTCGGCTCTTTTTTAATGTTGGCTTAAACCTCAAGTGACCGAGGGTTTGATCACTGGGAATTTGCGCAAAAAGTAAGAAAAAAAGGAAAGCGGATACTCAGCCACTCACCCGGGTGTCCTGGCATCCTCATCATCCGCCGATCATCCCGGATATAGTTCGATATTTTTTGCGAGCTCTGTGCGGTGCGGTGCTTCTTTCATAACGCAATTCCCTGGAATTCAGCAAGAACACATAATCAGCAGATAATGCTGTTGATTATCTCGGGAATGTCTATTCACCGCTGGCGCTGCTGTGTCCTTCGAGTCCTTCCGCCTCGAATTTCCCTCGCCGTGTGCGGCCTGCCAAAAAGTGAGAATTTATGAGGTTATGAGGTGAGTGGATAGGGGGATTTTCCTAGAAAGTGGAGCTGTGGGAAAACTGCATTTTCGGGCCTGACTTTGGCGTTTACCAGGAACCCAAGCCATTATCACAGATGCGATGTTGTCGCCTGTCTCTCATTGTTTGGACAAAACACAATTTAATTTGATTACAAATCGGAGAATCAGAGACAGACATTTGCATTCAAGGCTTTTCCCAGCCACCACCACCCAGAGCCCGGAACCCGCATCCCCGTGAAATGGTCAAGACATTATGCAGTAGCTCGATAAGCACGAAGTCTGTGTGTCATTGTCGCCTGATGAAGATGAATGATGTAATAATTCCGTCATAAAAATTACGCATACTCAGCATGTTTGCATGTGCAGTGTGCAGGGTGGATTTACTATAGCTTTAATGCAGACCGGACCAAATCAAAGCTAAGAACTGGCCATGGAAATGCTAGGACTGCCAACTGCCAGCTGCCAGCTCAACAAGTTCTGCATGCTGTGTGTATACGTTTTCATTTGGAACTGGTTTACTCCGCCTAACCCCATCATCATATCCATTTACATTTTACATTTATCGCATTTCCCGAAAACCCCGAGCAGCTTTCATGTTTCCAAAAAAACCAGCACGAAGCAGGAGAAAATCCAAAAATCCATTAGCATGCTCAGCCAGGCAAATCCATCATAAGCCAAGCCTAAAAAAGTACTTAAATCTCCGTTTGCCTTGACCCTGCCTCCGCTCCGAGTATCTCATGGATGCGAGTCGTGCATCCTTTCCTCAGCGCTGGATACTTGTTTTATGTCTTCGTTTGTTGTTGCTCGTTTGCCCGTTGCCCTCGCTTCACCTTTGGTTTTGTTTTCTACAACTCTGTTTCCGAACGTGGGCCAATGTTCGATGGATTTTGTTTTGATTGCGCTGTCCGTTCGGATCGAGTCCCCATTCCCCCATCCCCTATCCCATATACCCCATCCTAGACCCCATCCCATTCCTTCTTTTTCGATTCCTCTTTCTCGTTTGTAAAGTCAAAGTGTCGAATTGTAAAGATCAGTCACCTTTCGGTGGATCGCCTAGGCCTTACAGACATAAATACATAAATGGATGTGTGCATGTGTAAGGCATCCCATAGATACATAAACATTTACAATGCTGCCCCCTTTCATCGATTTGTTGGATCACTGAGAAAAAATATTTATAAATCATAAATTTGATTTAAAGATGCAGAAAGTTCAATTTAAAAGGTTTAAATCGGTTTATATTATTCTCAAATCATATGAGTTGTTTTTTAAATATTCATAATATTTAGTATACAACTATTATTTAAAGTAAGCATAATTTCTCGCAGTGCTGTTGAGCGCAGCTTTACCCCTTTATTATTGCAGGCATGTAGCCTCCTTCCTCCGCGATTTCACTGTGTAATCACGACCAAGTTCACTCCATCCCACCTCATATCCCAGTTCAGTTCGCAGCTCTATGGCTGCACGCTTATTTGTTTGTTTGTGGGCTCCAAACTGGTACTGGCATCCGTTTCAGGGCGTTCACTGTACATGGGTACAGTCCTCTCCTGGCTTGGTGTTTTTCCTGATTTTTCTCCAAAGGGCGCACGTCCAACAGGTTTGTCTAGTCCGCGTACGTGCATCGCTCCCCACATATTTTAATGCCCCTGTTGGGTTCTTAGAACGCTGTTGTTTTCCTTTCGGCTCTATCTGAATGCCGATCGAGCCCCCTTTCAGTTGGGCTAGGAGTCAAGTTTACACACCTCACCGCAGCCCTGTTTGCCAAGACTTTCAATCCTACGGAATGAAATTCTGGAGGAAATGGCTTCTATAAGCCGATTTGCTGCCGAAGACGGAAGGAAGTTGACCAAATGATGATGCGTGGAAAATATTAAACAGGGGGAAACCTGCGGAAGTCGAGGAAAAGACCTCCCTCAGATGGGAAGATGAGTAAATTTGGGGAATCACGAATTTTAATGTTAACGACAGGAAATTGGACGGACAAATTGGCTTTTTTTTAAGATTTCGGAATCGTATTATTTAATTTCAAAAATTTTCCGAAATGTTAATGTAATTATTGGCTTGCTAACCGTTTTCAATAATTTTGTATTTATTTTGTACCCCTCGTAAAATTTTTAATACTCCTCAATCGTTTAGTAAACCCAAGTCACGCCCTTTTAAGAACTCGAGTGTTCCGCCCACACAGCTGATGCCAAATTGAGATGTTGCATTTTATGGCTAATTGATTTTGATCTCGACTGCCTCCATGGTGGTCACAAAATCAGCACACAAATCCCTATACATTACACATAAATGCAGGAAGGGCAGAAATAAAGGAGCCAAAAGGAAAATACAGATATATCACGATAAGGAAAACATTTTGCGCATCATCATCTTAATTTTGGAGAGCAGGTTCCGAGGATATGTATACATATGTACTTCATGGGTCAAATAATTATTGCAAACGCAGATTAGTTGCGGATGAACGATCCCTGGCCAGTTATCAATGGCACCCACAGTGAGGTCCATATTGCTATATCTGGAGGTTCGGATCTCCCAGTTGATAAACGCTTCAATGAACGGGACTGTCAACAATGGAGGAGATGTGGAGGGAGAGCTGCTGAAAAGGATTTCAGTTAGTTCTATTTATTTTCCTTGCCAGCCAGTCAGCTGACTGACCCGAGTTTCAGCCCACTTGAGGTCCAGCCGAACCCAAGATAATATCTGTGTAACTCCAGCTCCTATCCTCGTTGCATGGATTTTTCCATTTTCTAGTTTTCTATTTTTCTGAATTCTGTTATCTGGGGTAGAGCAAAACGGCAAAAGACAAAGACATTTTTTGGCGCTCTTTTTTTTTGGGTTGAACTCGGTTTTGGAAAAATTTTACTGTGAAAGGATTTTTGGGCGACCTTTCAAGAAAAGGATTTGCCGCTCTGCTGTTCATTTTTCGTTGGCCGCAGGACCAAAGCCAATAACTCCTAACAGTGTGTGCGCATTTCGTAGTTGGTATCTGCAAACTCACATCGTGAGTTAGGCCGGCTTAAGACTTATATTTCCATTTCTCATTTCCTATTTCCAGAATTTGCATGTGTAGGCTGAAACAATATTCCACCCACATAGAGCCGGGAATATTCATTAAGGAAAGCCAAACAAAACCAAACAAAACATGGTACAAGTTAGTTATTCTCTCGATGCTTTGCTAGCAATATTTTCAAGTTAAAGCAGGCTTATCCCGGACCCAAATCCATCTCCTGCTGTCCCTATTGTAAATTGATTAACTATCCACAAAAGCAACCTGTGGCTGTTCAGTTACAGTTCGGATAAGAGCTCGAGTTAGATCGTTTTTCTGCATATCTAGGATGGATCTGGTTCCAGAACCCACATGCCCAAAAACCAACCAGGCCACACATGCAGGACCAATGTCCATTCAGTCGGAAGTAAATGTGCGAAATACCTTTGTTCACATATGAGATCATCTGGTTTTTGTTGAGCGAAAATTCGACCTGGCAGATGCCAACTAGTTTTCCATATCTCTGCATACGTATTGATCCATTGAGCAATCTGTCGTCAAACAGTTGCCGCCCTAAGTCCTCGTGCTCATCCCCGGACAGGTTCGGCTCATATGCAAATTACGGCCAAATTGTTCAATTTCCTGGAAGCCTGCACTCAACCAATAGCTCTACATAAGTATCCCAGTTCGGGTTTTGTTTTTTTGCACAAGTGTTTCCATTCCACCGGAAGTTTTTATGATTTTTCCCGGGAACTTGCAACAGTAGCTGACTTGCGTAATGTTTTGGTGTCCTGAAGATTTTATTGTTTTTTGATTTCCAGTTTTATTGTTTCGAAGGACCTAAGCTTGTGCAGATCTCTCTCTTTGGTAAAGGCGGTAAAGATATATAGGAAAAACGCATAATAGTTTTTCACACTCTGCCGCTAAAATCTAAAGGTCGGTGGATTGCCAGCATTTTGACTCGAATGTAAATTACTTTGATTGTTTAAACAGAGTGTTAAGAGCTAGGAATTCCTCTTGTCTTCAAGGATTATATATTTTTTAAAGCTATTTCAACAACATTTCAGGGGTGTTTATATATGGCTTCAGCAAGAGATAAATTAGGGATCCTTCTTTTTATTGTTTGCATTTAAATAACGAAGGACACAAGGTATTTTAAAAAACATTTTATTTTGTTTGAGATTGTTTAACTTAAAAAAAACAGGAATTCATTAAGTTATGAGTCGAACTTTTGACTTTTCAAAGCAAATATTCGGAGCAGGAAATAAACCAAGTTTTTAATAGATATTTTAAAGGAATATTACCATTTCTTAGATGTTAAATAAAATATTTTCTAAACAATCAAAGTGGCGGGCCATTTGATTTCTTTGTGAGGTTAACCAGTGAACTTAACTTCAAAGATCGAACCGAAACGAGTATCTATGCAATGTTGCAGACTCATTGGGGCATGCTAATTGCCTTTGGCCAGAGTCCCAAAGAAATGAGTTGTAAATGAGCAAAAACAATTTTTGCAAACAATTTCTTTTCAGTCATAATGTCTTAGGCTCCTCAAACGGCAGGAGAGAGCCTGTCACAATGCTTTGAGGTGGTTAGGATTGCGGCAGAAGATCATTAATAAACCTTTTTGCCAGGAGCCAAAGATTGCACATGAAACACACCGACTTTCCAACATTCTAATGATAATATCATCAAAGGATTTTCAACCCATAACGGTAACCAATCGATTCGCCACCATATAGATATAGTAGAGCCTATCTTTAGATGGAAATCAAACAGTAAGCACACGCCCACTCAACTGCCCACGACCACAACTAACAAGCCGTGAAATTATTTTTTATTTTTCGGGTATATGTATCTAATGGGCGATGCATACATAAATCGCTTGGTTATGAAAAGGCAATTAAGTGAGGGCAATCAGGGAGTAGAAGAGGATCCTTCTGAAATTGGTTGAATGACCCCCGAGATGATCGTGAGAATCCGAGTAACCCTTCGATCAGAAGAGTTCTGAAGAGGTTGCACACTAAAAAATTAGATGATTGCGTTTTAGTGTGTCATTAAAATCGGACTATTTGTATGCGATCTCTTGGAGTGTTTCCACGTATCCATCGAATCCGTTCCATTTCACATCCACTGCCTGGCTCAGCAGTTTTTCCGTTGAGGAATCAAAACATATAATTTTCCCCCTCCTTGAGATAGAGAGAGGGAGAGGGAGGAACAGCTATTGATGGAGTGAGTGAGAAGTATGTAGAGCTAAGAATCTCGGGACATAGAAGAAAATCCAATACATACAGGTAGGCATATAGAGCCCTCCTAACCGAACAATAGAACCTGTTTGACAGAGAGGGGAAAGTCCAACTGGAATCGGGCTCTCATATAATAAGACCTGCTGAGATTTCCTGCCACAAGGAAATGGGAAAAACAAACCCGAGAGCAGAAGGATGGCCAAAGGAAAAATGATAAATGCCAAGCAAACAGGTTGAGGACAGGTAGCGGGAGGGGTGGACTTAGGCCCCTAAGGGGAAGGGGGTAGAATCAGAAGACCTATCTCCCAGTAGCCCTTGGATAGAAACCGAAGCGAGGCCTGCACGTGGATGCCCAGGATTCACGATGATGATGCCCACTGCGCACTTTGAAACGTCAAAGACCCAATAACAAGTTCTGTATTCGGCTAGATGGGGAAAAAAACGAGTTGAGGATCTTGTGGTTTTTATGGGGGTTTGGCTTTTTCACAGATTACCAAATTATTTTCCATTCTTCGCCGTTGCGCAGGCGTTCCAATGTAAATGGACAAACAAAGGAGCCCAGAAAATGTGTGATGTGGCCCCTCACTTGGCCTGGGAAAAATTGGAGAAAAGGCTGCTGGAGTCCGATTTTCGGACCTCGGACCTCAAACATAAAAAAAACTGAATTTTATATGAGCTGGGCTGTATATCTTGGACACAAGCAAATGTATTTCTTAATGTATTTTTGGGGTAAGTTCTGATTTTCAGACCCAAGCAATTAAAATTGAGATAAATATTGTAATTTTTGTAGTCTTTGCTCTTTTTTATAGGTATTTACGAAATGATTTATTGAATTTAAGTTAACATAATTAAAAATAACAATTATAAAATCACTGCGTCATATTTATTGGTTAATTTAATATTTTTGAAGATAATTTAAGTTAAAGTGAAAGGAAATATTTAAACGTTCTTGTTTTAAAACACATTTAATTGTGAATTTGAAACTAAGAAACTGATTTTCTGACCTCGGGCCCTAGACATAAACATCGGAATTCAGATGGTCCGACATCTCAGGAATGTTTTCATTTCATTGCCATGTAAATAAAGAATTTAAACACATGTGGACAATGTTGCAGGACAACGGCGGCATAAACAAAACCCGATCGTGAGGTCTTAGGACTCAATAAATTGCCGCTGATCCTGCCGAGTCGCGACTTTTGACCCAAAGGCGAAGACAATTCACTGGACGCTGCTAATGAGCAGTCAGCCAGAGGTTACTTGAGATCTTATCAAAACAGGAGACACAGACTCCGAAATCTGGCAGGATAACGGTAGCGGCGATCGGTTTTCATTAGATCCTTTTTGGCGCTGCCGCTCGATTTGTTTACGGCTACGTGTTTATTAGGGGCACCCAGTAAAAAAAAGAGGAGAGTTACGAGCGGGTCTTGAAACTCGAGTCGCCAGTGCGGAATCCTTGAAGTGGTCAGCCTTTGGAAACCCGGCCATATGTCGTCGTTGTCCTTGTCTCTGGTGATATATGCATGTTTTCATCCTTCTCCTCCTTGAGTTTTGTGGGTCTCCATCTCAGGCTCCTTTGCATGTGGTGTTGATTGAGCAATTTGTGTGCTGGTATCTGGTATGGTATATGGTGTTTGGTGTGCTCAGTGATTTGGAAGCTGTCGGCGTGGTTGCTCCAATTTCATGGCCGATTTGCTCAAGTGCATCCTAATTAATGATCGAATCGGATTCTGTTTAAAAACAATTTGGCCTTGAAATTTGAGGACATCTGGCGTCTACTTAATTTGGTATCTGCGGTATAGGGATTATAATTTAGTGTTTAACGGGTTGCTTAACGGGTCGATCAGAGGATTCATTTCCTGCACATTTTATTTCCTTAAATGGAAGGGGCTTATACTTCGGGAAGAGTTTGTTGAATGATTCTCTGAAAATGATTTGATACTTTCTATCAACAATTTTTTTAATAATTTAGGTTGTTAGTAGAGAACAATATAAAAAACCCTCCAGGTCCTGCTTCAAAATTCCCCGAATAAAACAATTTACGACCGCAAACATTATCTAATATCTATTGAGGCCACCCAACAATTGGCACTGCCTTGAAAAGATCATTAGCAGGAATAAGATCGTAAAAAGTCGTGACACGCGAAAATAAAGCAAGTGCCGCCCATTTAAAGTGCAACCAAAAAAAAACCTGGACAGCCATGAAATTGCAACATGGAGAAGTCGGTGCCATTAACCGATCCCGATCCCGAATCCATCGATGGATGGACCTCCCGGGAAATCAAAATGTTCAATTGCACACAATTGCAGGTTCGAGTGGCGTGCAAAGGACAAAGGACGACGGAAGGATGACCGAGGCAACAAATTTATAGGGACACAAACACGGGCCGACTCGACTGTCGGCGTCTTAGAATCAAATGCACTGCGTCATCGGCGACCTCGGCAACCAAAATATATCATAAATGCACACAGGTTCTTGAGTCGCCTTTTATTTTCTGAGGTTTTGCCGCCCTTTTATGATTTTTATTCTGTGGGGATGTGCTGGTGGTCGATGGAATTCCTGGAAGCTGGCCAATACAAAAAGACTGGGCGAAAATATTGTGAGAAACAACACAGGGAGTAATTAATGGAGTCCCAGCCACTTGTTGGTGTTCTCCAGTGCTATTTACACATTTTAATACTTTTTTTTCGTTAATATTTATTTATTTGCCCAAAGGTTTTGTTTGCCTGGGAGAATGTTTGATCTCTGAGGGATTTTCTCTGTGGTGTGAAGGAGTTGGCAAGCCGATTATGATTTGCCACCACACAAGTCGAGGTCGGGGCTTGGTAACGCGGGTTTTATGGTGGACTTAGGCGCAGGACTTTGACTAACGTGTCAAATTGACAGCAGGACACTTTTCCAGCTTCGATCCCAGAGCAATTTCGCACGGTCAGGAGGCGCAGGAGGAGAAATACCTGCGCTTAGCCCATGCGGCGATCTTGGCGGGGTCTCCTGCCCAGAGATCCTTCCTCGATCCTCAGGCCATCCAGACAGTCAACTCATTAAGCGTTCTCCTGGCTGGCGCCTATCCTGCAGCGTCCTCTCAGTTTGGTGGCTTTGCAATTAACTGCATTGTTTCTAAGTCCGGGCACACGCGCAACGAATGTCCTTTTTCGAAAGGACTCTGCTGCGATACTCGCAGCGTTTTTCACATTTTTCACTCCTTTGCTGGGAAATCTAATCGAGTTCTGCTCCTTTTCTTTTTCCTCCACCCGCTGCTTAATTGCTTGGCTTAGAGGAGTCAGGTCACAGGACATTGGACACATCTACTCCAACTCCAACATATGGCTAAAGTCCTGCCAATCTCAACGCCCCCTTAGTTCTTAGTTTGCCAAAAACCATGTGGTGGACAAAGTGCTCCTGTGGAAACGCCCACGCTCTATAAACATTTTATTGATTTCCCAACCCATAAAACAAGAGATGGCCATGCCGAAAATCAGGAACACATAACCCATATCTACCTGCCAAAGGACCGATCCGATCCTCTGCACTTGAACTAATTGACAATTGAAAGGTGAGAGATTGCAGTTAGCTGATAGGACCAACGGATTTCGCTCTTCTTTGTGCTCCGAATTTATTGCAGTTGTCGGGAGGTTCGTCCTTTGTTTTCCGCACAGGTTTCCCACTGATCGCACCAAAACAAAGTGCCAGTTTCTGGCTCTGACATGGACTATTAATTTGATTTTTATGTGCACTTGCTCGGCCCTCGTTTTATGGCAGTTTAATATTTTTGCGCCTCGTCTTTGTGCGATGGAAGCCACACAGGGACCTCCGAGAGAGGTTCTACTACAGTATGGTAAAGGCTCCCTCAGAACGACCTACTTATAGGGTTACATATATGTATAAAGTGATGTAACTCGATCGCTTTTTGGCAACTTTTCTGTGTTGAGCACATGTTGCTACGTGCCTCCAAAGCTGGAACCCCTTCAAGTGCCCATTGATGTGAGCTTCCTGCTGCCTCACCAGCTACTGGGAGGATTAAGTGCCCTTTTAATGTGGGAATATTGTGATGAGCACGAAAATTATGGTTATCGCTGGAGCAGAGCACAAAATGTATCGAGTTCGGCCAGGTTTCAGTGAATCCCCCCAAGAAAATGTCATCAAATTGAGAAATAGTGTGGTTGCTCTTGAATCTCTGGGTTCATTAACACTGTCTTTAGATATTGAAGATAATTGTTTTCGGGAAGAGCGATAAAAAAGCATTTAATGGAACAAATTCTCTCAACTTATGTCAATGAAATTGATGATCCTTTAGCCAATTCCAACAATGAATCATTAAATCGAAGAGTAATGGTTTTCGGAAGATATCCAAACACTATCCAAAAAGTTATTTTGATTTTTTTTTCTTAAGTAAATAAAAGTAAAGAAATATAGAAGTTTTTTTTCTATTAAATCAAAATGATCATTAAGGAAGATGGAAATATAACTTGATGATAGAAAGTATTGTTATTTTATTTTTTTAACATATTTTATTTTATATTGTTCAGTTACGAATAGTTAAACATTCTAAATAAAATCGATTGGGAAAATAACTTTCCCATTTTCCCATGTTCTCCGTTTGAGTCCACTTGTAATTCTTCCATCTGCAGTTCAAAGAAACAGATCATTGCAAACCCAAGCTCACCCAGCTGGCGATCAGCAAGGACCACCCCAAAGGAGTCCAACTTTCCGGTCCTTGTGCAGCGGGCGGAACTTCCCACCGGGCTGGTTCCACTTGAAGAGGTTGCCATATGGCGCCGCCTACGAAACCATGCCACTACGAATCCTGTCCTGTTTCCGAAACTAATAATTGCAACAATTCGCGGTAAGTGAAAGCAAAAGAACAGAGTTCCACTTTTTTAGAGTCACACATGGGCGGCACATTTGGGCGGCGGTCGAGGAGTCAGTTGGTCAGTTTATGGGTGAATTACCAGATCGGCAGGGGCTCGAAAAAGGGCCAAAAGGACAATGCAAACAGCAAGCAGTCACCCACCCATGTGTGGGCCAGATGAGAGGTCCTTGCGTGCGTGACCGTTACAAACAAGCGGCCCGATGACTCAGTGCTATATAGTGTTCGATATAGTGAGAGGCAAGGATCAGGGCGCGCGTCAGTTGGTCTGCAAGTCCTAACCCTTAAATGCAGCCGGCGAACTCAAAACACCAAACTCAAAACTCAAAACTCAAACTCCCTCGCTAAATAAACCACCCTGTTCTAGTTTTAAGTGCTGCCCAAAAACTACACCTATCTGAAAGTATAGAACCAGCCGTTGTCGTTGACGCGCCCACATTGCCCAAAGTTGTTATCCTAGAATATTTTTATTTTAATTGTTATGCTGATGTTGGCACGAGCCAACATATGTCCTGATCACATCCGTGTGGAGTGTCATTGACTGGCGCTGCTGTTGCCTTTTGGCGCCCAATTCCTGCAGGAAAACTCGCCGCGATCTCGGGGGTTGCGTTTCGGCCCAGTGTCGCTGAAGGAAAACTGTTAGTTCTGCCACCGCCACCGCACCACTATCCACATTATATCAGCACCACCACCAAATGCAAGACACCACACCACCGATCAACGGAGCGCAACAAAATTATGCTCAAGTTGCTGCAGCGCTTGGCTGACCCTGTCCTTTCGGTTTGGGCCTTCAACTTCGACTTGCACCTCGACTTCTTCGGGCTGGCGACCTTTTGGGCCGCGCTCCGTGCCCTGTGGAATGGGAATGGGCCAAGAGCACGCGCTTCCACATCCACAGCCATTTCCTCGACTTCCTCGTTCCTTATGTGCACCCGAAATGTAATGAGTTGGCAATGTCAGGTGCATATATGCTTGCTGTACTGAGAGAAAAACCACTCATAGTTTTCTAAGAAAAGCAGATTGAAATTAAGTTGTAATTTTTACAATACATTTGGTTGTAGTTTTTAGAACACAAATTAAATTTTAATGAGTTATGTCTTATAACTTCAAAAACAAAATAATTTTAGGGAAGGATTGAATTGATTGATTTTCAATAAAAATTATCGCAACAAGTCTTGCATATTTATTTGAAATTTATAGTTTTATTGTGTTGAAAAATTTGGTCATTGAGTAATATAAAATTTTATTTAAAACTGTCTTAATGGCTAAAGTATTTGTTCTTGGTTTCCAGGAAGTTTACTTTTTTTTTTTCTCTGTGCAGACTAGCAATGACCCCGACCGCGATCGCGACCCCAACCCTCAATGGGCCACGAATTTTCTTGGTTTGTCGCTCTCTCGCTCGATCTGCTTGGCCAAGAGACCCTTTCTCTTTCTCGTGCGCGTAATTACAGCGGCCAAGTCGAAGTTTTTCCTTATGGGCCATGGCCAGGTCAAAGAGCCACTGGCACTGGCACTGCGACATCGACGCCCGACGAGCGGTGCTCATTAGACCAAAGCGTTGCCAGGCCTCACATGATAGAGGGTGCATACTGCATACTGCATAGACATCTGTAGGTTCTACGTAGCACGAGCTATGCTATGTCCTTATGTTTAGCGCATTTCGTTGTAATAATTTGAAATTTTGATCAGGTGTTTCTTTTTATGCACTCTGGCTTCCTTCCGCCGGGGAAGGGGCGGGGTTGAAAGGGGAACTGGGAGCGTTGAGGTCGCCGGACCGTGTAACGCAACTGCAACTGCAAGTGGCCGTGTTGTCTTGGCTCAAAATGCTCAAAAACGGGCAGGAAACCCGGGGAAAAAGCGCGCAATTTCGGGTGGTTCTTGAGCTGGGCTATTTAGCATTTGAACCGTAACGTGGGGTCTACCCAAAGTCAAGCAAAAAGTCTGATTTGGCAGGGAAACAGGTGTGGACAGGTAAGCTGCAAATGTTTTTCAGGCTACTAAAATAGGCAGAAATAAACAGTATTTAAGATTCAGTATTAATTTTTAAATAAAAATCTTGAATTTTTCCACTTCCTGTGGCCCCAGATAAATTCTGCGATATATTCTCAAGACAATGCCCACACTACACCCATTCTTCAGCTCAATCTGCATCGCCCACTCTCGGAGATGTGGGCACTCCTAGTCGATTCCCCTGGCAACACGCCAACCTGATCCGATCCTTGCGTCGTCGGCATCGCTGTGAACTTATTGAGCAATTTAATTTTTTGGGCGGCAGACATTGCATAAATAACTTGTATCGTTTGCATGGGGAGTCGGGAGTCTGTGTGTGCAGACGATGAGTGCAATGCGAGTACTAATGAGTGCCAGATCAAAGTCAATTTCGGGGCCCACGTAAAGTCACGCAATATTGTGTGGAGGCAGGATGCCAGGATCGAATCAAAAAGGGGAGCGTCGTCTTGGGGTCTAAGGCAAATTATTTTGCAGTCTGCCCTCTCAAAGGGTGCATAAATCAGGGGAATGTGGTTGTAATTGTTTAAATTACATATGAGAAAATATAAAATCATTTTAAGACTGAAAGTTTTCAGTATAAAATAAAACACATTTTCATCTTAAATAAACCACTTATTTGTCTTACAAGTACTTACAAAGTTGAAAAAAAATTCATTTGAAGTCTTGATCTCTAGAGTATTTCCATGATCGACTAACTGCATTTCTTATAATTCCTTCATTTATTTTTGCAATTGTACCAAGTTCTTTTCTTATGTCGGAGAAGAGAAAAGCGTGCAGAGCACGTACCTACAAAATTATGATACCGGCAAATTGAGTTTTGGCTGAATGGACTTTTGGGAGTGCTCACGAAAATTGCCGAAAAATGAGCCAAAACGTGCGATCCAATCGAGCACATGCAAATCGAAATTCAAGCTCGAGGAAGGGGTTTTGTGGTTGGACTCGAACTCGGACCGCGACCTGAAACTGATCCGCTTAACAATATAGTGCAAACAAGGCGACCTGACCGGAAAGTGCATTAAAAGCTGACCAGCGGGGACAATGGCTAGGAATTTGGGAAGAGGTTAAGCGATCCAGACCGGTAAAACAAACAACTGCGAGCGGCAGGACAATGGAAAACCCAATGCAGGCTTTTCTAATGCAATTAAAATTTTTTTTGTGTCGTAAGTCAAATGCGAATCGAAGCGTAACCCGTTGGTCAAGCCAAGTGTTTGTTTAGTTGCGGTCAGTTGCGTTTGCTCAAAGGATCAGCGATGGGATATTGTGTAACCGATCCCGATCCCGATCCTTGTGCCGGTTCGAGGGGTCAGGTCAGCAAATCGCGTTAGGGCATCGAAATGCTGAAATTAAGCGTTAAATGGAAAAACAAAAGCTTAATCTCAAGAACAAGGCAATGAAAAGACAAACTAAGCGGCGCACAAAGAAGGCATAATTGCGAAGGGGTCACTCATGCATTCGCCGCATTGCAGGGGTTGCAATGGGTTAAGATGGGTGGGTCTGGTCTGTTCTGGATCGGGATCGGGAGTAGGAACGGACCTCGATGGGGTGGACACTTGAACCCCGAGCTGGTCAACGGCGCATTTATGACAGCCACCGTTCGTTAGCGGAAACCGGTTTCCACTCGTCTCAAGCTGCGGTTATTTGCAGAGTTTTGACGCTGGCCGCGTAATGAAGATAAACGATTTACAATAAAATTTTATTGTCTTTACACCACCGGACTGCGAGCCTCAAGGAGCTGGAGCTGGGGTCAAGGATATTAATGATTGGCTGACCATGCGGGACGGGACCCGTCTAATAGTGCATTCAAAAAGGTGTCCTAATGCGAAAAATCCTGTTTAGATACGCCACCCAGCATGAAGCCGATAAGAAATTCAAGGATATAAATGTGATTTTTCTTGGGACTTTCATGAGGGATATGTTGTTGGTTAATTTAGTAACCCAAGGCAATTAATAAAACCTGGTGTGCTTGTATTTTTTAATATACCTTCATTTAAAAATGATAAATATCTTAATGCATTTTTAGGAGCTTGTTTTTTGTTGTTATTTGCAATTTTTCTGGTAAGCTTTATTTTAAATGGTGATAGTTGCGTAATTTCTTGCCGTATATTCTTTTACCTAAATTTGTTGTCAATTTGAACGTAGATTCACATATGTCCATTCGACATGTAATGTATACGTAGAAAACTTCATTCCAGTACTGTCAACAAGCGGTAGATGGCGCTCTAAAAGTTTACGTAAAATACAGTGTCAAATTCATGTTAAAACGTAGTGTCGGGTTTCCCGACTACTAGATAGCCGTTACTAAGCCGACTAAAAAATGTTGCCTGCATTCAGACGCACTTAAAGGAATTTGTGTTTTGATATTTTAAACCTAAATTCTGAACAAGACAAACATTTTGCAGAAATATCTTGGTTCATTGAAATGAATAAGTTTTTGGCAGTTTTTATGAACACAGTCAAACTGTTTATAACTCTTTGTATTTCGATTTTTAGGTGGCAGATGGCAGGTGTTGGTTTGAGCTATGGAAGTTTGACAGTACTTTTTTCAAAAAATTAAAGTAAACTTAATATTTTTTTTTAATTGCTTAGAAAATTCCTTGATATCCGCTGGTCACTTTTAAGAAAAATTATAAAATTGATGTGCATTCTTTACATTCTTCACTCTATAACCACAGTCTAAGAAATAAAATTGGTTTTCCCGTCCTAACATTACAGTTCGTAAAAATTCGTTAGTTGTTCATTCAAAATGCTTTCCATTATTTAAATAGAAACATTTAATAAATACATTCAATGTTTGTTGATGTGAAAAATATTTATGGTTATATTGAAATCAATAAAAGCAATATCAACATCAAATAAATCTTCAATCTTACAGAGCTCACCAGAAAATTAAATACCAATTTATTTTTATGAGTTTTTATCTGCTGCACGTAATCTTTATGATGAAATCGAGCTTGCAATGCTCTGAAAATTATTTGTTGGATCAAGGGGGAAGATTCTCGTGCCCAGGGCACTCCGCAATTTGATCGAATAATGTCCGGATTAATTGCACGGAACTTGCCGAAATAGCGGGTAATGAGGGGGACTCCGACTTCACCACATTTATACGACAGTATATTGCAACCCTCAGGGGCAACCCCAAATATTATTTTATTCAATGGGGATGATGGAGTCTTTTCCCTGCAAAAACATTACATATGGCGTGCTACTTTGCTTACGCATCGATTGGCATCTGACTTCAATAAGGTCCCCCATTATATGGGGAACTCCCTGGAGTGTCCACTGCTGACCCATGCCAAAAAAACACTTTTAACCAATTCTGCTCACTCGGAAACCCGGTGCACTTAAAAGCCCTAACCCCTGTGAACTAAGGGGATATAGACCGGGTTCTCAGTTCCTTTTCCTGCCGTTTCGTTTTGTCTGCTCGAAGGGTTCACACAGTTGCTGCCTTTGACAAACGAAAACGAAAATATTTTTATTAAAATTAAAATGCTTACGCAGACCATGGCAACGGGTTGGATTGTGGTTTTATTTTTTTTCCGGGTGCAATGGCAACCCTTGAGGCCTTTGTCTATGCATGAATTATGGGGAATCCCCGGTTACCACATCCTGGCCATTTTATATTAATATGCTGCGCAGTCTAGCCGCAAAATTTTAATCCTTTTAAGTGAGACCAGCGAAGGACTAGACATTGGCGAATCGTTTAATCTTTTTATTGAATTGCCCTCCAGTTTTTGGCAATCGAAGGGATCTGGGGGAGTCCAAGGTTCGCATCTGTTTCGGCGGGCATAAATCTAATTTTCAATGGCCTGTATGTGACTCCCACGACTCCTGCGTATGCAAATCGTCATCGGTTTACTGTTGTCATAACAATTCCATTAACAAGGCCTGTCTGTCTGGTTTGGCATATTTATGAGCTTAGGAAATTGAATTGAATTATTCAGAGCGACAAAAAGGAGCGCTTTAATGCACATGTCGATTGTATCAGTGGGTGAAATGGATTGGATTGGTAAGGGTTTCCTTGTGCAGGCTTTCTTTCTCGGTTCGCAAATTGTTGTTAAATGTATTTTATTCGAGCGGACGCCAGATCAACCAATCAGCTAAATAATGAAAACATTTTTGGGGAAATTCCCCAAAAACCGCACAAATGCAATGTGTCTGGTCTGGTCGACGCCACACGCACCATCGAGCATAATAAATCCGATTCGTATCTGATCTATCCCAACATCAGGGGTTGACATTTAAATTAACACCCACATGGAAATGTGGAGTTGACTGAGGCCCAAACGTTATTCGGGGGTTGAATCAGATCCTGTTGACTGGAAGGTCCTTAGTCCTTTCGCTTAGCTGCTGGGAGTTGGTTGCAATAACACGCTGTTGCTTTGGTTTTGACATTTAGTTTTATTTTTCGCTGTAAATTTTCATCGATACAAATGAAAATGGAAACTTGAGTATAACTATCATACTATTAAATTTCGTTTAAATTACATAATATTAAACTAGATGTTTGCCATTATTTTCTCTGCTTTAGTTCCCTCTTTGTATGCTTGCTGTTTATTTGTTTTGTTTCCCTCAATTGTCTAGTTGGTGTTTTTATTTTTACACAAATCAAAAGGTCTCTGGGTGAGGAGTAAGCATTTCAACTAAACTCTACGAAATAAAAGGCGAACGGATGGTTCTGTGTGAAGGGGAAGAGGGTGAAAAACTAGAAGGTTACAGAGGGTCGAACACAACAGAAATGCAACGATAATACAGCAAAGTACGTATAGAGTTGACTAAACCGAACCGCGTAAACTATTAAATTAGATTAGAGACTGCACTAAAAGCTGTGTGTTTACAGTGTAAAAGTGTGTGTTTATTCCCCCATACGTGTGGGTGTCTCTTCGTGTGTGTGTGTTTTTGTGAGGGAGATGACGTCTGCCTTGGCGAAGATTCAACATTATTTGAAATGAATGTTTGCTGGACTTGTTGGACACTCAGTGGTTGATGGTTTTTGCTGCCGCTGGCATTTGGAATTGGATTAAGTTTTTTAGATGTTTAGTATTGTTTGCATTGAATTCAGCATCTGAGGATGCCCGCTTCACTCCTTGCGCGCCTGACGCTTGCGAGCTTTTGTGGTAGTTTCCTCAGTCTGTGCAGGCTCTCCTTGATTCTCCACCGGCTTGGTCTCCTCCTCTTTATCATCTAAATCAGACTTTTGGTTCTTCTTGGGACTAGCGGACAGCGGCGTGCTCTCCTTACTAGAGTCCCCGGCGGCCGGATCGCTATCCTCCTCCTCTGCCTCGGGCTCGTCGTCGGCCTGGGGTTCATCGGTCTTTTTGGCTTCAGCAGCAGCCTTCTTGGCAGCCGAGTCCTACACATGAGAATAAGATTAGGAAATCCTCCAAAACAAAGCTCAAACTAAAGCTCACAACAAGCAACTTTACCTGACTCTTAGCGTTACCAAATTTAAAGTAGATGGTGATGGCAACCAGCGCCACAATGGCCACCAGTCCAATGCCCCAGATCGAGGGGTAGGTCTTGGCTAGCTCGACTACCTTATTCACGAATGAGTCCTATGAAATGAAAAAGCCAAAAGTAGCAGTAGCAATTACAAGTGCAGGGTGCAAAGGCCAAGATGAGAGTGTTCATGTGGGTGTTTCGTACACATTTCTAATTTAAAAGCGAAAAGATAAGGCCGTGGGCCAACCTCTTTAGCGCGTCGGTACAGATAGAAGACATAGCAACTGGCCGGAATGAGCAGGTACACGAAGTACAGGGCCCACCAGCCGGGCTTGTAGTTCATGCGGCGCATCAGGCGGTGCCAGAAGGTTTTCTTCGGATCGGATAGAACGGTCTCTCGATTATGTTTCTCTGGGAATTGTTGTCAGGGGGAAAGGGTAGCTTTGGGCATGAACTTACCGATTCCCGATCGATGTAGCGACGCTTAATGTCAAAGCTGTTGGCGGCAAAATCACGAGCCACCTCCAAATCGTCCGTGATGATCAGATTGTCGAAGAGGATGTCGCTGGACATGGACCAAAGCTCCAGACCAACAGCGCTCTAAAGTGGAATAAGAAAAAGTTATGAAAATACTAAAAAAAACATTTAGGCAAATGAACTTACAATTGGAGTCATTTGGAATGGCTTGAGATCCTCAAAGAAGTCCGGATTGGCGATCTTCCTGGGGGCCCACTTGCCCTGGTAGTTGGGGTTCTCGATCATCGGTGCACGCCACTTGCCCTTGTAGTTGGGATTGGTGATGAGCGGAGCCTTCCACTTGCCACAACCGGCGGCCTTTTCGCAGATGGGATTGTCCACCAAGGGAGCCTCCCACTCGCCGTCGATTTCGGCATCCCAGTCCTCTGGCTTGCTAGCTGTCGGATCGAAAATCATGTCGGGCTCATCCTCCAGCCAGCCATCGGGCATAGTGGCACCGGTGTCGGGCAGCTGTGGTGGAGCATCCTCGTCCCAGTCCTCGGGCTTATGGGCAGTGGGATCCGGGATCTTCTCGCGCTCATCCCACGACTCCGGCTTGTGGTCGTTGGGGTCATCGATCTCCGCTGAGGGGTTAACTGGAGGCTTGAAGTCGGTCAGCAGGGAACCCTCGTTGACAATCTTGTGGTCCACGCGAATCTCGAAGCTGTTATCGGGACGCACCACCAGCTGATAGAGATGGGGTAGCTTGTCCTTGAAGGGCTCTTCCAAACGGTTCCTGAAAGCAAGTGACATAAATGCAATTAATCATCTTGCGGACTATTAATAAATTGCTTATCTCCCTGTGCAAAAAGTCAGAAAGTTTACTTTGGTGACGAAGAGCAAGACGTAGAGTGCTGATGTTTTCAAAAGCAAACAGTATTAAGTTTAGCACACAAATGTTTTTAGAAAATTTTATGATTCATGCAATTTATTCGACACTTGACTCGTGCGAAAAAACTATTGGAACTGTTGGCTTGTTACGTGTAGAATATTAAATTCCCTTCATTAAGCGTTTCCTTAAATGCTTTTTTGCTTAGCTCGTCGGAAATTATAATTACAAATTTAAAGGCGACATGCAAATTTTTGAATAAGTATACTTGTACAAAATATGGAGACAATGCATAACCAAGCTTATAACCCTTTCTAAAATTTCGTCTTGAAGTTGCAATCAGACCTAAAAATGTAGCTAGATTTATGTGCTTTTGTGATGGATCTATTGGGAGAGCGTTGAGTGCTGTTTTCGTCACGTATAGAAGAAATTATAACGCTTGAATAAGCTTTCGTCGCCTGATTCCCCATCTCACGCAGAGTTGTTTTTATTTAATGGACTCACTTTGGCTTGTTGCAGTGCTTCTCGGTGATGGTGCCATTAATTGGATTGACGTGCCGGAATATGAAGTGCATTTTCACATCGTTGCCGCACTTGTCCGGTCCGAACATAATGGTGTAGGGTGTCTTGTCATTGAACTACGAGTAAACAGATTCGGGGGTTGTTATGGTTTAAGGTCTGCGTTGGGGTTCAGGCAGCTATGAGCTATGAGGGCATTGCCTCTCGCACTTACGGCTTTGAGTTGCTCCGTGTCTTTTCCGGCGGACAGAAGCTTCAGATACGAGCCGCCGCACTCCTGACCCTCCTAAAAAAGCAGGGAGAACGAGAAGTGGGTCAGTAAGCGGGTATTAATTGGATTTGCCGGGCGGCTGATGCAATCCCAGAGCGGTTCAGTGGGTGACCAACCTGCAACGTGACCTCGTACTGCACGACCAGCGGTTTGTCTTGCTTGAAGTCGAAGGGCTGGCGCAGAGGGGCGGATATGGCCGCATGCTTCGCCTTCGACTTCAGCACCAGACCCAGGTCATTTGCCCACACGATGCGCTGGGGGGACTCCCAGTTCCAGATGCCGTCGTACTTGGAGATCTCCTCGGCGATGTCGTCCTTCTTGGCCTGCGACAGGACCCACTTCTTCCTGGACTCCTCCACGTCGTCAAAGTGGTCCGCGAAGTGGAACTTCTTGGCATCGATCACCGGGCTCTCGTAGGCCAACTTGTCGTCGCCTTCAGGGGCAGCGGTCTCCTCCTGAGAGATATGATGAAACGTTAGATAAGGTGCGATAAAATATGGAACACGCGGTTGTCAGTCAGGGAGAGTGATAAAGATACCAGCAAAGAGAGAGAGACAATTGGGTGGCAGACGTGGTTTTCAACTGGAGAGTGGTGCACTGGCGGGCAGAAAAATAGCAATCCAGCTATTTTTTTTACTAACAGGGAAAAGAATATCGCAAATGTATTTGTGGTTTTAAATATCTCCAATAATGATAAAAACAAAACGTGTATCACACATTATCAACAGCATGTGAACAGGTTTTTTGCTATCAACATGACCTTTGATATGCAAAAGTACCATAAAACGTTTTGTTGTTTTTAAGTTTTGAAAGATTTGGAGTTGTTTAATTACATAATTTTGTTTTGAAGGTACAAACTTGATCTTTGATTTCTAGATTAAAAGGTTAATGGTAACTGAAATTCAAAATTAAAAAAAGATTAAACCCGAAATTAATCAAAACAAACCCTCTATTTTAAGTTTTTAATTAATATAAACTTGTTACTAACTTTTAGATTAAAAATTTTAAATGTTTATCTGTCCTAAAAAAAGAGAATTAATTGAACCACGATGAAAAATCTTCGAATCTTTATCAAAGTGATGTAACCTGTGGAATATCAGATTTATGGGCTGCCCATAAAAAAAGTGCTATCGTCTTGACCTCATCTGTGGGTAAACATTTTCCCTCGCATTTGTCGGTGGAAAACGCAACACACTCGCATGCTAATTGTGGGTCATATAAAGTGAAAACGCCGGCCGCACCACCCCCGCCAGCCTCATCTCCCCCGGCCCACAACCCACCACCCAGCACCATGCTTTTCTAGTAGCTTCCACTGACGTGTACTTTTCTCGCTCATTTCTCGGATTGGATCTCACCTGAACGTCTTCCACATATCCGTCCTCGAAGTCGTCGGAGTCCGCACCCGGATCGGCGGCCCTGACCACACTTGTCAGCAGTAACCCGCAGGCGAACAGCAACGCCAGCGTTGCGCCCCGGTTGCCTCCCATTTTCCTGTGCATTTTCTCCCTTTTTTCTCGTTCGTTGGGCTTCTGCTTTCCGCGGCGATTGGAAAACCAGGCGAAGGAGAAGGAATGAGAGTCTAGATGCTTTTCACCAGTTGCCCCGGACTGCGGGCTGTTGCGGAATAACGAGAATCGAGATCTGGCACGACGAACTAATTGTAATTAAATTATACATGTAAATTATACATTTTCTGCTTCTCGCTGCCTACTAGGGATGTGAAAAATTCAGCTGAATCTATCGATACATATGTTCCGGAAGTATCGATATGGCATCGCAGACGCAGTCCTTGGTTTTGACCTCCGCTAAAGTCAAGAAGCAAAAACCTTTGAAAATGTTGCATACTTTTGGCTGCTGAGCATACAAAATATAAGTTAGGCAGACTTAAAACTCTCTTCATAGTTGGATGCCACTTAATATTTGTAACACTTTGTCAGCTTGTTTGAATATGTGACCTTATAAACAAGGCTTCTTCTATTTAAATATTGAAATGTGCCGAAATCTCTACGCACTATTTAGAAAAAAGTGAAGCAACAAAGTTTTTGATTTTGGTTGTAAAGTTTACTTTATTAATTAAAAGTTTATTCTTGATCGATTCTTGAAATTGTTTCGTGCAATGCTTAAAAAGTTTACAAATTTTCATTAACAGAAATAACTTTACTAGGAGATACAAATTTTTCTAGGATGTCCTTTTGAAAATTAATATTTCTGTAAAAGCTATTCCATTGAAATATTGGCACTCATTTGTTTGCCACCGGACGTATCTGATTCAAATATATCGAGGAACACAAGTACACTTGCATGTTGGCAATTATTTTAAAAGCCTGGTGGCTCAATTAACGTTCCACCACGTCGAATGCTAAGCCCCACAACAAACTTGATGGTTTGCAAAAATATCCCCTTCCCCTTCTGGTGCTGTGTAAAATAAACTGGCATGCATTTGAGCATAAAATTATAATAAAAATTCCCGGCTTATTGAGTGTGTTTGTGGGTGGGCCGATTGAGTGAAGCTTCTCTTTTCAACACGGAGAAAAATATGATCAAGATTGGTCATTATAAATGTTATTTTTATTCTTATTTAAAAGCAAAAAAGCTAATCAATGTAGGTACATGCTTCAGATTAAACTAAATATGCAGTATTTAAACATTCAATTAAATGGCACTGATATTATTTTTCACTGTGTCCTTTATCTGCGGCACGCGCATCTCGGCTCCTTCTTCTAACGCTGCCACTTACAGTTTTTTTTTGTTTGCAACTGCATACAAAAAGCTTTCTGTTTAATGGAATATTTAACACAATTTAAAAAGTTTTTTTCTAAAGACAAACAAAGACTCGGAAGCACACATGTGAGAGGAGTGCAGTGGGTGATGGCCCGAAGAACAGGCAACTTTTGTAGGAGCCTCAGGACTGGAGAAAACTAAACTCGTGCACACACACATTTATTTTTTTTATGGAAATTGTGTAATGACAGTTAATGAGGGTACTACATAAACAGATACAAGCACCTGAGCATAAGCATCCAGTGTTGTCGAGTGTTCTATTAACAACGAGGCCAGCTTACCAACACTTGAGCTGGATTTCAGCTGATGCTGCCCACTGTGAAAGTTAGGTAGTTGCAATGGAGAAAGAAATAATGGTTTAAAAATCTTAACTTTCTATTAATTTTTCTAATTTTTATACTAATTTTTCTCAAATAACAATATAATTTAAATTATTTTATGCATTCGGTAAGATATATGCCTTCAAAAAAAAATCAATAATTTTTTTTATGTCTAAAATCGTTGCACATAAACTAAACTCGTGTCGAGCATAAGCGTGTCTAAATCGGGGCTAATTAGGAATACGTAAAGCACTTTTTAGGCTCCCAAATGAATTTCACTCTAAGTTTCAAACTTTTGGGTAATTTATAATAACATTTACCCAGCACATAAATATCCCAGCCTGCCAAAGGAATGAGGGGCAGGAGGAGCAGCCGTATCCCATTGTGCTCCTCTTTTAAAACAGCAGCTCTTGTCTACACGAATTACTCAAAAAACATACTTAACACACTCACCCTCCTCTCAAAGGCATTAATGGAGGGGGCGGGAAAAGTGGGAGGGGGTGGAGAAAGCGAGGAAGAGGGGAAGAACTGGGAGAATGGTGAGCGAGGAGAAAAGCTGCGACTACGGGACATCAATGTTGATGGCATACCAGAAAAGTTTTGTTCTAAGCTTTTGGACAGGGCCGGCAGAATCCCAAACATTTTCACCTGCAAACAAACAGCGGAAGAGAGGTGTTTTCCGGGGAGGGGTGGGGAAAGTGGTTGAAGTGTGGTGGGGTCTTTCCAAAGTGAGAGGAGATGTATCCATGTGTGAGAGAGTATCAAAACATATGAAGGAAGCGCCGCTACAAGCGCACGAGTTCAACTTAGTGTGTACTTAACTTCCGTTACATGGCCACCACTACAACTGCACACCGCACCCACACTCTCGCACACACATCCTTTCACACGCATGGACAGCGTCTCACATATACGTTCACACAGAGAAAATACTATTCAAGTTGGAAAATAAAATTGTTTTCTTAGGCGCGGCTTCGAATATTTTAAAATAAATGACTTTGAAATACAAAACATTGGGAAAACTTTGATTAAAATTTCTTTAACTAAATAATGTTGTATTTAAAATTATTTTTAATCCATTTCAGAAAATTATCACACGAAAAAAGTTAAAAATGTCTTAGATTAAATTAAATAAAAATACATTTTTAAGTATAAACTTGATCTTCAAACTTTTTGTTCGCACTGTACGTGTTTGTTTGTTTATGCCAAAAGTGTTGTAAAGTGCGGCGCTTTGTCGGCAGGAAACGCTGAAAATTTATTACCGGACAATTTTGCCGGCGGCGTAAAAAAAGAGAGCCCACCGAAAGGGGGCGGGGCACTGGGCGCCCAAGGGGTTCGGAGGGGCCATAGACACTCACATGCATATGCATAGTTTGCTAGCCGTAAGTGTATGCAAACATGCCTAAAAAATCTGGAACAGTCAAGGGGAAAGGAAATGCGGGGCGGGGGTGGGGGGTAGCGGTGAAAATGTGTAAGCAGGCGGGCCATTTTCCATTAAAAATTCAAATGCCCGACGCCCAGCCCGCCATTAACACCCAGCTAGCTGTGGGTGTGTGTGTGTATGTTCGGGGAAAACCCCTTCAGCGCCTTTCCCCGCTTTCCTTTGCTTTTCATTTCTCCGCTTTCAACACCTCGTCTTCTCACCTTTCAAACGGCTTCTCTGTTCGCCTTTCTCTGTGTGTGTTGAGGAATTTGCAGTGCCGTTAAAACTGAATTGATTTGTTATTCATGTTTTCTGACTTATGGCCAACACTTTTGGAATTCCGCCTACCATTCAATTGACGTGGCCATTGGCGCCGACTTTTCCCCATCCGCTGAAAGAAGTGAAAATTTAATGCAGGCACTGAACTCGGGAGCGGAGTTCAGAAGGTTTGAGCTTTCAGCTTTGAACAAAAATTGAGAAAATAAAAAAATGTATTTCTTAACTTCTAAAAATATTAGGTGATCCGACAAATATATTTATTACGAAGTAGTAACAGAGGAAACGTTAGAGCTTCGTTTTATTTGTGTATATTTAATAATGAGTAAAACATTAAGGAATGTGTATGTTTTTAAAGCTTAAATAACTAAAATTGTTTTTAAAAATAAGATGAGTAATCTTTACGAGGAATGATTGCAGTTGTTGTAGTAAAATATATTGAAAATCAAATCCACTATACTCTCTAAATTAAACCGCCCCTGGGCTCACCCATAATGGCTGTGCGGGGGTTTTGTACTCATGCCCCTGGCTGGGATTTTATACTTATTAAATTGCCGCAAGGGGAGCATTTATGTTAGTGCATGTTTTAAAACACAAACAGAAAGAAAGTCAAGCAAGAACACAGTGCCTTGTTGACTAACATCAATGTTGGTATACACTTGCTAAATAAAATTGAAAACCTTAAAAGTTATATTAATATTAAATGTAGTTTCAAAGGGTATAAAGTATGAATTTTCCTGAATAATAAATATCATAATAAATTATAAAAAATATATATATATTTTCGTATAATTATTAAAATCAATTTTTTCTTAGGGAAGAAGCATCTTTTCCCAAAATAAATTGCCATTCAAGGTAAAAAAGGGCTAATACTGAACAAATAAAATTAAGACCCTAATTTATTAATATTAAATGCAAATAATAAATTTATCTAAAAAAATATGTTTTAATATTTTTAACGTTTTTATCAAATATTTAAATTAGGAAGAAGAATTTTTCCCACAAATTCTTTAGTGAATTGCCATTCAAGAGGGTATGCATTAAAAGGGGACATGGGTCACAAATGGCCAATGGCTCGGTAAATTAAATGAGAGCAAGGGTTCCTCGAATGAATTAACATTTCATATTTATTTTTTCATAGAGTGTAAAAAAAACATTTTAATGAAGTAGCGGTTTGAGATGTGCATAATAATACAAGTGTATAATTGCTGTTTAATGCATAAAAAAGGTTCTTCAATTATGAAATCCATTCAGAAAAGGATTAATTTTGTGAAGTGGGAGTTCAGCTAATTCGGAATGTGTTTAGATTTTAAGTCATTAAGAGCCATTCATATTAATTTCAAGATTGAACCTGCAGCTCTTTACCGCATTTAATAGTCATTCTTTGGGGCAACTTTTACAAGTCAACTAATTTGCATGCCGTATACCCGTAACTTTACCTTTTAATTTTCATTTTTCGGGCTGACAATTCTTTTTTGAGTTGGGACCTGGGAATGCCTAAATTTTAATCACCTCAGTTGACAAGCCAAGACAAATAAAAGCGGTTTGCAATTCGGGCGTGAAACCAACTCGGGGGGTGGGGACTCTCCTGTTTTCGTAATAATAAATCAGGGCATAGGCGAAAATATTTAAATTTAAATGTTTCGGGCCGAAACGTAAACAGGAGCAAAACTCCCGGGGCGGCAGTCACTTTCATTATTGGAAATATAAATCACTTTCCTTGCTGGCCGGGAAAACAAAGTCGGCCTATACCCTTTGAGGCTAATGGGTGAAGTGGGGGGACTGGGAGGAGTGGGTGGGTTGTTTGCTCTCCATTCTTTTTCTCGTTTCTCTGCGGTTAGAGAGGGCTGCACGATAAAAACAAACAAATTCATAGCTAATAAAATTGCTAATAAATAAACGAGAATGGCGTAAGCGCAAAAAAGGGACACACGAAGCGAAAACAAAGCAGCCGCAAACAAAATATACCAACAAAGTGTACGAAAAAATCATCATCAACACACACATACACACACTCACCTGGAGAGGTGGAAAATAGGGGGAGGCTAAATAAAAAAATATAATGTAAAGCTAAAGGTAAAGCGACGCCAACCTGGTGGCCGCATTGACCAACAGCCAGTGGCCATTTTCGGTGGGTGGTGGATCGCTGGGCGCACAGGTTAGCAGACATTGCATTAAACAGGTAATGGGTTACAGGGGGTGAAGGGTATGGGGCGGGGGCGTGGTCCTCGGAGTCGCGTGCGCCTCTGCCAACAATTGATGCACAGTTAAAAAAATTTAGAGGCACTCCTCTTAATGGAACATAAATTATAAGCTTATTAAACGAATACTCAATTAAAAAGGTAAACCAATAATATTTTAAGCTAAATAACATTCTAATTAACATTCTCTAGACATCATGTTCAATTCAGTGTTTTAAATAAAATATTAAAAATGTAACCCCTAATGATTATTTGTAGTGCCTGTTTGATTTTTAGCAGCTAAAGTTTTAACATAAAATTATAGTTAGTTAGGCATTACATAAACACATTTGAGTACTTGGATATTCGATGCAAAATAAGGAGATTAACCAAAAATTTATACCCCTTATTTTTCCCAGTGTGGTAATGTTGGTCTTTTTATTTTTTATGTTTTTATTTTTGTTTTCCCTCCTTTGGTTTGGTTGCTGTTGTTATTTGCGGCGTTGGTTTTTTGAAAATTTATTACCAAAAACCGCACATGCTTTTTTAACTTTTCCTCACAGCGGTTGCCGTAGTTGCTGGCTCACATTTTTCGGTTGAAAATTTTGAATCAAAAGAATGCTGGCCACACAAATCCAATTACATTCTGATAAGAAATGCTTAGCCAATGGCCACATTTGTTCTTATGCAAATCAGGCCAGTTTATTAGCCCTTTATGGTGTTTTCCCGGCTTGATGGTTATTTTTCCTCATTTTTTGATGGTCCACCGCAGGTGGCGGAGCATGAAAAGTGTCCAGGCTGCAAAAGCAGATCAGGATGTCAGGCAACGAGGGTCGGGTCATCATTCGCTGTCTCGGCCCATAAATCTTCGGGATAAAAATCCGCTGAGGGCAGCGAAAGTTAGCCAGCCACTTTGTGACCCACTTACAAAAGCTGGCTTTTCAGTCCCGCCAACTGACTGACTTACCGACTGGCTCATAGAGGTCATAATTCCCTTGCAATTTTAGCTTTTGTCCCCGTTTAATGACTGACAGGAAGCCTTAGTGCTCGTCCCCCAACAATTTGCATTTTTATGGAATTGAGACATTTGACGAGCTCGGAAGACGCCCGAAGATTGGATATGATCCAGAAATTAATGTGCAGCATAAAGATAGCTCCAGCCCAGATTGCAGATCAACTTTTGATGACAACTTGGCAAAGACAAGTTCCCTTAGTTGGTTTTATATGCAAAGCATAAATAAGAAATGGCCAAATGACTCTAAAAAAATAAACTAATCAAAATTGAAGAAGAGAATTTGTTAAAGTAACTGTTAGTGCAAAACCTTAATTTTATTTTTCTATCAGTTTCAAGCCCTTGGAGAACAATGTTTTATTTAAGGGTCTCAGCACTAACTTTTTCTCAAAGGATTTAAGGGACACTCTGACTCTCTCCTTAAAGCTTTACTGCGACCCGTGTGAGCTGTAAATAAGAAAAGGGGAATCCCAGCTTTAATGCGAAATTAATAAACCAAAATCAGCTGCTAAGCAATAAACTAAACTAACAGAGCCGGCTTTTCCCTAACTTAACCCAAAGGCGACCTAAATAAACACACACACCACACCAGCAAACATCCAAGGTCGTGCTTAGGCGCGCAAATAAAGCAAGGGGGCGTAAAGGGGGCGGGGATGTGAAAAAAACCGCAGGAGCAGAACGGCAAACGAAATGTGAAGGAGCCGACAAAACAAACCAAAGACAAAACAAAACACAGAGTCAAAGGAATAAACCAAGCAAATAATCCTTTAGCTTACAAAAAACCAAAGAGACAGGACGCGGCGAAAAAAATAGGTTTGAACGCTCAAGTTTTACGACCATACGATGCCCCGTACTTAAAGATACAAAGATTAAAACAATGTACCAAAGCCCACATAAATATAAATAAAAATATAAATATTTGTATTTTTTGAACGATTAAAAGTATTTCGGTGCATAAATAGTCCATCAACGCTAAGATGCATACATTTATAGTAAAAAAAATTGTTTGGTAATTTGTATTAAAATAATAAGTTGAGGTAGCTTAAAGCATTATTGAAGAAAAAACAAAGACTAATTGATAAGGTTTATACCTTGTCAGGACGTAAGAGCTTAAGTTTCCTCTTCTCCTCGAGCATATAATTTTTAAAAATACCATATACCCTTATTGATTACGGGTATCAGAAATAAAAAGAGCTCGAGTGACAAGAAAAGCCATCGAAAGAGTGAGAATGGAAAAAAAAGACAGGGATAGCTGCCGCCTCTATTTTGTTTCCCTTGTTATGTCAGCCTTCTCTCGGTATTTATTTCGTTTATATTTTTTTCGCTGCTCTATCTATCTATCTTTTTTTTTGTTTAAAGCGAACGCATAGAAAAAACTGCCAAAGAAAAGTCCACACGGCCGCATTATCCTTTGCTTATCGCGATGTTCTCGTGACCCTTAAGAAACGAGGGGGCGTGGCCCCATCCTCAATCCTCAGACTGCGTGGCATCCTTGACGCTTTGAACTGTGTGTCTTTTGATTTCGATTTTGATTCGGCCGGATCCTTCCATCCGTCTGTACATATTTTTGGCATTAATTTGCCTAAGTGTCGTCCTTGTTCGGCGCGTTAAGATCCCTGCCGACGATAGGCGAGCTAATTTTGTGTAATGAAATAAATTAAAAGTCCGTAATAAACACAAACTGTCAGCAACAACAATCAGTAAGCCACGTCATAGCAAATGAAGTGTAAGTGGAGGGGAAGAGGGAAGCGAGAGGGGGTGAGACTGGCCAGGCAAATTGGCTTGTTAATGAATCATTACGCATACGTCACGTTGTGCATGACAAACGACACACGACGCAATCGTTGATACAGAAAAATGGAATGAATGCGAATGACTTGCAAAAGGGGTTTTTGTACTTTCGTTTCATTTTAGTGGATATATGTGTGTTAGGGTGACTCCACTTGTATTAAATCCTAAAGAAATTGCAAGAAGTTACAATTTCTTAGGTCATCAAAGGTAGGACTTCATAACCCAAATATATACAAATAAACAGCGTTTGTTGTTGAGAGTTGATTTAGTTTTTATCGTGTTCAATTTAAATATTGACCATTGTCTTTAAATTGTTTTAAAAAAGCCATTCTTTTGATCACACACTTCTAACCACCCTCATAGATAACCCAGTTAAAGGATTAAAGAGTCCGACCTGAAAGATTTCCATGTGGGGGTGATAACTTGGAATTAGCTTAAAGTCTCAAGAAGAACGAGAGTGAATGTGGAAAATTTAAATGAGAGGCGGCAGCAAAAATAAACACAAAGTGTGCTCCCAGCTCCGACTCTACGTAGAGTACGTATATAGTATATCTCCGTTCCCCGATTACTCCTTTCAAACATATATTCATTCCCCCTCTTTTTCACACATATGCATGAGCGCTTTTGTGCACACAATTTGTTCAAATTGGGTTCGGCCTTGCTGTCGAATGTTTAGCCAGCGAAAAGAAATGGCCGCCATCTGCATTTCCGGCTCCATTCCCGGGAATCCCATCCCCCACTCAGCCTTTGCTCCACACATATGGGTGTATGTACGTGCTCGTATGCTAATTCAAAGCCAAACTATAAATTTGCGAGCTGGCCGCATATTAAAACGTTTAATTCAATATGGAAGGCGTTCTGCTATTCAAACTTTGCAGAGTCTCCCTCCGTCCAACGGTTTATCCGTCTATGTTTGTTTAGGCAAAAGCTTAGTCAGGGACACATATGCTTAACCATACTGACAACAGTCTTGATGATCTGTATTTTGACATCACTCAGTACTGGGAGTGCAAGTGATTTAGGGAAATATATTCAAGGAAATGTTTTAAAGACTTGGGTGTCCTTTAACAATCTCTAGCTTTACCTATTCATGAATGAAAGCCTTGAACAGAAACATTTTAAGGCTTGAAATAGTTTTTAATAGCTTTACGAATAAATTAATAAAAATTTGGAAATCAAAAGTAATTTTAGAGCATATTTTTATGTATATTTTACCAGAAACAAAGCTTTTGGAAAGTGATTTTAGTCAGTTGTTTTATTGTGTTCTCTTTACTTTGAATCCTACGATGGTATACACCTTCAAGAACCCCAGAGATGTTCCTATGTCCATGTACTATTATAAATCACTGTTTTAGCCAGGCTGCTCAAGTGGCATCCACTTGTCTTTGCCCTTGGGCTGCGGCAGCGTCTGCGAACGTGCCGCCCCTCGCCCGCTTATAATCTCATCTGTGACACTCGTTGAACTTGTCGCCATTTAGTTAAATCAACAAAAATAATTTTGTCCAGAGGAGGTTCTTCTGGCCACCTAACCCACCACCTAAGTCTCGTGCAACTACAGTATCTCGTCCACACATGCCCTCACACTGGCCACTTTCCGGATAGGGCTCACGTACTCCCGTCCGGACGGAAGTCGGAAGTCGGGTATATCTTGTCCGTCGCTCCTGCCACATTAACGTGACTTTTGCAGCGCCCAGTTTTATCAGCATAATTTAGTTTGTTCCCGGACTTTGGTCTTTGGATCTCGGACCCGTTCAGCTGCGGCCTGCGGTCCACTGCATTAGTTAGAGCGTCCTTTGTGCTAACTTATGGGGCATAGGGTTGGGCCATGTTGGGGATGTTAAAGGACTCCGGCCCAGAAGGGCTTTAATTAAGCTGCCGCCACTGCCGCCGCTGTCGCACATGAAATATTAAAGCCGTGCACGACAAGCGCGCGAGAAAATATTAACAAATTTCCCTACATGCACAATTCTGTAATTCAGTTCCGTTGCCAGACGAAAGTCAATTGACTTGACCGCCCGCTGAGAGTCGCTGAGGAGTATTTAATACACTGGGTAAAAACGAGGAAATTTAGAGACTTTTTGTTTAAAATCTTGTGCTCTACGAAGAAATCACAGCATTAAATGAAAAATATAAATCTGGAAAAAGAAAATAATATTAACACCATTCTATTTAAATGTGTTTGAAAGTTACACGTTTTATTTGAACTTTTGGGATAATTTGCTTTTATAAACATATTCTATAAAATTTAAATTTTAAAAGCAATAATGAAAGAAAATTATTTTTAACATAAAAAAAATATTTTAATAAATGTAAAAACTCAGAAGCACGTGAATTTCTTTTGAAAGTTAATTGTTTTCACAATTTTTAGTATTTAAATTCTCTAATTTTTGAGTTATTTTTCCCACTGTACCCGATAGCCTTGTGAGCCACTAGCAACAGGCAATCAACGGTTGGCAACTTTGTATTTTTGAAGTAGTTAATAAGTCCACCTGGCAGGTGGAAATGGGCTGGCTGAGGGGGAACTGCCAACAGCCATTAAGACGTTGACTAAGTGCAGTTGGCCAAAAGCAAAAGAGCAAAAAGAAATTGGCTAAATATGCCAAGTTATGAACTCAATTGGCGGCCTCCTTAGCAGCCGAGGAGTGCGCAAAAGTTGGTTAATAAAATCACAGCAGAGTGTTAATAGGGATTTTCAAAGGGGGAAAAGCCCGGGGACAATGAGTGAGGAGCAGAGGTAGTGACAACTACGATGAGATGGAATAGTTTCCAGTGGTTGCGGCTCCTTTTGGCCATGCAATCAAGTTGGAACAGGCAGTTTTCCGGAAAATCGTGGCACTTATCGAAGTCTTGGTCCTGCACTTGGCAGTGGTGACCTCATAACGGGCCTGCTTATTAAACGTTTGTCCTGCGGCCAAATCTTAGCAAGTCTCTGGCTGCACCTGAACCCCATTTTCCGCCCATTTTCCCCGATTTTCCATGATTTTCCGCCCCAGCCCACAACATGTTGGGATGGCTAAAGCCAAAACTGTTGCGGATCGGCTTTCGCGTAATTAAAAATTGCGGCTACCGTTGGCCAGCCGACCGAACAACCGCCCCCCCTCCCCCCTCTTGACGCTCTTGCCACTTTTGCGCAGGAAAAGCAGGAAAATGGTTCGGAACGGGGGATCGTCCTGCGGTGGGTCCTTTTCTGCTGACGCTGCCCTTAAATGCGCTTTTTAGTTTAGACCAACGTAAGAGGTTTTAGCTCGCAGCGGGTGCCACGCCCCCGCGTCCCCAAGCCCCCATTTTCCAGCCACGCTGAATAATTTGCTTGCACACAGCAAACTAAAAAAAAAACAGAGGGGGGGTAACAAGAACAAAAAGAATATTTCAAAATTAACTAACGCTAATGAAAATGTTTAAAACTTGAAAGTTGCAGTCAGTCGAGTGTGAGCGGGTGAGGGCAGAGGGGTGGCACCATTGAGAGGGGAGGGCAGTTGGCCAAGGGGTGAGGACTGCAACTAACTTGGCTGTTTGTTTGCGCCTCCGACAACTCGGTGAAACTCGGAACAGAAAAAAAGTTTCCGCTTCCAATGCTCTTCCTGCACTGAGAGAAAAATTATTGGTAAAGGACAAGCAAACTACTTAAAAGGCGTGCTCATCAAATTAAAATAAAAATACTTATCAAATGCCAATAAAATAAAAAAAAAAAGAAAAAATTTTTTTATTTTTGTTCATAGTCAATATCATACTTTAGAAGAGTTTTATAGCTGGATATAAATATCGATGCATGAATCACTTTGACGCACATTCAATAACACGGTCTTAATTCTTTTTAATCAATTGAATTAATTTTATTTTCTCTATTAATGAGAGTGATTTTGACTTAATGTTTTTTTTTTTTTATTTTATTAAGGTGTCATTTGTTAATTACACTGCCATCATTAAAAATTAACCAGCTCGTGTAAAAAACTGCATAATTTACAAAGCTTCCCACTGTGCATTTCCACTTGGACTGCTTCTTTCCCATCCACAAACTGATAGTTTTCATTGGCGAGGGGGAAATGCAAACAAAGCTCTGTGGCAAACTTTTTTGTTTTTACACGAATAGAAAACGTTGCGGCGGCCCAACTGTTGCGCAATCGAACACAAAGCAATTTTAATAAATTTTATGGCACATTTATTTGCATGGCACCTGGGACACTCAGTTTTCCCCGGCCCGTTGCCCTCCAATTACTTGTCGAGTACATTCCGCATTGCATTTCCTTTTATTAGAAAATGCCATAATAATTCTAGGGCAAAGTTAATTTCGCATTGTTGTGCAAACTGGGAAAACAAAAGGAAAGCTTCGCGCGAAAGTTTTCTATTTCATGCAGGAAGAAAAGTAAAAGAAAACTGGACATTGCACCAGGGTCATGAAAACAATGAGTAGTGTGTATATGTATTTAACAAATGCACTTTTACTTATGAGAGTTCTAAACACTGCGCTCCAGATATTGAAGAAATTAAAGTTTTTTGTCAAAAGTTAAAAAAGCACACCATTTTTTTTCTGTGTTATATTGGTTAAATAAAACATGGCTTCAATCACAAAACTTCCCTAAGAAAACGGGTTCAAATTTAGGACTTTTGAGAAAAACTAAAATGTAAGCCAAACTATTTGAATACAGATGTCAAATCCCATTACTTCCCTTGGAAAAGGGGTTCATATTTCTATCATATTTTTGATGCGCACTTTAATTGCATCCTCAATGTCATGACGTAGGACAAAGTGTTGTGGGTCATATATCAAAATTTGAAGACAGCTTAGTTGAATACTTATACAGACATCAAAAGGCAACCCACACACAGAGCACCCAATCCTTCAGGCTCAGCCAAAGAACAAGACGTGGATTGCGTGCTTGTTTTGCTGGCCAGTTGCAGTCAGTTTGCCAGAAGCTCGTTTTGTTTGGCTGAGATGTCTGAAGTCTGGTGCCTTTGGTGGTGACAGTTCAAGTGGCGTCCCAGCAGCATTCAGCCACCAAATAAATGCCGTGAAAACTCATACCACGCCTGCAGGTGTCCTTTAATAGTGATTCATATTTTTTAACAGAAATCATATTTTTAGACTTAAAGCTGCTTGCAATTTTTAAAAAAATATTCATCATTCTTCAAGAAAATTGAATTTTAAAGTTTACTTTATTTTTTTTTTTTCTTCTTAAAACAAATGAGTTTTTAATGGCTTGTTTATATATTTCAGAGCCATCAGCATAGCTTCTTAACTGATAGAGGCTTTTTAGTTTTATTTTTAATTTTTAAATAACAGGTTTAAACTAAACTATTTCTTAAAAATTGTATCACTATTTTAAACAAATTTATTGAGCCACGAACTTCTATAGGGCACTGTGTGCATCGTTTCCTTTTGGTTAAACGTTGCACTTTGCCAGGACTAATGGGCTTGTCACTGTCCGTTGTAACCTTCCAGCTGCTTCCCCATTTTGTCCCAAACAAATGCATACACCGAGGACCATAATCAAGTAATTGTTGGCGGTGCACCTGTTCTGCGAATATCGCGCGTACGCCTCGTGGTACCGCGCTAGAAATAAAGGAGCCGGGATTAGGCTTTATTTCTTGCTGGCTGGTCTTTCGGTTGATTTAGTGCCGCCGCTTAAAGGGCCCGACAATTGTGAGCGACGCAACCGCTGACACTTAACTGTGAAAAATTGTGAATTATTATGGCAGTTCCCCCCCACAACCCCTGTTTTCCCCATCGCATTTTTGTAGGCAGGCGCCAGTCGGTGTTCTTTGGGATTTCCTTTGCCTGTTTATGGCTGCGATTTGTTACGCACAATGGTGCGTGTTGCCCACAAGCGTTTCATCAGCTGAGGGGAAACCACAGCAATCACATCTTCGATAGGTCGGAGGACCTAATACCCTTATGGGTCTACACGATTTATGGCAAGATAATAAAGTGCAGTAAAATTTAATTGTGAGAGATCTATGACTCCAAACCCTTAGCCTCGTATTAAATTCTACTTTATTAATTAAACTTAAGACAAATTAATGCTATATTAATAACAGTAGAAGTGGGTTTTCCCACTTTTTTTTAAGCCATTTAGCTTCATCCAGTTATTTTAAATTTTAATATAAACATGGTTTACTTCTTTTTTGTATCGTATTAAATATTTTGGTTATAATTTATTTATGTCTGAGCTAAGAAATTAGATTGCAAAGAGTTTATATCCTGTTTAGGACTTTTAAAGGAAACTTGAATGTTAGCCAAAATATTCAGAAACAGAAGTCAAAATAGTGCAATCTTTAGCGATTCTGTGATTTTGTGAAACCGACAGACGTTTTTGGAAGGATTCCAGACTTTTTACCAAGTCATAAATTTATTATTTTACGGCTTGTCAACTTAGCGAGATTGGCTAACTAATCGAGGATAACATTTTCAAATATTTATAAGGGAAAGAAATTCGTACTTTCTTTTGACGTGAAAGGTAGCTTAAGTTTTTAGATTTTTTATATTTTTTATGGGATTAGTAATTCCTTCTCAATGACTAGCCAACTTCTGGTCAAAATTACATAGCTCTCTGCTAGGGAATTCCGCTCTAATGAGAGAGAAGGGGCGCTGACTGGATACTGGTAACTGGCAAATGGTAACTGGCAGTCAGGTGGGTTGAAAGGCCAGCAGGCAGCCCGGGTAAACAAATAATTCAAAGTCATTTGTGCCGTGACTTGGCCCCAGTTGCCAGCTGCTCCTCCTAAGCTGGGACGTCCTGGAGGCCAAGGGAGCTGGCCAAGTGTGAAAAAAGTGTCAACGCTTTTTGCCATGTCGGGTGATTATGACACTAAAGAGGGGCTCCAATCTGGGGGACGCTTCGTAGGGGAAAAGACTCTAAGCAATTGCCCTGTTCTAGTGTCCTGACTGTTTTTCTGCTCCGCTGGTATTTGCCTTTGGTTTTCTACAGTTTGTATACGCATTCGTTTGCGGATGTGCTGAAACATAAACGGATTTATTTGGCCTCTTTGGTATGAGTTACTGTATGGAGGGCTTAGTCAAGCACTGGGGTGAAAAAGTTTCCTTTTGGCAGTGAGGAGTAACTATAAATTTTGGTAGGTACACAGCCAAAGTGAAAATTGTTTATCATTTATGCGGACTGATCTTCTTTGATATAAATTCTTTTTGTCATTTTATGTTCTTATACAAAACTTATACAAAAAATAAAAACAAAAACAGTACGAATTTTTGATGACGATCTTCTGCAGACGTTAAAACTCTCAATTAAACCGCTTTGAAAATAGTTTTCCTATTGAATCCTTTTCAGCCTTAATATATTTTTTTTCACAGATTCGCCTGCAGCAAATTTAAAGTTTATTTTGCTCTTTAAAAACGAGCTGCACTGGCACATCCATTGGCACCGTTTTAGACATATACAGTGTTTACATTAAAAAATGGTTCAGGCTAAGTTTCGTGTTTTAGCCTCCTTTGCACCTCGTCTTCACCTTCTTTATCCTTTTCTCCCCCCCCATATCCTCCTTGCCCCATCTTTTTCCTACTCGTTTTCTAGGCGCCTCCGCATGCTGTTGGCTTGGGCAAACAAAAAATCTCATTAATCCATTAAAGTATACGGCAAGAAAAAGTTCAAAGCGTCTGCTCACACACACACACCCACACACACACCTCTCAAGTCGGCAAGGACACTTCTCGGCTACCGTGTGTATTATAGTAATGTGAGTGGGTGTGCGGGTGTGCGAGTGTGGGCGTAAGTTTGTGTTCAGTGTGAAAGAAAGCCTTTTGGGAGCACTAATGAGTTTGACATTGTTTCCTCCTAACAAGCAGCCAAGTTGGTCCAAAGAGAGGGTCCAAAATCAGTGGAAGCCAACTGCATCGCCAGACATTTTACCTTGGCATCTTTTCGGCGTTTCTATTACGATTTCCAAGGCGGCGACTCTGCGAAGTCCCCAAATGAATTTCATTCCATTTTCCACATCTTCAGCTTCTACTTACGCTTTTTGCCACTAATTAAAACCGTGTTGATAGCCGTTTTCAATTTGGCTTCCGGTGGAAGCTTAAAGTCCACTGGTCCTCACTAAGGCTAGTTGGTTTTAAAGGCCCTTTTTCTAGGCTTAAGGAAGATTTAAGGTTGAGAAAACACAACTAAAACACTTGGTTAATGTTGGGTTTACTCAAAAAATGTTAAATCTTTTATTGTGTGCTTTTTTCATAGTAATTGTAAGGCAGAGTTTGTGCCAGAACCTTATTTTAATATCAACTATTTTTACAATGACAATAATTCCCTAAAAACATTTTTCCATTAATTTATTTTTCTTGGAAAAAACAACCTTTTGCGGGTTGGCCTCCAGCGAAAACTTAAAGTTTTTAAGGGCACCGATTTCGCAACCGTTTAAGGTTCCTTTTTTTTTGCACTTTTCCCGGTATGAGTAATGTTTCCCTTTTGACTCATTTGGTTACACATAGACATACCACACACACACACCAACTCATGCATGCATAAATATCCGGGATGGAAACTACGCCGGAGTCTCCTTTTCCGGATTCTCCGACTTTTTGCGCATATTTTTCCCTCTGCCGGCGTCGATTGTAAATTACGCCCTAATGCGCCCATTTGTATGCTGCAAAAATTGCCGCTTATTGAATATTTAGCGAGCTACCTGACACAAACTTCCCGACTTCCACCGCCTAATGAACTCATTTGGGATTTCACATGCGTGCTTTAGACGGCAGAAGCAGAATCGCTTATATATAAGGCGTATAAAGAAAAGCGAAACTTTTTGCATTTTAAATAATTAAACAACAAAAGCCAGTCGGGTTGACACGCCCCCCGCAGCTGTTTAGGTTCTCCCTTTCGTTTTGGCCCTTTGTTTGGGCCCGATTGCGAATCACATTTGGTTACCAGGCCAATGAAGAGTGACTGGCTGACAGGCGAAAAGAGCTGGGATTACGGGCCCGATAAGCGCTAAACAAGCGAATGAAGCTCGAAATTTGCCCAGGGCCAGAAAACATTGATGGCAGCTCAGCTTCTTTTTCAAACAAATTTATCCTTTTGTAAAATTAATCTGCTCTACAAATATTAAATGTCACTATCAAGAAATCCTTTTTTTGTGCCTTTTTGTTTGGTATAATACTTTTTTTAAGTCATAAAAGCTTTGTTTTTATTTTATTCTGTGCTATTTTATTTGTTTTTGTGACCTGTATATGAATGAATAACCTTCAGGTCTTTTTGCTTGGTGAGCTTGAGATTGTGTTATTTTTAAATATTGTTATAGCAAAACATTTTGCTAGCTTTTAACTCAGAACTCCTTTTTCAAAGGACGAGAAGGACTCTGTTTTGACGTGACGTATTTTTAAAATATTATTTTTGGAAGTGGCCAAAATGGCTTCAAAACAAGGTAAAAACATGGAGACATGTTGTTTGTTTACAGACTATTAAGCTAAAGATTCAGAGTCAATACTTTCTAAGTCAGCTTAATAGTTTAAGCTTCAAAGAAGGGGATAAGAATAATAGGTTGCTGTGGTATAAAATCCCGTTACCATTGTTTTTAAATATTTTAAGAACTTTAGTGGAAATTTTAGCTAAGAACCCCCTTTTAAACACCTCAATGGCATCTCTGTCATTACAATATCCCAGGGGGTGCTGAAACTGCCGATTTAGTGCCCAGGAATGTGATTAGTTCTGAGCACTTTTCCGAGAATTCCCAGTCCAAGATGAGAAACCCTTGCTTGTGGCAGGACATAATTAGAGTGAAACTTTACCGAAACGCCTTTTCATTCAGTTGTGTGCCATTGTGTCCTTCCATTGAAATGTCATTTAAAAATATCTCTCGCAAGCCCACACATTCTGCGCCCTTCTGTCTGGCAATCGATACTTCATTAAGATATCGTGCTCGGCTGCCTAGACGCTTTCCGTTACGTTTCCCTGATTACTTTGCATAGTTCCTGCTTTCGCCTCCGCCTTGACTTTCCGTCTTATCTGCCTGGAGGACGGGAGGACGAAGGACTCTGAATCTGAACTTGGTTCTTTGTCTTTTGGCCCGGCTGGCAAATAAATCGCAAAATCGTATTAGAGGCCCGAAAATTATTTGCCACCGGATGTGTGCCCATCGTCGGAAGTCGAGGCCGTTGGTCTGAGATCCCGGTTCCAGTTCTCAGTTCCTCCATTTCCACCCGGAGTGTTAGTTTCGGTCTCAGTTACAGTCTTAGATCCCGGGTCGAGGCCTGTGTGTTTATCACATGAACACAATCAAATTAGCGCACTTCGAGTGCAAATAGGCAGAGATAGCACCAGCTGGTACCGAGCAGTCTGTTGGTATAGCGCCTAGGTGAGAGGTGATGGCACTGAGCCAAAAATGGAACTAATAAATTAGTTATTTTACTTAAGAATGTGCCTAATTAAACTAGAGAAATAATTTTATGTCTTACAATGTCGTACTTAAGTGGAGAACATGTAGTCAATTTGATTGTACAAAGACAGTGTTAAATTTTAAGAAATAAGGCATATTCAAAGAAGTTTTATCTTGACATTGAAAGAGCAGGCTTTTTAAAGTAATACGAAATATTTCTGTCAAAATTTTAACAAATAGGCTGCGTTTAAGAAATTCTAAACAAAATTTTTCAATAGGTATGATACCTGCAAGCTGCCTGACCACCTGTGATGACCAAGATGATAGTTCGAGAGTTGCACTCATCCTCGGAGGCGACCAACGTCCTCCGTGTAAAGAGAAGACTCTGCTGATGGCCCCGAAAATAAAACTGAGCAGTGGTCAAGAGATGCCGGTTTTGGGATTTGGAACTTATGGGGTATATCATTTTTTTTCTTCTCATTAGTGGATAATTTATTACGAACCTATATTATATCTTCACAGCTTCGTGGATACCAGTGTTCATCAGCGATTCACTGTGCTGTTGAGACGGGATTTCGGCATTTCGATACAGCATTCTGCTATGAAAACGAGAAGGAGGTGGGCCAAGCTCTCTGCACACAAATGAAAATGGGAAATGTCTCCAGAGAGAACATTTTTTTGACCACCAAAGTATATTGTGACTATTTCTAATATCACTTAAAATTACTTAATATATATTACAGTTGTGGAATATTCACCATGATCCTCGAGATGTGCGACGAATTTGCGAGCAGCAACTCAAGTCGCTTGGATTCAATTACATTGATTTATACCTGATGCACTTTCCGGTGGGTTATAAGCACATTTGCGATGAAATGATGGCTCCACTTCTAGACGGAAAAGTGCAAACAACGTGAGTACTTACTGATAATTACCATGGAACAACGAACACGAAAATGTTTAATTTTGAAATTTTCCAAGTGACATTGACTATATAGACACTTGGCGCGCAATGGAAGAGCTCGTGAAACTGGGCTTGGTTCGCAGTATTGGGTTATCCAACTTTAACATGGAACAGGTCCAACGGATAATACAGTGCAGCTCCTATAAGCCAGTAGTGAATCAAGTTGAGATCTGGCCAGGCTTCATGCAAAACGACTTGGTAGACTACTGCCGCTACAACGGAATCGTTGTTACAGCTTATTCACCACTTGGTCAGCCAAATAGAGAAACTCATACCCCCATATACTTCTTTTCCGAAGGTATGAAGCGCTTAATGAAGAAGTATAGTCGATCCGCTTCGCAAATAGTTTTGAGATATTTGGTAATAATTGTAGTCCTAACGATTGAAGTCTTTGTAGTTAACTTTTTTCTTTATTTTGGTAGGTGGATTATGGAGTCGTACCAATACCAAAAGCTGCGAATCCCTTGCACATTAAACAAAACTTAAATATTTTTGACTTTAAGTTAGATGATGTGGATTTACGTGCCTTGCGAGGTATAAAACCCAAAAGTCGAATTTGTAAACATGAACTTGCCAGCGAACATCCCTTTTACCCGTTCGAACGTGTTGAGGAAAATAACAAGGAACCGGAAGTGGTAGTGCCCGAAAAAGAACCCATGAAGTTCCCAGATCCTATGGAGCAAGAAGAAGATATAGAGGAGGATCCTAACCCAGATGAATAAGAAACTGGTGGTTAATTCAATAATTAAATAAATTAAATAAATAATTAGATATCGGTGTGTAAACTTATTCTATCGTCAAAAATAATTAATAATTATTAATAATAATTATTATTAAAAATATTATAATAATTTTTGTAATTGGGACTCTGTCTCTAAACTAAGTTTAAGTAATTGTTAGCCCTAACTTACAATCTCTCTTATAGAAAAATCAACATTCTGTGAAAATTAATTATAAGATGCTTAATATTACAAAGTTTTTTAAGCTTTGTTTCGGTGCAAAGTGGCTTCCACTCGGGAAACCGCTTGGCTAAGTGGCTTGGCCAGCTCATTTGGCAAGATTGTTGGGGGATCTTTGGGGGTCTTTGAGGTGGCCCGCCTGGGGTCTGGAGATGTCTTCTGCGGCAGCTCCTCCTGCTGATTCCTTCTGATTCCTGCCCAATGAACTCCGAGCCGAGTGGGGGGTCCTGCCTGGAACTGTGTGTCTTTGTTGCCACTGACTCTGCTGCTGCTCCTGCTGGTGGGGATGTGATGTCAGGACTTTTGTCGGCTGCTGTCAACGGACAACTTTGCTCTGTTGCAGCTTGCAGTTGCATTTGCAGTCGCCTGACAGCTCGACAGAAAATATGAGCAGGCAAAGGGCTTGGGGACCGAGGACCGAGTACGGAGTCCGGAGTACGGAGTTCCACTCCGCTTGTCGCTGTCACATTGTTGTCATGTGGCTGCTGTCGTGCTGGCCTTCGTTTAATCAACATTACTTGTGCTTAAATCAATTAAAAACTAATTACGTTTCATGCCCTGTTGAGCGCAACTTTGTGGCTTTCCATTTTCCACGTTCCACGATTCACGAGAACAATCCTTTGAGTCTGGTCGCCCAGAGGCGTTAATAGAATCTCGCCATAGCTGGGGTGCACCTGGCCAAAAGCCTGTTAAGGCCAAAAGCCAGTGCATCTGCCGCTTTGGCTTGACTTTGACTCATTTGGGGAATGGCTGCTGGCTGCTCTGGAGTGCAAAAATTAGACGACAAAGGAGTGCAGGGTCTCAGGTGCGTAGTATATGTATGTAGTACCTGGGTTTATGAGTGCAAAATTCCAGTGGTTTCACACCCATGAATGTTTCAGTGGAGAATACTAATTAGAAATACTTTGTTTGGGTGGGGAAAGTGCAGTAACATGCAATAGAAAGGATTCAAATGATCTCTTACTGTGCCCTTTAATTAAAAAGCTAAATTAAGTTTTACATTTCCCCACAAAAGGGGAATCAAAAATAATGGAAATTATATTATGTTTAGTTTGTTTGTAGTCTGAACATAAAATTTGTTTTGAAATTTTAAATCTCAAACCAAAAAGGTTGTCCGTTTCTTACAACACTTTGTCCTGTTACAAAGTTTGCTTGTAAGCTTCCAGGGGAGGAGTCCTTTACCATGTCGATGGTTGCTGCAATTTAGCCTGTCATTTCCTCAGCCACGCCCACCAAACATAATTACAGCCCCTCAATGGCCACTGCTCAACCACCGCAAAACCCATCTAAACTGCAGCTAATCACATGCTGCAAACTGAGTAGCTCATAAATATGCATTTACACTTTTGTCCCGAGGAGTTGACGTATTAATTTTTAATATGCCGCTGCCACTGCCACTGCCTCTGCTGTTTCCAAGTTGCCAAGTGGACAAAGAGCGCCTGCTAATTAGCCAGTTCGCTCAATGGCCAATTGCCACGCAAAATCAGCGAAGGGTAGCGCCAAACGACAACGACAAGGGTCCCCAGTCCGCAGTCCAAAGTCCGATGTCCAATGTCCGGACTAAACACAGCGTTTAAAGCCAAAAAATAAACAACAATTTAGTGCAGATTAGCACCGAACACACAGGTGAAGTGAAGGCAGGGGGCTTTGGATAGAACAGGTGAATCGTGGTGAAAGGGGAGGAGGGAGGCGGGAGACGCCTTTTGTTTATATTGTTGTACGTGTGCCGGCGTGGTGCCATTGTTTCAACGTTTTGCCCAGTTTAGGTGAAAGCGGCCAGGTGAGCGACAGGAGGGTGGACGAGGTGGAGGCAGGTGACATTAGGCTCGAGCTTGAATGGAGCTCCAGCTGCTTACATGCATTGACTGGGACCAGGACAGCACTTAGCGAAAAAAAGGATTAACACATTTTATAGGAAGTGAAAACTAGTGAATAAAAAACTGTATGCATAAAAATCATAATTTAAACTTAAAAAAGGTGCTTTCAAACAAACTATGGTTTCAGAACTCTGAAATAAGGTTTTAAAACAAACAAACAAACAACAAACAAGTTTTCAGGAGGTTTCAAACCAACCGAATTCAAAATCTTTAGAAGTTTCTAAAATAGGTATTTTAAAGTATTTAGAACTGGTATTAATAAACCTAAGGCAGGATGAAAATTGGACTAGTCCAATCCAGGATAATTTAGTTATTGACTAAACATTATTGATTTGAGCTCGCTTAGAAACCTTTTGCTTGTGTTTTTCTTTCAGTGCCTAACTGGAACCCAAAAAGGGATGGGCCAAAAAGGGAGGAGAAGGGGGATCTGCCTTTAGTTTGGCTAATTGCTTGAGGAGCACACAACAATGGCAAACGGCAAATGGCGATGGTGATGATGGGAATGGCGATGGCAATGGCAATGGCGATGGCGATGGCAAACTTCCGTTTCCGCTCGCGCTGTTGTGCAGCTGAGTTAAGCTGGCAAACTAATTAGATTCGTGCGCCTCATTGGGCCACTTTTGATTTGTGCCCCACTGGCACAGCGGATATTATCTCAGCAGCTGTCCTCCGAGTGGAGGGAAGGGCTGCATATTTGGTTCAAGTTCGTCCGGAGACTCGAGACTCGATTTTTCATCAAGCGAAATGCATAAGAAAACTGCGCCAGAACAACAAATAAAAGCAAATGCGACATGTGGCTGGCAGGAAAACAAGAAACGCAAAAACCCCAAAAGAAAGTTGAAGCCAAACCGCAAAAACAAAAACTTTTACCCAAAAAAAAAAAAATGCAAGAGCAACAAACAGAAAACCGAAAAAAATTATACCGAATTTAATTTGACTTTTGTTGTGCTTGTTCCCGTCCCCGTTCCCGTTCTTGTTGTTGGCAGCCACTTTTGCGCTTTCCATTTTAGTTTCCTGCCAGCTGGCAAATGCAGCAAGCTGCGCGCTGGGAGCGCGTTCGCCGCCCAACTTTTCCCCCGAACTCGTAATTTGCCAGCTTGGCTTGTACACACTTAGTTTGTATTATTTAGTTGCAGTCGAAAGGGGGTCGAGGAGCAGGAGAGGGCAGTGGAAAGGGTCCTTCATGTGAGCAAGAAATATGATTATCTTATGCATGCGCTGAACTGCACTGCAGTGGGGGACTTAATAAGCCAAAGGGCACCGCCAAAGTGAAGCCCCTAAAACGATTTGTAGTGCCCATTAGGCGGAATTGCTCATAATTCGGTATGGGAGGACATTGGAGAAACTTTGAACTTATTTAATCAATCAAATATAGAATAGAAAATAGTCTATTTTATATTAGCCAACGTAGCAAAATAAGCAAAGCTGCAACCGCCAATTTTAATATGCAGTTGCAATTTGCTGTGAAGTCTTTGCAAAGTGGTTTTACGTGTACCTCGTCACTGGGAAATGCATACGCCGAGTTTGGTTACCTTCTCTGGTGATTGGCATCTAAAACTTCGGGGTTTACCTTTGATTTACATTGACAATTGCACTGCCAATAAACATGTTTGGTGAGAGCACTGAAGCCTCACACCGTTTACTCGACTGTTTGAGGGAAATAAAACCGCTTTGGATGCAGGCTGAGCTCCTTTTGTTCTCCAGGAACAAGGAGAGAGTAATCTGCGGGGGTCAATTAATAATTTATGGGGAGTGGAATGGGGAGGCGGATGGGTGGGTGGTTCCATGCAATATGCATAATGTGTGCCCTTTGATTTTCTGCTTTGGCTTGCACATTTATTTATATTTCATTTTTGCGCTGCTGTCCCTTTCGGGTTTCTTTTGCTGCTTAGCATTTCCTATTTATGTCGAGGACCTGGCTAAGCATTTCGGATACGTGGTGTGGTGGGTGGTTGGGTGGCTGGGTGGCTTAAGTGGGGTGCAAGGGGGTTGCTTTCCTGTGCTGTGTGTGTGTTTGTGTTGCTGCTGAGGGTCACTTTGTTTTTGTTTTTGCGGCCAGAGACGGTGAGAGTATAAAAACTAAAAACAAGCAGCGTCAGCATCAACGTTTTATATTAAAAACAACAACCGCAACAGTGCACTGAGACAAAACATGTCGTACACTGTAAATGTTTTAATATTAAATTTGTACAAAAAATGTATAGTTTTTGTCCTAAGCTTATTATTAAAGCAATTAAAATATTTATAGTTAATGAAGATTTGACCACAGCCTTAATACCCAGCTTGTTTACATATTCAAAGCTAAAATTTTTACTTATTTAATATGTTAAATAATAATGTTCAGTGTACTTTAAAATACAAATAAGATAAATATTATAAAACGTATTGCAAAAGTAAACGAGTTTTTGAAATTTATAAAGAAATATTTCGCTCTGTGCAGCAACAACTAGATTCTCAATTCAGTGGAGGGCAACAACAAGGTTGGCGCTGGAAAAGAAAAAGTAAAGTATTTACACTCGCTTTTAGTGGGTCCGGTGGTGGCATCCACATCCAGCCCAGTTTTTCCCACCCACTGTGGGCCATGTTTTCTAATTTTTGTGCACGCTACTTTCAGTTGCATGTTGTTGCATTTTATTTTTATGTCGCACTCATACGCTTTTGACTTTTAAACTCCTCTGTTTAAGTGTATTTAACATTTTCTCTAATGATACTCAGACCGAGTAGCATTTGTCGACCTGTCCCTGTCCCTGTCTCTCTCACTCTCTCTGTCTCTGTCTGTCTGTCTCTGTCGCAATAAGCCGTTCAGTTTTGTTGGTAAGTGGAAGAGCTTTCCGTTTGTTGCGGTTGGCAGTTGTCAAAGTGACCTCAAAGAACAGGGAAAGATGGAATCGCATGTGAGCTCATCTGTAAGTGTGTCGCCATAGCCCCTGTCTCTGTTTCTGTCTCTTTCTCCCTAGGTTGCTCCATCTCTTTTCCCCACAGAGCTTTGCTTGTTTTGAGCCTGCATTTATGTATGTATGAGAACGTACAGGTGGGAGGTGGGTGGTGTGCACCTGTGCCACCCACACGAGCTAATGCATTTGCTTTTGTCTGTTTATTCATCTGCTTTAATGAGCCCTGCCCCCAAGGCCGGCTTGTGTTTGACATTTGGGAAAATGCGCTTTTCATTTCACATTCAACTCCATTGTCGCCTTTGTCGGTTCTTTTTCGTGTGAGATACAAATTAATTACTTTTTGATAGCATTGGTGATGAGGATTCAAGTTGATTTATCAAAGCTTTTTTGAATTCTATTAAACGTTTTTAGGGTTTGCAGAAAGTACTGCATATGTAGGCATAGTTTGCAAATGGAGTACGGGAATAAAGTTTTTGAACAAAAAAAATTGTATTAATTATAATCGTAAGGTTTTTGGGTACAGTCGTACCTATAAAAGAAAAAATTTAAACAGCTGATATAAAATATTTAATATTAATACTTATTATGTTATAACAAGGGAATTGTTTCTCTTATCTGTTCTCTCCAATTTCAGGATTCGCCAGAAAACGTTTCCTAATGACAGAAGGTGGCTCTTATCTTTTTAACAAATTTAAAATAAAATTTAAATGGATCCATCCATGAACGATCTCTTTTTTTAAACGAATTTAACTTCAGAAACCAATGCGATTTTGACCGGAACTGTATTTAGAGATATTCTTACGGCAGCCTTGAGGCACACAACGAATTCGAGCAATCACAAATGGAAATGTCGCCAATTGCAGGTGACGTCGTTGCATGGCAACAGATACACGAGAACGGCGACAGGTGATGCATGTGAAGAAAGGGGTGGCGGTGGGAGGCGAGGGTGAAGGACGAGGGAAAAGGACGAGTGAAAGGGGAAAAAGTAAGGGAGCTGCATGGACGGGCTCGCGTTGATGAAGTACGCACTTGCAGCAACTCGACAACGGCAACTCATTTGATTTACTTTTCATTTCCGGCTGCCTTGCAAGTTGCAACAACACAGACACAATGCACATGTGTCGTTGTCACACACACACTCTCACACACACATTTGGGCCATCCTCGAAGCTGAGCGTTATGCAATTATAACTTTTGTCATTAGCAACTTAAAATGCAAATTGCTGCAATGAAGCGTCGTCAACGTAGTCGTTGCCTTTGCCTTTTTGGGCACTGCTACGTAGTCCGCAGTCAGTACTTCACTCACAACAGATTCGGGATTCGGGGTATTCCCATTGGTGTGACGACACCAGGAAGGTGCACTCCAAAAAATGTAGCTTTAATCTGATCTTAAGCTTTGAATAACCCTTCTTGATTTGAACTTGATTTAAACACTCTATTGAACAAAATCCTAGAATCCATGAGTGTAAATAATTGTTTCATATTTGTAGGTAATAAATTAAAATTGTTAAATAAAACATTGACAGTTTAATGATTTTGAAAAGATAGGAGTTCCAAGAAAATAAAGTCTATTTGGGGTACACAAATTTTATATGTTGTTTAAGTTTTATTTTCAAGTGTACTGCTGCTGGCGGGGCGTGTCAGTTGCCGTTATTTAAAGTGTTATGACTTAAGTTGCTGTCGTTGGCTTTTAAACGTTATCTAAGTAGCTCGGCAGCTACCCATATCACCCATATCAGCCATATCGGCCATATGGTGGTGCGATGACATTCCAAAGTCAACTGCCGCTTTACATACTGCCAGGATCTTTGGGGAGAACGAAAAACGGAAAGCAACAGAGGTCCTTCCAATTAGCCCTCCTCGGTGCTGGTTAATTTGTAAGAGTTGCCCGCTTTTTGTGTGCAACTGTCATAAAGCTGCCATTTCGGGTTTCTCAGTTTTTTGCAGCTTTGTTTTTTGGCGCTGCGATGGCAACATGCAACATTGTTGGCGAGGAGCGGAAAAACTATGCGCAAGTTCAACAAGAAGTGACCATAAAAGTGCTGAGTGCACCTTTGCCTTGGGCAGAGTGAAAGTCGGGCATCCTTTCCTCGCCATTTGTGCTTCTTTTTCCTCGATTCCCGGGTCAAAGTCACGCCGAGGAAATTAAACAGGAAGTGCGTGGATTTTATGCAATTCTTGAGCACAGCAGTTAAGTCATTAGGATGTGGTCCACTGCTTATAAATAATTCGGTGTGTGGCCCATAAAAGTGGGGCCAAAAGAAATGTTTTACGAGGCATTTAAATGGCGCAAATTGAGCTGTTTTTCGGGTTTTATTCTCGCTCTCTCGAGACTATAGTTCATAATTGACTGACAATCCCTCATGTCTCGCCGAAAACACCCATCATTCCTCACAGATCATTGATGGCTCAATCGGCCTTCTTTTTCATCGGCAGTCATTCAGTTCATTGGGTTTCATTTGGAGTTTTGGGACGGGACCCATTGTGCGATTTCTCAACCAAAGGCCAAAGGCCAAAAGGTCAGGGGGCAACTAGTGTCGAACGCTGTTGTTGAGTTGATTAAATTGGTGTTAAAAAGTTTAAGTGGCTGTCGGTACAATGTAGGACAGTAAAATTTCATAGCCTACTTTGCCGCATCCACAGTTCGGTGTTTTTTGCCTTTTTCCCAGCTTTTTCTGGCCGTAAAAGCACGCCGCTAACGCTAACGGTAACGTGTGTAGTTCAAGTGCGCACTTTTGGCCCACTTACGGGCGGTGTTTTGCCCTATTCCCGGTGAGTCCTTGTCTTGTGCTCCCCTCCCTCCTCTCACCTCCCCCCAAGGACTTTCCTCGCCGTCTGTCGAGTTAACGGTTAACGGCTAACGGTTGTAAGCTCACGGATTTCCTCAATCGTCAGGCTCCCTTGAACTCCAGCAGATAAATTACACTGCCAAGCAGGAACAAAGGTTTTGCTTCAAGGTTTCATCTTGATAAGAGTAAGTGCAACATGCAATGGATTGAAAATGATAACAAGATCAAACTCCATTTTAAATGAATAAAATTTTGTTTTAGTTTCAATAATGAGTTCGTTTGGCTCAAAGCAAAGTAGTATTAACTTTTAGGTCCCGATTTTAAGTAAATTATTAACAAAACGGTAAATCTTACTAAACTTAACCTACTGATTTTTGTGGAGTTATTTATTTGATTAATTAAATTTGGATTGAATAGATTGTAACGATGTAAAATTTTGTTGAAAGCAATACGAAAGCAGATTTACAGGTTACAAATAACCAAACATAATTATCCACATGCCAAAAACATGTTTTTGTGTTATATCTGAATGATAATAACAAGGAAAAAAGCCCAAAATATCGGGTTACCTTTCATAACTCATCCACAAAAACATGCAGTGCAGTGTTGGCCAAACCTGACTGCGGATATAAGCATACGCTTAAAAACAATACGAATTGGAAAATTCGACGGGTTACAAACAACTAAACCATAATTAGCTGAATTCTAGTTCGAAAGAACAAAGCCCAAAATATCAGGTTATCCTTTATAACTCAAACATGCAGTGCAGTGTTGGCCAAACCTGTCTGCGGATATAAGCTTACGACACGTGTCTGGGCTGTCTAATTGGCACAACGAACGAATCTATTTGGCAGGAGCCTTCCTCGCAGCTGACCACTGCAGCTCCACCCCCTTTTCCGCCTCTGGTCCCCCCTCCTCCCCCATGATTTCCGCTCCCCAGTCGAGCATTTTCAATTAGAGGACGAGCGCGCTTTCGATTTGCGTATTATTTATGGCGTCCGCAAATCGTGCACATTATTCATAAGCCCTGAGAGTGAGGGACGGCTTAATGGCCAAGCTGAAGAGGGGAGTTGGTCCATATGGGGTGGCTATAACCATACATCCACCCTTCATTGTCGAGGGCTAAGTAATCTTAAAGAGCGTGCACAGTTCAATTCTTTTTGCTATAAATAACTATAAAAATTTTTATTAACTGACGAACCTGACCTATTTTTAATTTAAGGGAAATCATTTAGCTTTCCTTGTTGCACTTTTTAAATCACTTTAATTTCCTAAAACCTTTTGTTTTCAGTGCGTCTCCGCTTCTTTTGGACATGTTGCACTAAATTCAAATTCTCTCCAAATTCTCGGGTATCGGCCAGCGTTCAAATTAAGCGAATGTTCCTTGCGGTCGAATGCAACTCACCTGCACTCCGGACCAGGTGAGCGTTTATCACCGCCGCAGACTTACACACGGAGCCACCGACAGCACATGAGTTGCGGAGTTGCAACTGTTGGCAGCCGCCGGCATCCATTTCCATGTGCGGCATTAGGGATGTGCGTGAGTTCTCGGGTCGGAGGTTAGGATGTTGGTCAATCAGCAGACGAACGCAACAAATTGAAAGGTTTTCGTTTTCGTTAAAACAGCAGCACTGAGCTCAGTATTATTTAAAGAAAATTTAAGACTATTTAATATTCATTCATTTTATTATATTTTTCAAAATATTATTTTCAAAAAATCTTTTTAACAACATGTTATTTTTTAATTAATTTTTTGATATAAGAAAAACTGTTTCATATTACAAATTTAAAAAACCTCTTAAATGTTTATTTGTTAATAATCAAAGGATAGCTGTTACAGGTTTATTTGAAAGGGTTTGTTAACATTAAAAAGTTTTACTTAAACTTCTTATGGTTAAAATGAGGACAAGAGTGGCTTATAAACTTGAAGGACTTCCCAGTTTTAAAACTCTTTTAACTTAAGCAGATGCAGTGCCTATACCACATCCATGAGTCCCAATCGACCACCTCTAGCTGCAGGACCAACAGGTTGACAGGAGCAAACGGGTTGCTCCTTGCTCCTGCCACTGCCAGTCAATGGGTAAGGTGAAGTGAAGTAGTAAGCCCGTTCCTCTGCTGTGGACCATTCGAGCACTTAAGGCGACCACACAGCCACACAACCAAATGTCAGCACACAAATCCACCTAAGTCAGAAGGATATACGGCTGCGTACGTATCCTTTGCCTGAGGATGTGTTGGCTATTTGGACGGAATTTGGGCCTGCAATTGACTACTGCCCAAAGGAAATGCTTGGGTTTATTCCTAGAACCTAAATTGAAAGATGTGTTCATTTTAAGCTCTTAATTTTTGAAATATGCAGTTCAGTAATAAGAAGTCCTGTTTCGTTTCCAAATTGTTTCCAACAGTGCTCAGCTAATTTTCCACTGTTACTGTTAACTTTTACAGCTTTGCGGATGCGCAGTGGTGGAGTTTCGTGCTCTTAAATGTTAACAAACTGTTAGTTAGCGGGAATTGGACCCATTTCCACATCGTCCCCTTGGCTGCAGGAAGTAGTGCACTAGGTAATGGTTCGCATGCCAAGTTCACATTCAGACAGAGATAAAATATGTGTTTCTCACGGCGCCTTTAAAGGAGTTTTTACCCCACCGCCACCCACTCCACTAGCTAATTTTTTGGCAGCCATAAGGTTGCATGTTCGTTCGCAATTTTCCGGGCCTCGAGAAGCCCCCAAAGTACCCACAAATATACGGTGCCCAGGCACTTGATAAAACCTGTTGAAAGAGGGGTCGGTGATTTATTGACTCGGTCGAGGGGGACTTTCGACAATATTTTAATTAAAAACTCTTTCATATGGCCCTAAAAGTTTGCCGTGATTGCACAGGTCTGGTTTTATCATTATTTTTTGGACTCGCCTCGTATTCCCTCAAGTAATTTTTGGCCAAAGATGAAGCATATCGGCAGAGAGATGCAGACACCTAATAAAACTTTTGCGACAAGAGCCGGTTTCGAGTGTAACGAAAACAAAAACAATAATTTTCGAGTTTTGCAGCCATTTTCTGTAAGAGGAGTGGCAGCTCAACCCGAACTGGACTCGACTCGACTCGACTCCTCCGCCTCTGCCTCTGCCTCCCAAGGATTCTCGCTCTGTCACTGGGACATTTGCAGTTTTCTATTTGCCATCTTGGTTATTGTTGTTGCTGCTGCTGCTGCTGGAAAACTATTTGCCATCTCGACAATTTCCCGCACGTGCAGAGCATCGCAAAACGAAGTTTTTCGATTGCCGGAGATGGAAAAGCGGAGAGGTGGGCTGAAGCGGCTGGCAGGTGCAATATTTCAATAAAATGTATTTACGTAAAGTAAAAAAAGAAACTTTCGATGATTTCATTTTTTTTTTTCCAGCCATTGAAAGCAAATTGGCTGACTAAGGGAACTCTCAATGCCGCAACTTGGCGGCGAATCTGCAATTAATAACAATTAGAACCCCCTAATTGTGGATAATACATAACTGCGAATGTATCTGTATCTGCTGCTCGCACTTTGCGAAATAAATTATGCCGCAAGCGTAATTAAATTAATTAGGATTAACTTTGGCTGTGCGCGCATTAAACTAGCTTTGATTAGCTTATGTTTCTGCATACATTTGACAACTTAGACATGCAGATACAAATGTATCTGTGTCTGTGTCTGTCTGTGACTGTGTGTGTGTCTGTATCTGTATCTGTGAGTGTCGCACATGTCGCATGCCGTTTAATCTGAATGTTGGCTTTGGGTCGCTTCGGTAATCATAAAGATGGAATAAGCGATGAGCTGTCTGCATGTGCCAATTTGGTTAAGTTATGCTCACGCATTGTTGTTGCCTTTATCCCCGTTGTCCTCGCCACTGTTGTTGTTTTCGTCCTTTACGTGACCGAGTCTTAAAGATAGTTCGTCCTGCTTTCACTGGGAACCTTTAATTGAGGCTTACTCTAATTGCCTTTATTAAATGGAAATATTTTCTTTTGCTCTTTTTATCAGGAAGAATATTTTGCTGAGCAAAGCTGTGTTCAACTTCAATTTAGAAATTATTCTTCCATTTATTTTAAAAAGTTTTGTGAGAGCAATACCTACAAAGATAAATTTGTACAAAAATGTTGACTGTCTGAACAATTATCAATTTTTTATATAACATATTAAAAATAATTCTTAGAAATTAGACATATTTTTGAATTGAAACTGAAAGCTTATAGCCATTAAAGCCTCTTGTATATTGTATATTGCAAGAAAGTGCAAGAAGAAATTGTCAAGAAATTGATTGTTGGCTATAATTCTCAACCCACATCAGCAGTTAGTTACGGTGACTTATCAGATTTTTAATGACTTTCCCACCAGCACTAGTATTTGTAATTGTATGGCCCCATTTAGGATTTATTTCCATTTTCTGTGGCAGTTGGTCAGTGGCTTTTTTCTAGTTTGGACACGTCTAATTTATGTCACGAATAAATGTGTCGCAAATCATTACGCGGGAAATATTTCTACTTTTTCTACTCGTTCCGTTGTTTCGCCATGTGATTGCTGGAGTGTCAGGGCGCTTTATTTAATGGCTTGGAAATGGAAAAAATAAACAAATAAACAAAAACAAACACACAGGGGGAAATGAGGGAAAGGGGAGTGGCTGCGATGACGAGGCATTAGAGTTGGAGGACATCAGACGAACGAGCCACCTAAATATAGACACAAATCACAAAAACTCGGCAGGCAAAAGGAGCAAGAGCAAAACAGGACCCATTGTTGATGTTTTCGTTGTTGTTTTGTCTTTGGCGGTGGCAGAGAATGAGCACATTAAATCAAAAGTGGTGCATAAAGCAGAAACAGGAGCAGAGGTCACTGGTTTGGGGGCTCACAAGGGGCAGGAGGGGGAGTTTACATGGAGCAAAGAGCATCGAGTTGAAAACACAAGGATTAAAGGCGGCAAAGGACGATGAAAACGAGGCAAACGTTTAACGCCTGCAGGATATTTATGATCATGAATTTTCTTATTGTGCTCCTGGCTGCTGCCCCTGCACTTGACCAAAAAATGGGGATCCCTTACAAAACCTTGTTTTTCAGATCAATATAGTTTTAAAATCATTATAAAAAAGTAAATAAAACTTGGAATTTTTTTTTGTATAAGCTTCCCACCATCTGCTATTATTTTTTTTTAACGAATATTGGTGTATTATGTACCTATGACTAGAAAAATAATAAATTAAATTAATTTTAAATTAAATTAGTTTTACCAACGAGTTGTCATACTTAAATTTTGTTGACAAACCAAATTTAACAAAAGTTTAAGCGTTAACAAAATAAAATAAATATTAAACAGGGTGAAGGTGCTTTATTTTGGAATGCTAAAACAGATATTTTTTTGTAGTGTGCTGCTTTTGGCCTTGTCTGCCTGCCTGCCTGTCCCTCTGGCCCAGAAGTCTAAACGATTTATTAAAATGTGCAGCAGAAGGAGCAGCCTGCAAAAGGAAGAGACTGGGGAGCGTTAAGCGGACAGCTGGAGGAGCTGAAGTCTGAAGTCTCCTCAGAAGCCGCGACCTCCTTCGGCGATATATTTGGCCTCGAGCTGAGTTCGACGGCATCGATGGAACGCCGCGCCCACCAATCGACAGAAATGAGTTATAAAACTTCAATAATCTGGGCGAAATATTTATTCATGTTTAGCACGCAGACCAGGACGAGGACGAGGACGAGACGAGGACGCAACGATGGTATGCAAAGGAGGTGGCAGGGAAGAGCAGGAGCAGCCTTGGAGCGGCCATTACTTTATTTACATCATATCCTGCAGGATGTGCTTGGCACACCGTGCTCACGACTGTGTGGCGCACTTACAGCGAATCAATAACAAAATAAATCGTTTTACAACCGCAGGACATTGTATTGTGTTACACAAAAGATTGCCAGCGCCGAGCCACCCAAAGGATTCGATGGATTCGATGGGTGCTCCAGCTGCAAGGAAAAAGGAGAAAGGAAAAGGGAGAAAGGTGAAAGGAGAAAGGAGAAAGGAAGCATGGACTCCTGGCAGGGCCAATGAAAGCGAAAGAAACGAATCGAGTCGAATTGAAGCGGAGCGAAACGATACGAAAAGGTACACAGAAATATAAAAAAAATAGTTTTAAAAACTGTCATCTAAATATTTTTAAACTATGCTTAGAAACAGCAGTTGAAGGAAATAAATATATAATTAACAAAAATTATAAAACTTATAAAAAAACATTTAATGGTCACCAAAAGTATTGTTTTTTATTCAGTATTTACTTATTTTTTAAAATCAAGATTATATTTTAGCCTTAGTTTTCTGAACCTCAGTTTACTATTATAATTATAATATAATATTATAATAATGAGAGAGGTTCACTGAAATTTAATAATAATGGTATGATATTTTCTAAAAAGAAACAAGAAATGGCACTCCAGATACGAAATTTCACCTTTCAAGTGCTAATTTTCCCAAGTGCACAAGTTGAGCAACAACAAGAAACAATGCCAGGCACTTGGCAGAGAAAACAAGCAATGAAAGGATATTATAGTAAAAGTATTTATACATCGAAAGGGACAAAGCAGCACTGAGCTGAGGACCCAACAAAGCTCCGAGCACCCTAGAACACTGAGGTGGTAGATGCACTACGACGATAAAGTGAAAGGAAGTAGAAAGTATAAATCGTTGCAATCAATTTTCGCTATGTGCTAGGAATTGATAAACTGCTCCAGCTGCAGCTCTCCTCCATCCAGCGATTGAGGATACTCCAGATCCAGAGTCGGACTCGGACTCGGGTGCGCCTGTCAGTTGCCAGTTGCCGAGCTCTATTTGGGTTACCCACATACCACAGAAAAGTGAGAACTTATGGGTCACAATGGGGTGGCTGGGGCTTGTTTATGGTCTGCCCTGTCCAAAGGCAGCCATCTAAACAAGCTGGGACTAATCCGGGCTCCGATTTTGATGAATTCCCCCCAGGCTTATAACGAACGCTGAATCGGAAAAGTCGATTTTCCCCAGTAGTTTGAAATGAACTTGAAGTTATGAATTTAATTCTAGACCTAAGAGAGTTTTTGTGTAAAAATTTATTTGGTAAAATATCATGAGTTTGCTTAAATTTAAATATGGGACGTTTCACGTCAACTGGCCCAGCGCTCTGCCCAAAATTACACTGAACGAAAATGGACTTATTATATCTTAAAATTTTCGTCAATTCATACCCTTTCGAATGAAAAGTGGCGTTTCATAACCCGCATAACCCTGAAGCATGGCTACAGGGTACCTGAGAAGCAGGTTTTCGCATCCTATGCAACAAAAAAAAAAAAAAAAAAATATTGGATCCGCCATTTGAATTTTAAAAATCTGACTTCAGATTCGTAATCAGCAACCTCAAAACTATAAGAATCAGTCATTATCCATCGAGATATACTGTTTTTCATAAAGTATTTAATATATTTGTTTGCTAAGTCCACAAATACTTGTGCATTTAGAGTCACAGTAAGGACGCCATTTTGAAAAGGGTATGAATTGACGAAAATTTAAAGATATAATAAGTCCATTTTCGTTCAGTAGAATTTTGGGCAGAGCTCTGGGCCAGTTGACGTGAAACGTCCCATATATATTTAAAAAATTAGTAGAGTAAATTACAGTTGTTCTTTTACATAGACGAAGTTAAAGTAGCCATGCTTCTCCCGGAAATTTTCGATGGCATTGCCTTCGATGCATCCGCCTTTGCAGTGACATCCGTTGGGGTTGCACTTGCCTCTTCCGCACCAGGTTCCATGGACTCCGTTGCCGTCGCCGCAGATCTTCGTCTTGCAAGTGTTTCTGTATTTTTCGTTCTTGGCTGCGTAGGTTTTGCAGGAGTTCTGTATGCCATTGTCGGCCATCTCGAAACTGATTTTCACGGGCTTGCAGCAAACTGCAGAGGCTTTGGGTGTTAGACTGAAAAGCCAGATGACAAGGATCACTGAGAGGACAATTAAAGGTCTCATCTTTACGGCTCAGTTTTAAAACTTCAACTGAGCATTCCGTAGAACAGGCGGAGGTTTATAAACCCTCCACAATCGATTTAATTAAAATGTTTTGTTATCAGTTGTTCGTTATTTTGAAAACATGTTTGAGCAAACTCAAAACAAAGATACGGAGTAATTAAATACAGATCAGTTAAACATTACAAAATTGAAAAGATACTTTAAATTGTTGTATTTCGACATAGGGAGATAAGATTAAAGCCGACATAAGTCAATAAACCATTCAAACAGGAAAACAAATCGGGGGAAACAGGTAAACATTAACAGATAAATCATTCTCAAAATTTAGAAACCTTTCCAAATATATTAACCAAATTAAAGCTTTTATTTTAATAAGTATTTTTAAGAAGTTTGCAGCTTATGCACGCATAAAATGAAAAGCCGTCTAAATGGAATGCTCGGGGTACAACCCATATATGTAATAATATCAAAAATATAGTTTTTCTTTTACATAGACAAAGTTAAAGAAGCCATGAATATCCAGAAAACTTTGGGTGGCATTTCCCGGGATGCATCCCCTTGTGCAGTTACATCCGCTGGCGTTGCACCTGCCCCTTCCACACCAGACTTCTCGGACCCTGTTTCCATCGCCGCAGATCTTGGCCTTGCAAGTGTTTCTGTACTTTTCATCCTTGGCTCCAAAGGTTTTGCAGGAGTTCTGTTTTCCATTCTCGGCTAACTCGAAAGTAATTCTCGTGGGCTCGCAGCAAATTGCTGATGCTCTGGGTGTCAGGCAGAAAAGCCAGACGACCAGTATCACTGAAACGACAATCAAAGGTCTCATCTTTGCTGCTCAGTTAAAAAATATCAACTGAAGATGCCTCAAAATAGGCAGAGGTATATAAACCCCTTTAGAGCGATAAAATGATTTTGATAAAAAAACAAGTATTAGTAGCAGTTGTTGTTCCGTAAATTGAAAACATGGTTGAGAAAAGGCAAAACATAGATAACCGGAGGAATGAGTTCAATCATGTAATTAAATACAGATCAACTTACCATTACAGAACTTTTAATTTTCGTATCTAAAGATAAGAAGATAAGAATGTGGTCGAACTAAACTATGTTGTTTTGATAAAATATAGAACAATAAACCTTGGCCTAAGGTAAACAACTTACCGAAAATAAATAAAATGGTTCAGATAATTTCAATTCATAGACAAGTAATCTGTTCCTAAAAAAATAATTAAATTTTATATGTTTTCGCTTATTCTAAACAAAATTTATAAAATACTATTATTAAAAATAGTTATGAGAAGTGTAAAGTGTAAAAAGAAAACGTTGAAAACCGGGTTTAAGGCTTAAAGTCCTTGTTTATTTTTATCCAGAAAAGCGCAAGGCTAGCACGCGATATGAGAAAATCACTCTAAAATGATTTGACGCACAGCGAGCGAAGAAAAAGGGGCCAACGTGTGAGTTAGACGTTGACACATGCCGGCTGAATATTGTGTATACGCCGCGTAGTACGCACAATAAAAGCTAAATTTATAATACCACAGTGGCGGCAGCAACAGCAACAGCATCTCGAGCGACTGCTCAATAAATATTTTATAATTTAATCAACATAAAAGCAACAAAGCAAAGACAAAGACAGAGGCGGGCGGCTAAGGAGACAATAAAATAAAAAGCGAGTCGCAAGTCGCAGCTACATACGTCGCGCGATAATGCTTAATGATAAGCGGAAGTCGGCGGGGAGCGAGATATATAGGAGAAATAAGAAATACGAAATACTGGCGGCAATAGGCCAAGATGTTTATCACACGAGTGAGACAATAAAAGCGGAGGCAGCTCGCTCCAGTTTTCCCATCGCACATTTTCCAGCACCATTTCCCATTTCCCTGGCAAAGGACGATGGCAGGAGGTCGTCGACTGGCGCTGACAAATGGACAATGTCTGACAGACGACAGGCCCGTGAGCGCTTCGAGTTGGACAAGTTTATATTTGCATTTATTTCTATTAGGCGCACATTTGTCAAAAGCTGTTTACGAGTGTGTGGTGCTCACACCCTCATGCACCACTCCAAACACAAAACAAAACAAACCAAGATCAAATCTCACAGACGTCTTTAACTTTTTTGTTTTGCGGCTTGGGTAATACTTAAAGTTCCCTCACAGAAGTTCGATTGTTTTTGTTTTAGACAAACGGACTCATCAAAGTAATAAAATATTTATTCGGTATTGTTGTGCACTTTTATTTGACATCATAAACAAAACCCACAGAAGTGTAAACAAAGCCCCAAAAACGTGTTCCTCCGTAGATGCTTCTGTTCCTGCTTCTGCCGTTGTCATCCTGTGGGTCCTGTGAGTCCTGTGACTCCTGTTGTTGACTTATTTAAGACATAAAGTGCTCACGAGCACACACACGCACACACACACACGAGTAGAGTATCGACACGCTTACGTGTGGGCGTTCCCAAATTTAACGCCTTTGTACCGGATACGAAAAAAAAAGAAAACAAAACAATACCAAAGAAGGAACCAAGTCAAAAACGCATAAATTGTTGCCCCACCAACTGCTGTCGTTGTGTGTAAATGGTTCTTGACATTGCTCTAACTTGGCCGGGATATTTTTCCGGCTGCTGCTTTGTTTTCGATGCGGATTCCATTGACCTCGTTTCCGGGAATCTGGCTGATTCTACAAGTGCCGCAGAGGATTTTCCAGAGAATAAGCCGGTATAGGAACATTTGAAAATTAAATTTACTTACTTGTATTTTTTTATGTGTCTCTCATTGCAAGTGATGGCTTCTAAAAAAAGACTAAATGTAGAGTTAAGGCTTTAAAGGTTGCGGGGCAAGAATTCACATTTTATAAACATTTTATTTTTAAATTTTGAATAAATATGTGTGTTTTTTTTTAATTTAACTGGTTTTATATTTAATTCTGGTTAAGCAAACAAAAAGGAACTAGTGGAGTATGTATTTTTAGTCCTATCGGAAGTGTTTTGAGTGCATGCTAATCTGAGGCACTCACCACCGTCGTCGGCATATCATTATGCCATCCGTTTTTTTTGCTGCCCATCGGATGAGGCTCAGACCGCAATTTGTACCGTAGTTACGTATGCGTATCCGCTAGCTCCAATGTCCTCCCATCTACTCACTGCCAGCTAAGCTCCATATGCTCTGGAGGAGCTGCTCCTCCTGGATTCAGTTTTTGTTTACGTTTGCGTTAGCCACCTTCTGCGTGGCTCCTGGTTTCCAGCTCCAGCTACTTCTGGTTTCTGGTTCCGCAGGCGCTACTGATTCTGCCGCCGGGCGCTTACGTGCCACGCATATAAATTATTGTATCTCGAGCGTATTAAAAATGTACGAGTGCTCATCTTGTTATCCTGTTGTGTAAGCGGATTATGTCAGGCATAAATGTCATGCGTTGGAAGTCCCCACTTCCCACTCTACTCCCCGCCTGCATTGCTGCCCTTTGTTTTCCATTTCCATTTGGGGGTTTTACCCGCCTCCTGGTTTTTTGATCCGCCGATTTGTTCAACAATGTTGTTCAGCCATTTTGTATTACATGTGGTGTGCTGCTGGCCGAAGCACTATTTGCACCCATTCCGAATTCACTTTTATTGAAATTTAAAACCGCCGCCAATCGACACACGATGGCCCATAACTTGCGCTTAAAAACCGTAAGCCGTTCATTTTGGCAAGGCGAACGCCCCATTTGGGCCATTTGGCAGTTTCCTGCTTTGAATTTCAGCAATTTCGGTCAATAAACCGGGCTGTGAGTGGGGGAGTGGGTGAGTGCGCAAAAAACGTATGCAAATACTACTCGTTTTCGCATGCTGGCGTGTGTGTTTGCATTAGCTCAATTTTTATTGTCGGCCCAGAAACGTAAACGTGGCCCAGAGCGCTCTGGCTTATCGCTACCATAACCAGCCGGGAAAACCCGGATCCCATTCTTATGAGAGCTATGGCCGATTTTTGAGTTTTCACCGACTTAATTAATTGACACAAGTGAATTTGAAAATTGGCTCCGTGCTTTTGTTTGCCTTCCATTTGCACGACATTAATTATTCGAATTTTGATTGGATTACCTGATTACCTGATCGACTCGACCGGAGGTACAAGTTAATGCTTGACAAAGCGGAAGAAGCAAATAATTCCATAATTAACAGGCCTGGCAAAAAGGGCGGCAAGTGAACCGAAAATGTGGCCATAATGAGACAAAAAGCACACACCGCCTGAACCAAGACAACAACGATTCTGGACAATGACAAAAATATGCAGGATTGCACTGGAGAAAAACTACTTAAATGTACAGGTGAATGATTTTTAAACATATTATTTTGTCAATCATTTGAGTTAATCAGGCAGAAGTGTGTCAATAAAATAAGCCTATTACAAGTAAGATATATCGTTCTTTGAATTATTCTTTAATATTTAATTTAAGCATACCTATGATTGTTTTATTTGTAAAATATTGTTTTTTAATTTCAGCTTAACAAATTCATTGAATTCTGTTTTATTGTTTAATTGATAAAGAAAGGCAGAAACTTCGTATCTGGGGCTTACCTTAACTTTTAATTTTAATGGTTATTTAACTAACTTTTAAAGCAAGTATTCCAAAGTATTAATGTTATTATTCTCTAAATTAAACCCTTCTTTTTCCTTTCATGTAAAACATTTTCATTTCTCTGTGCACTCTGTGCTGGTGGTTCTTCAGTTCTTATCAACAGCAAAGTCTCTTAAATGGAAAGAGCTGGACGGTCCATGGACCCATGGCAATGCCATGCCATCTGAAAGCCCTAACTCGCACACACTCAGTCACACACACACACTCACACACACAGACATATAGACAGAGGCACTTGGCCTGGCCAAGTTGTTGTTGTGGTCGTTGTTTGCGTGTTTTTGAAGCGCCTTTGAAATTGGCGCTATCGTCGGCCGTCACATTCACATACACACACACCCAAACTCACACAGACCCACAAATTATTTGCAGCTTATCAGCGCGTTGGCCGTTGTCCATTTTTATGGCCATTTTGTTTTGTTTTCGTTTGTTTTAGTTACTTTTGGGGGTGGAAAGGGAAGCGGGGAAGATGACGCGTATGGCAGATGGACCACAAAGTACTTATACACACCCACACACACACACATTGAGGACAGGGGGGCAGAAGGACACACCCCCTTATCGTTTGTAGTACAACGACACAAGGACATCACTTGAAAATTGCCTAAGTAGTTTTCTCCCCTCACTTTTGGCCTGGTTTTGCTTTGTTTTATTCTGTTTCTTTTTCCGTTTGCTGCTTTTGACCTCCACCCACAGCTCCTTTGTTTAACGACGGCCCAAAACATTCCGACAGGGCCCGAAATTGATTGTTCCGCACATGTCTCCTGCAAAACTTTGGCCACAGGAAACTATCAGCATTTAACCGCAAATATGTTTACCCCAAAATGCTCAGATGTCATATGTAGATTGATAAACCCCAAATGTGCTTTGTCAATAAAGTGTTCAAGTCATCTTGTTGCGGTCTTTCAATTTTACTCAGCTTTTTCTGAGTACACTGAAGATAGCCCTGAGCCAATAAAAAAATATATACATACATAACTAAGATGATGATCGATGGAATTTAAATAACAAAAACAAAGAAGCAAATAAATTATTTCTTCTGTGGCACTTTTCAGTTCAAATTATTTTTATTTTTTTGCACAGCTTTTTATTTGTTTTGTTTACCAATTTAAATTGAGGAAGAATATTAGGCTTTTTATTAATTATTTCAAGTGTAGCAGATACAAATTTTGTGTCAAGAAATACGCAATATTTATGGGAACCCAATTGAGTGGCTGATTTTGCGGTTACGATGCTGTTGATTGAAATCTAAAGGCGTTCGCCAGGTCATGGGTCAAGTGGGTTGGCCATCAATAAATCGCCCGCTAATTGCCATCCTTGAGTGTCCTGCCTCCCTGCTCCTTACGGCAGAATCCTTGGGCCATTAACCGTTATCAAGTGATGCCGCAGGACTGTTGGACAATTGCGGAAACCCTGCTTGCCAATTAATGGCGATCAATCGTGGCGGCCAACGGTGCGTATGCGCGACGTTGGGCAAAGCAAGCGGAGCTGCGGAGTTGCGGAGCGGCGAATTAATTATATGCATCGAGTATTAATGCAAATGCTACGGCAACTCATTATGCGGCACTTTAAGTTCTTAACTTTTTAATAATCTCAGCGTATATGTAATCTGCTTAATGTTGTCAGAATAAAACGGAATACAATGCAGAAAAAGCGCCGGACAAGCAACTGGCAAATAAGTTAAAAAGCATTTAATGCAGCGCCAGCATTAAAAATAAATAAAAAATATGAAAATCCTCACGAAGCTGTCGCGGAGAGGTGGAGTATGGGAAAAGTGGAAATTCAGCGGCCGAGACAGCAGGCATTCATAAATTATTTGTATTTAAATGGGCTGCCACTAGCTGTGGGTTTGTCAACGCGCCTGTCCGCAGCGCTGTCCTCGGCGGCTTTAATTAAATTAAATAAAGTAAAATAAAATAAAGGCCCGGCTGCGGGTTGCGGGCTGCAGGCTGCCATCTCCATCTCCATCCAAGACTATTGCCGTAACTATCTCTGGGAGTTGTAAGCCATTTATGGGATCCTTGCGAGCTTTTTAACTGCCGCAACGTGAGCGTTTGCCACAGCCAGCGATTACCAGGGCCCTCGAGTTGCTAAGACAGTAATGCGGAGGACAAACAACCCCACAGCTGCCACCTCTTTGATAAGTAGCTGAGTTTTGATTTTTCATTTACATATGCTAATTAACCCGGCGAGAACAACACTCGTTGGCCGGGCAACTGCAAGACACAGGGATACAGGGGAAACAAGGATACGGGGACACAAAGGCACACAGATACTCGCACAAGATGCCGAGTGGCTTACGAATATCATATTAATTAAGTGCAGATCACACTCCAAGGTAAACACACTCTGAAAATATGGGAAAGGCGGAAAAACCAGACCCTCCCTCCCCTTGTGGCTTTTCCCAGATAACGAAGGATGTGGTTTTGTTGAAGGGGTGGATTGCGGCATGTCGAGGATTCTTGGCGGTTATGTCGCATTATTTTTTGTCGGCCTATTTGCTCAAAGCAAAACCTAATTACATTTGCAGAGATAATTTAACATTTTTTCTTTATCGGCTAATGGAAAATGTCCTTGTGACGGGAGGCTCGTTACTATTGTGGCGGTAATGTGACGGCTGATGGCCCGAAAATCGGGAATAACAAGTTGTCAATCTCACTCGAATTAAGCCCCAATCAACAACTGTTATTCGCATGTCTCCACTGCAATTAAAGTGGGGAAAATCTCTTCAAAGTGCTGTCAGAATTTTCCGCTTTTTCTGCCTATCAATTTTTAAATACTAATAATTTGACTGCGTGAAAGAATTATTTTATACCGAAAAAAGCACGGGACATATGTATTTATATGTGTATGTAAAAAAACAGCAGACAAACCATTGAAATCATCAGAGCGTGAAGTTTGCAGTAACCATTTTTTGTTCAACACTTGTTTGTTAATGCCTTTTTCAGATTCAATATTAAAGTGCTGAAAGCAGGAAGGTTATTCAAAGTTCGGTTTTCCTGGTGTCTTTGGCACAAACTTTCTGGTCAGCAAACACAAACAATTGACAAAGTTTCGGGCTCAAGTGGTAAATAATACAATAAATAACTTTCTCAAATGAATTAGATGTGGCCCAGAAAGAAAGCCAGCTGGAAAATTGTGGCTGGGATTGTGTACGTGCCCAGGAGAGAGTCGGCCTGTGACTTCATAAATTTCTTATTTTCCTTTAAAGAGCGACCGTTTCCCCCCCTCTTTTATAAGTTAAACCCTCGATTTCCACGGAATTCATTGACCGCAAAGCGATTTTATGGCCTCGAATGGGCCGGGAAGTCTGCGGACGATAAACTCCACATTTTTACATAAGATGGTGCCTTGTTGATTTGTGGCCGAGGCAATTAAATACTGCATTCGAGGCAAATGCATCCTGTTTTCGGAAAAAGTTTTTTGGTTGGCATGATCCTGTGATCACAGAAAGAAATGTTTTCCTTTCTTCCTTGGGCAAATGAAAACTTTTGTCGAAACTAGAAAACTGTTTACTCATCTGACTATTGTTGGGCTGCCGAAAGTTTGGCCAACAAATTTGGACAGTTGAACCAGTTTGACAATCAAATTCTAGGCAAAACAAATTTTCCAAGGTGCAGTTTGCATTGTGTTAGACTTTATCTGTGTATATTTCCTCAAAATTTTTGCAAAGCAAATTACAGGCACAAAAATAGCAACTTTAGTTTCCTAGCTGTTATTATGTATTTTTATTTTGCCGAGTTCTTGTAACATTGTACTATACAAATGATAAATTTATTGTGGGGTAAATTGAAATCAAAATGTGTTTGCACAGAAACTAAAATAGTCACCCCGAGGGCAACGAGGGTATCACTTAAAAATGCATAGGGAGATTTAATTTACGTAATTAGCAATTTGCCTTTCAGCCAACCAAAGCAAGAAAATCAGAAGTCAAAGCCAAGTTCAGGCTTAATTAATATTTGCTTTTGGTTGGAATACAGAAATCCCTCCTGGGGCAGCAGCTTCTCTTGCACTCCCATGAATTTGCAACAATTCATTAACATTCAAGGATCGTGTGTGGAAGTGCAGCTACGAATATGGCCAGAAATAAATATATTCTCGAGCCAGGCCCCCGGAAAAATCCTTTCAGCGCCCCAGCTTTGGGCTATAAATAAGAACAACAATGCGACATTTTCAAGGACATTTTCCTTGCCCAGCTGGCCGGTGCCGCTTTGGAATTCGGTTTGTTTTCTTTTTTCCTCCTTTGGGCTGGGGAAATTTATACGACTTGCTAAAATTGCACATAAATTAAATTTATGTTTTATGAGCGTTGTCCTTGCCGCTGTCTTATTCCTTGTTCCCTTGTTTGGTGCCTGGTTGTGTTTTGTTTTGGTTAAGTCCCCCTAGCTTTTCTTGTTTTTCGAGTCGAGTCCCTGTTTTTTTGCGGGTCTAGTCCTGGATCTAAGTTTGGTTCACGTGCCGGAAAATCGCATTTATTTAATACGCACAGTAAATTTCCAGCACTTGGAACTAAATAGACGCACATTTAGTGCCGGCCCGATAGGCTGCCCCTTCCTCCTGGTCATTTTTCGAGCCTGTCTGAGCCCCTACATGACATTAATAATTCACTTTGCGCAGTCAATTTGGCCAAATCGCTTTGGCTATTCGGGCCTGGCCTTTTCTCTCGGTTCCGACGCGTCGGTTGATGTTCATTATTTTTAAACGTCGCTGACAGTTGTAAATCTGTCAGGCTTATTAACCGTTAAATGTCACTTAACTGTCATTCGCTGACCATAACAATCCGACAAGTAAATGAAGCTCAGCAAAAAAAATATATGCATAATTCTGCACCAAGAGTTGTACATAAATTCGGTGGACAATAGACAGCTGGATGGTGAATGGTGGAAATGGAGGAAAATGCCTGTGGCATTAAGTAATGAAAGCGTGGGCTTTCCACCCCCCAACCCAGCTATTGTTAATTATTTTCCACGTCTTTATTACATTTAAATGCCAATTTATTGCCATCGATTAAATTATGCCAATATATATTACAGAAATGATTTACTATTCCTACCCAGGATTTCATTTGTTACTATTAGGACTTAATAACTACTAAGGATACTACACAGACTTTTATGGGCTTACTAACGGATAAAGCCAGTGCCTGATCGAATGTGGAATTTATTTTTGGCTGTAAACCAACTGAATTGGTTAGCAAATACCAAACACAATGAGCTTCTGCCGACTAAATCGGAGCTTAAAAGACCTGTTGTGTTTATAACAAAACAAAGCTGAATTATTCTAACTTTTGTTGCAGGGTTATTTCGTTAAAAGCCAAACTAATAGTACATGAGGCGAAAAACAAAAAGCCATTTCCCTGTGCACACAGAGAAGGCAGAAACAAATACATTTTCATAAATCTGGCAGCACTTTAATAATTTCCGTTTATCTCTGGTAGTTGCAACGGCTGGCTTGCTGTTTTTACGGCCTCCCCGCATCGGCCATGACTTTTCCATTTTATAAATCGCTTGACACAGCAACAAGCAGCCAGGATCGGCCAAAGAACAAAACTAAACAATGCAGGCTCTGTCTGGGAATCAGATCTGGACCAGAGGCGGAGGCTACTTTGTAGCCATGTCTGTGGCAGAGTCAAAAAAGAAGGTTGCAAAGATACATTCGTGTGTATAGTATATATGGGAATATGAAACATGGCAATAAATATTGTGCAGGCATTAAACGCTGCCTTACTTCACTTGCAAGCCTGTGAGGAAGCATTGAACTGCTGGCTTGGACCTGGGAGGATGTTTGAGTGGCAGGAGCAGCTTTTCCTCGCCAGCCATTTCCACACCATTAAATTGACAATGCAATAAAATAGCCCAGGGCCAGCTGCTCGTCGGCTGACTGAAATGCGTTGCATACTGCCAGGACCATCAGGACTTGCAGGACTTTCTGGACTCTTGGGCAGCGGCATTAATAACACAAACAAACATTCATCTTCGGGCGGAGAGCGGGGATTTCCCGCTCCAACCGCAGTACTTTACACGCCAAATTAAGTAAACTAAATGGTTACAAATAGCTGGCCACGCCCAGCTTTTCCCCACCCTATTATATTTCTTACACTTAGCAAAATAAAGTATTTTATTCAAACGTTCGTTTTCACACTTTTTAATAGCAATAATGCGAGAGAATTAAAATAGAGAAAATAGGACTCTTATTTTTAGCTACAAATTTTAAATGCAAATAATTGTTTTAGACCCTTCTTCTTTTTTATGATTTAGCACGTAATCAATGTTATCTTAATTTTTTTTTTTTTTTTTTTTTTTTTTTTTTTTTTTTTTTTTTTTTTTTTTTTTTTTTTTTTTTTTTTTTTTTTTTTTTTTTTTTTTTTTTTTTTTTTTTTTTTTTTTTTTATTATTTTTTTTTTTTTTTTTTTTTTTTTTTTTTTTTTTTTTTATATTTTTTTTTAATTTTTTTTTTTTTTTTTTTTATTTTTTTTTTTTTTTTTTTTTTTTTTTTTTTTTTTTTTTTTTATTTTTTTTTTTTTTTTTTTTTTTTTTTTTTTTTTAAAAAAATTTTTTTGTCCCCTTAATTTTTACACTTATGTATAGCATCATTAAATTGAAACACTTTTCAAAAATGTGGTGTTTTGTTTGAATCAAGTTCGTTTTCTCTCTGCATTATCAATGAAGCCCATTTGTATGCAAAGCCAGTGCAGTATTTCAAAAAGCGAGCCAAGCGTCCGCTGCCAACTCATTGCCAGATATCTCTTAATTCTTAAGTGAAGCGGAGCAATGGAGTTACCTCAAAGGGAGCAGAGCCTCCAGACTGCTTAAATATTTTAGCACACGAAACAAGCAAATCGTTTAGTGCGCCCTACTTCCGTTTGCTGAAAGGCAACGGAAACGCTGGCCCACTCCACTCTCACTCTCACATGCTTAGATAGCAGGATGGCCAGGACATGCAATCACTGCACTTGTGTGTGTGTGTGTGCAGCACATAATCGCAGCTCACTGCCCATGGAGGCACTTGCAATATGTCAGTCCTCCCGACGACTGGCTGGCCAAGATACCGAAACGAAAACGAGTACTAGCACCACTTTCATGGGCCTTGGCAGCGGCCATCGACCATCGTCTATCGTCCATCGTCCATCCTCCATCGACCGACGTCCGATGGCCAACACTTTCGACGGCTTTTGTCGGCCTGGTCGACAGAAACACCAACAGTCAGTACAAAAGGAGCCGGCGAGATGAAGCCAAGCAACTTTACATGCAGGTCCAAGAGGTGTTGAAAGCAATTGGCGTTAGAAAAATGCATTCAGCACTCTCCACACACAAACACCGAGGGAAAAACCTTGTCTTAAGTGAATAAATTAGTAAACTTATCTATATTAAATGTTTCTTCGGGGCTTTTGAAATTTCCAACTATATAACTATATAAACTAGCAGGTTTTAAACACAAACTGCTAGGTGTTTTCCGTGTTAACATGCGTGTGCTTATTATTAGTTTAGTAAAAGTTCGACTGTGTGGTACTTGTTGAGGGTATATCTTTTGCACAGAACTCTATCTTAAATTTATGCTGGTACCAAAGATTCTTTAAAGATTATTCCATGGAACATTTTCTCGCAGTGCACACACATGGAGAGGGCATAAACGCATCGAGGCGTTGACAGCGTCGAGGAGTCTGGGGTCAGAAGGGCAATAAAGGAAGGTGGGGCTGCCCCAGACCAAACGTGCCTAAAAATGCAGAAATTTTCTGGCTTGCAAAGCGTGAAAAGATAGTTTGCCATCAGCACTAAAGACTGCTCCTCCAACGCCGCTTTCCCTGGAAAAACACCCCCCAGTACCCTGATTTTTTGCATTCCCAAGTCAATCCCCCCGCCTCTAAAGCAACACTTTTACCGCCTTGAGGGCGTGGCCTGGTAACGCGAAAAAAGGTAATTTCTCTTTGAAAAGCCAAGGGGAAGGATGGCTCCGTCTGTGTGTGAGTGTGTGTAATGATTTTCCATACACAATTTGTGTGGCTCCAATATGCAAAATAGTAGACCATAAAAGTCAGACGCCTCCCAGAGGTGTTAATTTCGAGGGAAAGCCAGGAGAGGATCAAGTTGGGGAGTAGAGAAAAAAATTTAGGGGGCTGCCTAGTTGACAGTTTATTACACAGACAACATTTAGCTATATTGTTTATTGAATTTTAAATTTAAAACGAGTTGACGAAAACTTTCACCAGCAAAAAGGAACTAATCTGCTGTCGAACTACATTTTTTGAGTAAATACTTTTAGACACCACCTAATGTAGTTTGTTGGAGCCAATATGCTTACAATTTATATTGTTTTTTAATTTCTTTATTCTGTGACATTTAAATTTGAAATTGAGTTTTCAGTTAATTTAAATAATGTATAACCAAATACATATACCTAAAAATTTAACTAATAGCTAAAAAATAATTTGATTTTTGTTTTTGTGTAGTAAATATTATGTGAACTTATTTAAGTGAAGCTAAAAAAAAGGATAATGTCAATGTTGTGCCTTGAAGTGGTTGACTTATGCTGATATGACAACCGTTTTGCGACTGCTTGTTAGAGGCCCAAAAACATATTTCCAGGGATTGTTGATTGGACAGAGAGATGATTGGAGCTGGATTGATTATTTCTCAGGGCCATTTAAGTGGCAGTCAAACAGTGCTTCAGCGTATCCATCATATCTGCCAGAGCGGAAATTGCTCCCCATACAGCGTTTTCTGCCGAAAAGTTAACTATTCGCCATAATCGAAATGGCAGGAAAACATATTTCGCTTTCTATTCCGAGGCCCACAGCCCGGGAGCATGCCCCCAGGTATCGTTGTCAGAAATAACAACATCAACCCAACTAACTGCCAAAAAAAAAAAGATCAACAAACTGTGGAGAGGGTAGGAGCCTCGGAGTAAATTACAAATTAAATCATAAAACGGAAGTGACAGCGTGCACAGCACAGAGCACAGATTTGGATTTATTACGTGACCAGAAACATTAAACGTTTTGCCATTAACACACGCGCTTTGGGCCAGGACTTGGAGTTGCGATGAGACGAAAATGGGATAAAGTGAACAAGGACATGCTTTCTATCTTTATCTGTATCTGTGTATATCTGTAGCTTTTTCTCTATCTGCGCTAGCTGACCATGCAAACCCCGTTATTCGCTTAGCCACGTTAATTGTTTTTGGCCAGTGTGGAAAACACTAATATTATTATTCAGTTAGCGATGGAAAACACTTAATGGGGCTTTATTTTTGTTATTGAGTTGGTTACGCTTCTCGGTATCAAGTGTTGTAGTTATTTATTTGGTTGCTTTTCCGACTTAATTATATATGATGTTTTGATGTTTTCCCAACCGATTTTATATTTGTGCTTTAATATCATTTACCTTTTTCGATATGCATCCCCAAATTAACTCCTCTAACGAAGCCCATTGTTTGAGTGCCAATTATTTTAAGAGACAAAATTACTGGGAGAAATGCTGCACCTAATGAATTATAGACTTGGCCAAACTTGGTTTTGCGGTTGCCAATGACAACTGGGAAAACACGGTGGCAGGGGCAGCCAATTATTTCAAAACTTCTTTATCGGCCCAGGAGTCCAGGGCAGCCGCTCATTATTCACCTTATGCATCAGTTAATTCCGGCCATAAAACACGTTTGTGTCTCCGTGTGATTTGTCAGGCACAAAAGAGCAGTGGCCAGCGTATGAAGTAATTTCCATTTAATTGACATAATTGCGCACACTTCACATATTTAATCAATTGTCAAAGCAACACGCACGCACACTACTCAAGCGACACACACACACACACACTGACGCAATTGTCTGTTGCTCACTTTGCCGTTAAGCTGACAATGACAGAAATGGCAATTTTATTGGCAGGCTCTGGCTAAATGGCCACTGGCATAGATAAATATTTGTTGGCTTGCCAAAGCGCGCTCTACTCACACACTAACATCCACACACACCCACACAGGGACACACACACACATGGGCGAGTGTTCCAACACGTTCACTCTGCTGAGCCAAAGCTTTCACTCAAATGTCACTTATCGCCTCACCGACACCACACAGACACACGTCCACCTCTCGAACTTCAACATCTGTTTACCACACACATACATGCATGCCAATGTGTGTTATAGCGTTCACTGAGCGAAATTAAGTAGTAAACATATTGATTTTAATTGTTTTACCCATTTGATTGCAGTCGGAAATGCAACTTTTAATTAAAACATTATTAACTAAATATAATATTAGGTATTTTCACCATCAAAACAAACATGACTTAAAATAGATAGTTAAAGAAAAATATTAAAAAGGATAACTAATATTTAAACTCATGGCGTAACGCTGAAAATTTAATAACTGTTGTATTTTCAACATCAAATTGAGAATCTAGTAATAAATACTTTTAGATATTATGAATAAAAATTGGTTTTAATTTCTGGAACTCGTACACCAACACATTCTTTTCAGTGCGAGTTTGTTTTAAGATTTTGTGGACAGAGACCATAGAGATCTGGTGACTGTTCAAATATATTTAACGAGGTCCCCGATTATGCCGATTGATGCGAATATGTCTATGAAACAATGGCCCACTGTGCTCTTAATTACCCAGCATAAGTACATAAATAAGGCTCAAGTCGAAAGACCCTGCGCACACAACTCAAGGACTCGGCACTTCCGGTGGCTGGTGTCCGGGTAAATGGTAAATGGCAAACGGGCCATCGAAACTCAAATGGCCAGGAGCGACGGGACGGCGGCTTGCAATAATTATGCATTACGGTTCATTATCGCGACGATTGCGGCCACAAAAGGCGATGCGCAATTTAAGGCTCAATCAGCGGCGACCACAACAAAAGCGCCGGCCCAGAAGGCGAAAGAAAATCACTTTAATTACGATTAATTAATGGTGCTTTAAGTGGCCAATGCAGCGTAAGTCGCTGCAATTTATTTGAGATACTGTGAGTCCGGGTGGGTGGCTATTTTCCGGGCCTGTCACTTGGCATATGCAAAAACTTCACTTCACTTCACCGAAAAGTGTCCGAAGCAGGAGCTCAAGTCCTGACCCTTTGAAACTAACCGAAAACTAAATTTCAAGGCTCATTGCGTGCACATAATGTGGCCAATGTGGGAGAGGTCCTGCCAGGACTCAGGACTCTGGACTTCATCCCGTCCCGTCCCGGTAAACCCCATTGTGATGTGCAGTGAACCCCACTAATGGAGCGGTCAACACCACACGAACCCATTGCCAAAAAGTTTGACTTTGTTTGGACGGACGTCTGATGTTCGGTCTTCAAGGATCTAGGCGAATTTGCATATGAAATACAAAAACTTTAATGATGCGTAAAATGATTCTGTTAGCTTGTAAAATTTCAGGCATCGTTCCCCCAAAAGTCGGGCCATAAATGAATGAGCAAATTTTTGGGCTGCTCAGACGTGTAAGTCACTTGTTAACCTGTTGATAAATTTATGTCCCAACATGCCATCGATGCGAATTTCACACGCATTTGATTATCGATTGAATCAACCCCCCAAAATGTGAGAGAGAACATTAAAAAGCCAGCGCAAATCACATGCAAAATTATGAAAAACGAGCTCCAAGACAAGAGGTCCCAAAGGCGTTGGCCCACCAGCTTAAACAGGTGAGGCAGGGCAGGTAAAACGAATGCGAATGAGTCTGGTGGGAAGCATAAATCATTCAAATGCGAAAATCAGTTAAAGCATAATGCGGCCATAAGAATGTCTGTCTGTTTGCGCTGGAAAAACAATCAAATAAAAGTCTGTGCAGTGAAAAAAAGAATACTTAATAATAATGATTGAGTTATTAAAATGTACAATTTGTTTATTTAAATTACAATTAGGACTTTAGCCGTGTATGATTTTAGCCACAAGAAAGGCTTTGCCAAATTAAGTTTCACAATATTTGAATTTTTGGAAGCAAACATTTTAATTAAATTTAAATCAAATTTAAGTTAAATTCTACAATTATTTATATTATTAAATTATGTCCAATGTTCTGTTGTTAATTATTTTTAAGGGTTTTTGTTTCTGTGCAGGATTCGCATTGCCCAACATTGACTTAATAAAATTCCGGGTTATTTCACTGACCTCGAATTTGAAGTGCCAGCAATGATGATAAGTCCTAGAAACATAAACAATTAGCTGCGTGTCTAAATGAACGACGATTAAGTGGTATCGAATAATAGTATTATCAACTCAGTGATTTACCCATTTGGTGGCCTTGATTTCGGACGCGGCTTACCACGCGACAGCGGCTACATGAATAATTTAAGTGAAAGTTACAACTTTTGACAACAAATCCACTGACTAATTAAAGCCAACGTCGGATTTATGTGTCAAGCGTTTGTCAAGCCAGCCCGCGGAGTGACTGTCACGGCTGGCAGCCAAAAAGTTGGCAGTAACTTTTCCCTCTCCCGCTTTTCCAGCGCTTTTCCACCAACCCTTCCCCTTCCCCCTCCCAATCCCAATCCCTTTTCATGCCGCACACGCTACTGAAATGCAGCTGTGCGATTAAATTAATAACTGCAAGGGATTAAAAAACTAACAGCCATGGCAAGGACATGGCGCCAAGCCAGCTGCTCCTCTCCTGCTAAAAAAAGAGTAACTTTCGCTGCAGCTTAGCTTTCGCAGGCTGACTTGCCCCTTGTTGTTAAGAGTGGCAGGGGTACGGAAAAAGGGGAACAGGGGGGGGGGTGGTCCCCAGGCCCTCATTTGCATAATATTTACTTATGGGCCGCCTCGAAGGCCCCGCTCCCCCTTTAGCTCCCCCTTTAGCTGCCCTCGAGCAGCAGCATGGAAGAAAATAATTTGCTAAATTATGTCTTAAATAGTTAACAAAGTTTGCACGAAATTGTGCGGACCTTTCTTGGCCAGCAGATTTCCCTGCGATGAGGTAAACAAAACGAGTTGCAAGCTCCCCAAAGTTGTAGTTGTTCACTGAGGAAAACAGCCTTGCTTAATAAATAACCTTTACACAGAGAAAAAATTGTGCTAGATTCAAAAACGTTTCTCATTAAGAGACGAATTTTAAATGTAAGATTGCCGCTTCAACTTTTCAAAACCATTAAACATAACAAGAATTTACATTTCTTACAAGTTTTTTGAAATAAAGGTGTTAAAATTGAGAACATAAAAAAAAGACTTTGAAATTATTGGTGTCTAAAAAAATATTTATTATGTTATATTTACAGTTTTTTTTTTTATATATATAAGATAATAAAGTTATGAAATTATATTTTTTGGTTTTTATTAATAAAATTACCTTGTCTCAAACCATAAATAAAACGAGTAATGATTCAAAATAGTATCAATTTTATTTTTTATTTTTTACCCAATTTCATTCATTGTAGTTCCCAGTGTAATCCTAGTCGTTGCAGCAGTTGCAGCTAAGTCCTTGTTAATTTACTCCTGTTTCCCCATCACCGCCGTAGGACACACAATGACTTTGATGGGGCAGGAGCTCTGGCCAATGCAAACAAAGATCAGGACTGCAAACGACGTGACAAACGCTTCCCCCTTCGATGGCTAACAGTCGAAAACTTAAACTAATTCGCTTAAAGCCAACTTCAGATGCAGTCTAGCTACCCCTCGCCTCCTGCATCATTCCAGCTTATCTTCACATGACGCCGGTTGGGTGCGGAAGGTGGGGGTGTCCTCCGTAGACCGTAGACCCCCAATCGTAAATTTCACCCCGAAAACTTTCCATTAAGAAGCTCAAAAACAGATACGCAAAGTTCCCAGTGCTCATCGCGGGGGCGCGACATTGGCAGTGCAACAAATCACGGCTGGAAAACCCCAAACCCAAACCCAATCCCAATCCCAAAACCAGACCAGGCATAATGGAAATCCCGTTGAACCTGCCGCGCTGTCCGGCGGAAAATTCGGGGGAAATGAGTAAAAGGAAAAGGTGGGGGAGGCTCGTTGGAAAAGAAAAAAAGGAGGAAAAATAGACGTTGCAGGAAGTGCACGCAGTCTGTTAGTCGGGAAGCGAATATCATAATTTACTTTGTCACCCGCTGCGAATTAGCGTGCCAGCCATGTGTGTGTGTGTATGTGTCGCTACTGTACATACATATACTTCCCACTGGCCACGCCCCTTCACTGGGCAGGAGGAGGCCGACTCAGCGTGGCGCTTAAAAAGCCGGAACATTTTAAACAAAAGCCAAGCTGAAGGCTCTCGAACTCCAACTCTCGAAAACTTTCGGCAAAACCACTTAAAAATTTTGTGTGCGCAGACTTTAACATACGATAAAGAGTCTGTCAGTGGGGGGAAAAGGGGGGTTGGGTGGTGAGTGGGTGGGGCAGAAGACGAGCAGCCATTTTGGCAGCTCCAGCCAGACAAATAAGCCACGTTGCAGGCTCAGATTGCAGTCGCTGAGCGAGATGGCGGCGACTCTTCTCGCTTCCACCGTGAAAAAAAAAGAAACTCTTATATTTTTGGTTTTTTAAATATTTAAAAACCATGATATTTTATGAACCATTACTGAATTCAGATCTTTTATGTTCAACTATTTATTAAATAAATTTTGCTTTTATACAAATTAAATTGAAAAGTCTAATACTTAGCGATTCGCAATTTCGCTGTCCTTTTAGTTTGGATATAATTTTTTTTTAAGCCCAGCTTAAAAGCAAATATTGTTTTTTATCTACTGCTCATTGCAGTATGAAAATTTAATGTTGCAGATTTTAAGCTAATTGCATTTGCAAATGTCCCCATTCATTTTAGACTTTTGTGCCAAAGTAATGGCAATCTTTTTACGTATGTACTCACTTTTTTCAGAGTTCATTTTATCATTTTAGTCAAAGCTTTCAGCATCAGTAACAATAATTCAGTGCATTCTAATTGAATTGGCAAATGTCTGAAATCATTATATAGCTTTGTGCGGAAGTTATTGCAATCCTTCAGTGCAACCTATTTTTTTGAGTTCAATTGTTTTTATATTTTAACCCTTCTGCGAAATCCGGTTAAAGAGCTTAATTGCTTTAAGCGCGAATTTATTCTACCGAACGCAGAGGTCTCCAGGGCACACCGTATTTAAATCCTTCAGTATCAATAACAATATTAATAAAAAAAAGAATTTTGAACCCAATATTTTATAAAATGCAAGCGTAACGAGCTCTTTGGGGGGCACAACGTAAAAAAACCAATATAGGAATTAAGAAGTTAACGAATTAAATATTATAAAAAAGCAACCTTATTGTTTTTTACTTTCTGCTCACCTACACATCAGGCAAAGGAAAATATAAGTGCAAAACCCGTTAGCCGTTAAAATACGTAAAATTTTATTTAATTGTTTAATTCTGAACGCAATTACAAACTGCTCAAAATATTATAAAATTAATGAAATAATCTTTTTGTAAAGCACAGTGCATTTCCTTCTGCTCGAGCCATTTGTAAGTGTTTGTGTGTGTGTGTGTTGGCCGCAATGCAAATTAATAAAAAGCATTTGAGGCTGAACATTTTTACCAGCTTGGCTAATAAATAACGCGTCGGCGACAGCTTCATTTGTTTAAGTGCCTGACAGAGTGGAACCAAAAGCGAGCCGCGTAAAAAACCAAAACCAAAGCCGAGAAGGAAAGTAACGAAAGTGGAGAGAGAGTGTCAGACGGCGATTTAATCGCTCCATCAGCACGGTTCATGCATATTCATGCTAACAGCCTAAAATACCCCACGAAGTGACTAAGTATATCTCAATTTGGTCGCCCGCTTAAGTGCACTATTTTGGGCCGGCCTACTTGCGATTATGAAATCCATTTGTGGGGCCATAATTAATGGACACACTCCGCTCAGGACTTAAGGCTTGCTTCGGCGGAGATTGCTTCGGCATTAGCGGCCAACAAATTATCCCTTATCGAATCGGACGGACTGCGCCTACGCCGCACTAATGCGAATAAAGCATCCAATACTTTTTATGAGGTTGGCTTTCGATATGATTACGACACAAGCCCGCAGACACACCGCACACCCAATAATGTACAATCCATTTGCAAAGTCATCACGTATACGCCACCGCTCACCGACGAGCTGGACGGCTTTGCTCACTCACTCACATGCATTTAGATTGCTTCGCCGACTGATTTCGTTTTTATTCATCCATCGGGCCATTATTTCCGTTGTTATTTGCCATTATGACAATTCAGTTAGTCAAATTCCGTTACGGGCTTAAAACTAATTTGAGATTAAGTTCCGAGATTCAACCACTGGGGATTTTCTGCAAGCATTTTTGTGCATCAGCACACCCGGCAGCCAAAGGAAAGCCAAAGGAAGTCGAGGAAGCAAACGGAAGGCGAAAATGTAATAAGTGATTTACATGACTCGAAGGAATTCCACCGCAGGGCACATGAAATCGAGAAATCGTCGAGGCCAGAAATCGATACTTCATTAAGATACAACCGAAGGCAGAAGTCTGCAACTGGGAACGGGGAACTGCGAGCTGGGAACTGCGAACTGGGAGACTCAGGATAGCAGGGCCTAACGACCACGCATCGATGGCTTCTGCCGTTCCATGGCCTATCTAAATGGTTAGATGACTGATATGAGGGACGGAATCATCAGAGCCGTTCCAGCACTCCAGCTCCTGCTCCTCCTGCTCCTCCTGCTCCTCCACATCCTCCTCATCCAAATCTTTCAGGGTTACAGTCATGTGCATTAAAGTCGGCCCAACGTCGAGTGTTTTCGACCCGTTTTATTGACCCTCAATGCTTTCGGCCGACCAGAGTGACAAGCCCAATGAATGCCGTTGACAGGATGGCGGCTGAAAGGGCTTATGCACCCAGAAAAAATGCCTTGCACACTTTACGTAATAACTCAGAGGGTTTCTAAAGAAAAATACATAATTTAAAGCGCTTTCGAAATACTAAGTTGAGTTTTTTATTTAAAGAAATAATAGTGCTAACTCAATTCAATGTCAAAAAGATAATAACATTTTTTTTAATGTTAAAGAGTTATTAGTAGTTTTATTTCATGAACATAATTAAAAATATTGTTAAATGTAACTTAAAGCTGATTAACTGTTTCCCAAAAAAAAAAACACAATGAAGCTCTAATACAGGCAATTAATATTTTATTTTATTTTTTATCAAATGTACGGTACATAGAATAATTAATTGTGAAGACCTAAAATCAATTTTTGTCAGAGTGCATCAATATTTTTGCTGCCGGCGGTAATAATTCACGTGGGATGACAACATCACGGATTTATCAAAACTGAATTTTTCATGCGCGAATTTTGGTCGCGTATCAAATGCTTGTCGGGCCAAATTGAAAATTTGTGGCCTTTTTTAATGTTGTTGTCATATATTATGAAAATGTTGTGCCCGTGCAACTAAATTAGAATGTTAATGGGCGGCGACCTTAAACCCCCAAAATTACGTGCATCTATGTATGTACAATTTTAATTATTTAAGCTGGTGGCAAAATGACAACAATCGATGGGCGGGAGACCAACAAATAAATGCAGCGGAAATTAAAATTATGTTTTCGCTTGGTCTAATTTTCATTCGGCTTTTGGGGTTGGGTTTTCCATGTTCGCTTGGTTAGCTGCAAATTTAATGTTAAGCCCTGCATGAAAGTTGCAATTTGGGGATGAACAAATTCATCTTTATGGCAGAAGACTTCTCTCAATGGGTTAAAGCCGATTATGTTAGTCTGTAGAGTATATAGCGAATTTAAGAATTTGCTTTTGAACGTTGCAATTTTCTGTCATTATTTTGTAAGTGTTACAACTTAAGGTGTGCAGTTGCATATTCAATGTGATTTTAGGTTAATTATTTCGCTGTCAATTGTCTTGATACTTGAATTATTCAAGCACACGTTACCAAATTTACATAAACATTATTAGTAGTAATTTCTGTTGACTGAAATTAGTTTTCAAACAACCTTCGACCATGTTACAGCTTTATATTACTGTTCTTCTTTTGGCTACTTCGATGTGGAATATTCAGTAAGTCCAGGGATCGCTTCCCGAGATGTTGGGATTCTTTCTGCACTGTTCTTCGGAAGAAACAGGTTCTATGTGTGCGGGTTGTGAGAGGTCCTGTGGACAGAGGGAAGCCCCTGACTGTGTGAAGACGTGTACCTATGGATGTATTTGCAAGACAGGCTGGATTCGCAAAAATAACATCTGTATTTCTGCGGATAAGTGCGACGAAAAGTAGCGCCCTAAGACATGAATAAAGTCAACAGGTTTTGCGTCTTAATTACGTAAAGCTAAAAACTCAATTAAGACATTTTTCCCGGGTTGAGCGAAATCAAATTTCACAACTCACGCAGCGTTAATTGAAGATTCCTCAATAAAAACGAGTGGAAAATGGAAAATGGAAAAGGGGGAAATGCAAACTCGTTAACCCATTAAACCAGCGCGGGACTCATGTTTGATCCGTTTTTTTTTTTTTGTTCAGAGGGGAAAGGGGGAAATGAAAGACGCACATCCAGCAAAAAGCTATTAAGACATAAAACATTTCCAACACCTTCCCGGAACGCCTCCCAAAATGGGAAAATGTGGGTGGGGCGGACAACTCACACGAGAAAGAAATAGGAAGTAGCAGCGAAATGAAATGTTTCTAATTCAACGAAACGCATTTCAACGTAATGAAAATGGAGAAAAGGACCAAAAGACGGCCACGCCCTCCGTGCCGTTGACATTTTTTCGAACCTGCCGCTGACTGACAGCTGGGAAAGTCAGGGGAAAAATACTGACTCGTACTCGTACTATGGCAAATGGCTGGGAAATGGGGCGCATGTGGGCGGAAGTGGGCGGGGTCCAAGGACATGCGTCGCTGGGCGTGCAGTCTCCTTGCCTTTCCGTCATTGCCCTGCTCGCAACACTTTCCGCTTTTATTTTATAATATGAACAATTTCCTTCGCCGTTCGCCTCTCCTTCCATTCGAATCGCTGCCACTTTCGTGAAAAATGCACTCCAAAACTTTTCAATTTGAGGAAAGGAGCGTCTCGGATTCATCGCTCGCCGTTCTTGTTGTGTCGTCCTTGTCGCTAATGACAATACACTTGTACTTTGCCCTGAGTGTGCATGTGTGTGTGTGTCAGTGTGTGTGGTGTCAGTGTGCGTATCTGTGTGCGCGCATTTGCGCTCCTCACTTATTTGATTTACGTTTCATTTCCGGCTGCCATATGCTGCCTCGCATTCGAATGTCGAATCAGCGAAGGAAGCGACGAAGGCGTTTAGCTGCAGCTCTACACAGACAGAAAAATCGCTGCTTAAATTATACACTGCGGAAAAATATTCCATGTTGTTATTCGTTTCTGAAAAACCTTGACTACTCGCAGCTCGGTACTACAAAAGCATTAATCTGGTCAAGATAATTATTCAAATGTTCAATTAACAACACCAAATTTGTTTGATCATGTTTAAAATTTTTTAAGGAGAGCTCTTTGTAAATTTAACTCCAGTAGAAAAATACTTTCTGAAAGATTAAAGAATGGTTCTTACAACACATTTTGAATGCTTAACACATTACTTTTATTGTATATTTGTGATAAGACTTTAATTATTTTATGTATTTTAATAAAGGATTTGGAATTGTAAACTAAAACTGTGTGAAATTATTATTTTAAAAAACACCTTCAAGAAGTAATCTCTATTAAAGAAATAATATTGTTCGTTATAGCCTAATTAATAAATACAGAAGGCATAAGCTTTTATTTATTTTTTTTTTAACTTTTAAATTGAATGAGACACGTGATATGTTTGTGACTGTGCATCTTGGAGTAGTGCAACACACTCTATGTTTAAGTGTGTGAGTTTTAAGGCGACACACACTAAAATCCCGGACCTGTTATCCCCTCTCTTGCACAACCAACACACACATACATACATACATACACACACGTTATGCAATTATAACTTTTGTCGTTAGCAACTTTAAGCAACTTTAAACGTAAATTGCCGCCGTGAAGTAGCTTTTGGCGCACGCTCTCAAGCGCCGCCATTCACCCACACACTCGCACACCCACACCCACACACACGCACCAGTACAAATGCACCCCCCAAACACACACACACAACGTTATAGTTTGTTGTCGGCTTTGGCGCAAAGTGTGTGAAAGGTGTTTTATTGAATTAAGTGGGTTTAACGGGATTTCTATAATGCCAGCGACAGTCGGCAGCCCTGCATATGTATTTATTGTAACTACAGTTGCTAGTTTTCCACCCCGGAAAATGGAAAATGGCTGTGAGTTTGGTGTAGCACGGAAACTGTGGCACTTTTGGTTAAACTTTTCCCTACGTAATGCATATTTTATTTAATTTTTTTTAAGAGTTGCCAAACCGAAAAATGTGCAAATGATGAGGAGAGCAGGCCGAAAGTTGTAAATTGCCTGGCAACAGTCAAGTGGCAAGTGGCAAGTAGAAAGCGGCAGGGAATTATTATGCAGAATTATTATGCAAATGAAGCTGGCAACGAAAATGAAGGTGTTGCCAAATTCCGACAATAGATACGAGGGTGTGTGACTTATTAGCTAATCAGCCAAGTTAGTTGGAGTTCCACCAACTTGACCACAGCTACACTTCCGACCATAAACGTGTGGGCATTGCAGCTATAATTAATGGGAATTGTTTTTTCCTTTTTTTTGCTAAGTTTCAGGTTTTTCCCCTGAAGTCGCGCGTGCTGCATGCAAATCCCATTTCCACTCAAAAGCCTGCTCCACTGCAGTTATTTCTCATGTTTTCCTGGCTTTACCACACTTTGATTGCTTTCACCTTTTTTCCGGCTTTTTGCGGCACATGCAAAGGTCCGATGTTAGTTACATTCGTATGTCGTGTTTCTATTTTGTATTTAGCTCTGGTTCCTTGTTTTCCCATTTTTTAAATATCTTTTAAATATTAATAAGCCATTTAACTGCCACAACACGTTGATGCATGGGTCTCAATTAGGCTGCAAATAGCTTGAAATTGTTTGCTTAATAATCGTCGTTCATCAAATCGACACGTACTTTTTTTTCGAGGGTTCGACAGCAAACAAACACGCAAAGTTCGTGTCGATTTAACCCCAAGACCCACGAGAATGCAGGTCAGGAGAGGTGCCTTGCAGGCACGCTGACAGCTGGCCAGGTTGGGGGAACACTTTTCGGAAGTGCCCGCTAAGTGAATTAATATTTCTTTATTTTTTCCATAATTTTTAATAATTTTGTAGCCATGATCGTGCATCAAAGGCAACCTAATTTGCCACATGCGGCGGATCTCTCGACATTTCCATTCAATATCCTCCTTTGTTTGCAGTGGCACTTAGCGACGCAATTGACGTCCCATCTGTAGTGCACCCTTGCCGGCATAAAAAACAATATAAATATTAATGCTATTTGCTTAACAATTCAATTCGGCCGACAGGGTTCGGGGAACACTTGGCCGCTTCACACGAACTCCGCTCAGAAAACGAGACAACGAGTCAACGGGGTGTTGCATATTAATCACAGACACTGGCCGAGGTACGAATGCCTTATATATCAGCAGTCATAAATTCACAGGCCAAAGCACTGAGCAAAAATTTATAATTTTTTATAAACAATAAAAATAAAACAAATATTTTTAGTAACAGTTTAAAACTAATGCAATGTCATAACATTTTCAATTTACTTAAATAGAATCAATTTAAAAGGGTTTTTACTCTATGTTGCCAATTGAACTAGATCAACTTGTTTGACTTCTAGAAGTTCGACTATATTTTAAATTAAATCTTTTAACTAATGACTATTTTTTTAAGGAATCGCTGTAAGTCCTACATATTTTCTTAATTTCAATTTAAGTTCTCAATGCATCGGGGTAAAAAAAGTGCGTTTGATGGCTGGGAAGCCCGTAGTGCAGCGCACTGGGCGGCCCAACTGCCGAGGTTGCACTCGTTTTAGGTTGTAAGCCGATGGAAATACTTTAATCCACTTCACAGTGACACTGAAATTAAAACATACAAACGGGCCGGGTCGTAAACAACCCCGAAAATGTGGCAAAACGAGAAGGAATCGCGGCTGGATGGGATGTGATGGGATGGAATGGAATGGGAGCCATTCAAATTGGCTGCTATCGCAATTATTCATGCGGCGGCGACATTCATAAAATGTCGCGCAAGTGCCGGCCGACAATGCAGGCAGCTCAGTTGCCGTTAAGCCACGCACACAGAGCCACTCACGAATACACGTACAGCTGCAAAGGACTCCCCTGGACTGACGTCACTTTGACAGTTGAAACACAAATGCAATTATCACTTTATTTTAAACGATTTATGTGCAACACGGCAAACACACACACACGGCACACACACTTAGCGTAGAGAATACAGGACGCAGGACGCAGGACATGTAGACATGACAACGACGACAGCGGCAAACGGAAGCGGAAATGGCAACAAGCGCAGCCACCAAACGAACGGCCCCATGTCCGCCGCCAGGGAAATGCGGTCAGCAGAGGTGTGTGCATGGAATACCTGGGATAAAAATACAAAATAGTGTAAAATAGTGCCGTCGATGTTGGGGAAGGGAAGTTCTGTGTTTCGCGGTTTGTCACTTCAGCGGAATTTCAAGTAACAACTGCTTGCTTAAATTGGATTAATTAAAAAGCTAATTAATTCATACATCAATTGATTTTTGTCTATTTTTTAGCTATTTGTTCAATTAACATTTAAATATAAAAAATAGCTATATTTCCTTTTCAATAAACTTAAGATAGTGTGAATTCAAAAGCTCTGACAGGAGACTTTTAGTGAAATACATATTGCCTACTTCTGCATCCAATTAAGGAAAAAAGCTTATCATCTCCCAAAGATTTTGAAACTAAAAATTCAAAGATATAACAAAGAAATGTTTGCTTCTGTAAAGAATATTACCAATTTGCCAAGAGCACAGTTTAGTGCCTAAAAATACCTGCTTCATCCGCTGGAAATAGAAAATCCTTACGCTTCGCCTGCCTCAAATTTCAACAGCCCATCAAGTGCAGATTTTCGACTTTAGAATTTGTTACGTTAACAATGTCCATTTTTACTCGAGTCCTCCCCTGAGGTTTTGGCCAACGAGGCGAGTGTAATTTAGGACATACATGTCCAACTTGACAGACTGGAAATTTGGCTCTATCTCACATGGACTCGTGCTTATCAATATTGTATAAGATGTGGACTCTCCATTCGTCCTGCAATTGCAGCAGATTTCCACGAATGGCAGGCTGCTTTTTTGTGATGCTGACTTATTGAAATTGACAGAAGGTTAATGGCGTTGAATGACGCCGAAATTGAGGCAGCAGCGCTGGCAATTTAACACCCCGCTGGGCAGTCAGGGGGCGGGAGGCGGTAAAGGAGGCTAAGGGGGCGGGGCAGGACCTCACCACATGACAGCGATTCGCAACAGCCGCTTAGAGTTCTGAGTTGTGGAGAGCGGGAGATTTGCGATAAAAAATGATTGCACATGCGAGCGTTTTGGCTCGAAATTGCAGCATTTGCGGCATGGAAATATATCTAAATATATGTATAGATAAATTCGAATCGGAGGGGGTGAGTCTGGTGAGACAATCGGGCACCCTCTGCCCTGGCTTTGCACTTGCCGTTCGGCTTCGGATTTGGATTTGGTTTTGGCGGGTTATCAGTGGCCCCGGCCATAAATCACTGTCAAGTGTCATTCGCCCTCGAAGCAGCAGCAGCAGCAGCAGTATCCTTTATCCCAGCCGAGTGGGAAACTTTTCCACACACACCCATGGCTATATATAGACGCTTTATATATAGAGAGCGGTATCAACTTACCACGAACATGTGCCAGGGGGCAAAAAGGTGCAGACCCGGAAGCTGCAGCAGCCACTCAAACGCGACTGAGGACACGAAAAATGGCTGCGAATGGAAAAAAATCGAAAAAGTTGCTAATTAAAGTTTGTGTTTGCCGGGGAGCCATGAACTTCGCCCCCATGAACTTTCAGCCCCCCCAGCGAAAGTGTTATCCCCTAATGTCAAGCAACTGACTAAATTGCACTCGAAGAAAATTAGTAAACATAAAATCAAACCACCTAAAACTTTTTAGTTGAAATCACTTAAATTTGTTATGGTTTGTTTTTTATATATTGTGTTCCAAAAAATTTAGTTCTGATCTGCAGTTAATTATTACAAAACAAGAAATTTCAAATAAAACAATTCTGCTATTTTCAATTTATTTACCAAATAAAGTTTATTTTTGCTTTTAAGTTTAGACTGCGTTTATGTTTATTAATTAGTATTAGGTGATAAATTTAACCTCAATTGTCATTTATTAAGTAGAAATAAATTATTTAAAGCCGTTACCCCATGGACAATTAGCAGATTTCGCATTACAATTAGTTAAAGAAATTTCATTTTAAAAGCTTTGATATTAATTTTAATGATAAATAGTTTGTTATTCAAATATATCAGTTTCGATTTATTTTATTAGCTAAAACATTCGCTTTCTGTGTACTCTTCCCCATTTGGCAGACGCAGCTTGCATTCGTCACGCATTGGTTGGCATTTCGCTGCGCTGTCAGTTGGCGGAAAACCGCAGTGCGAGTGACTTTCCCTCCACTCCCCTCCGAGGGCATGGCTAATTTCCGCTATTGTTCATAATTTTTATTGCGCTTGTTGCGAATTAGTTTCGGTCTCGCCCGATCCCGATTCCGATCCCTTATCACTGTTGCAATTTTTTGCAATTTAAAATTTGTTATAAATCGTCGCTGGTTTCGTTTAGGGGTTGATCCTTGCTACTCCTGCTGCTCCCTTTCAGAGGCGTTGACAACGACAACAACATGAAGAGCCTGCGATTACAGGACTGCGAACACGATTGCACTGCTGACTTCCTGGGGGTGAGTTTTCTGCTCCGATTTGGGAACGTCAGTTGCATAAGGATGTTGATAGAGGGGGTAAATTCATTCACCCAGCACATCGCTATTAAATTGTGGGCAGTTGACCAGCTCGAGGGGGCGTGGCCATCGTTTAGGGGCAGGTTACTCGGGCAGTTAAAATAATTGCGGAAGTTGCGGTTTGATTAGCACAACAAAATATTGGGTTCGCTTGCTAAATACTTTCAAATTTAACGATATTAAATGTACTTATTTGCAGATTAAAAATAAGTTTAAAAAATTGAACACAACTTTTGTTTAAAAAATTATTGTCATAATAAGAGTAACAGAAGCCTGGGAAGTAATAAGTAAGACAATCAGTAATTTCTTTATGTTATGTTAAAAGTTTTGTATGAGTTAAAATAGGCTTAGTTTACAGATTCTGTTATGCTTAATTTGCTTGCTACTAAATATGTTGATTACAGAAGATGTTTTCGAATACGTTATCAACAGAAAATTCAGTTCGAAAATATATGACAAGCAATAAAGAAATGTAACTGAAATTCTGTTGACATAATGTAATCGAACAGCAGGAGAAATAACATTGCAGGAAGACGGATTCAGTCATTATGTAGAATTTGATTGTAGCATGTTATTGCAACTAAATTTCATTAAAATTCAACACATTTTTGTAAGGTCACAACTTTTTTTAAGGGTTTACTGTCAAAATCTTGTGATATAGAATATCTTTCAATATTTACATTTTTGGTTTTTAAATTATTTGATCCCCCATTATTCAGTTTGTTCCCATTTCGCTTAAAAACAAAATGAAAATCAAATGTTCCCAATAAAAACCTTTGTGTCTTAAGACCTTCTTGAACTCTTAACATGTCCAATGTTATCCTTCAGAAGTACTAAGCATGTCTAACATTTCAATGGTAAAAGTCAAAATCTAGAACTTAAACATTTCAGAATGCTCAATGCCATGTAAAGATTTCTGTAATGTAAGGAGACACAGCTTGTACTTCGTTTACGCTACTGTCAAAGCTTTAACAGTTTCTTTGTTTACAGGTTTAACTATATTCTGTTTAGGTTTCCCGTGCCCCCGCGTGCCCCTGCGCTTAAAATAATGTAAGCAACACTCTAAAAATGATGTTGGGCTAACCCTATAACATTGACTACCATTCGAAAACTAAACAGCAGACTTTAACAGCCCAACCTAACATTCGTCCCCTGCCTGTAAATAAAAACGAAGAACTTCAGATAACATTCGAGGACAGACCTTAACAGCTTTGGGAATCAACAGGATTCGAAGTTTAACAGCCAAAGTCATAACATTCGCCAAGGACCAAGGGGTAGTTTCTGCCTTCAGCGATGGTATTCGAACATGTAAGAAAAATTTGTTATTTACAGTTGCCAAGATAGAACAGACAACCGAAACAGATTTCGAACACAATCTCCTTCCGTTAAAGGCTCTGTAATGTTAAATGTATGTGAAATGGTCACTGTTAATACGAAACAGGACATTTGATGTTACTTTTGTTAAAGGGGAGTTGCCTGTTACCAAAACCTTTTCTTACCATAACAGCAGCTGAAAGCAAACAGAAACATTTACGAGAAATGTTTAGTCTCACAGAACTTTCAATTTTTCTCGAACTGTTAGTTGGCATTATGTTATTGTTGTACTGGCTTAGCATTCTTTTGAAACTTTTGTCTTTCAATTTAAGAATTAAATGAGGCAATGTTATTGTTTAAAGGAGGCGACTTTACAGTTTATATTAAGCGGCTAATAAGCTGAGCAAATAGGAATAAGTGTAAAATTTTTTTAATAATAGTAAAGATTCTTTGTTAATCTAATCAATGACTAATTTTCTACTTGAAATATAGTTACTAGTTAAGATGGTAATTATACCAAATATTTAGACTTAAAATTAATATCATCCATAAAACTTTAATAGTCAATAATATAGAAGTTTAACTGCCCTTGTGTTAAAATTAAGTCAGTACTCATGAGTAAGTCTTAAGTAAAAAAATAAAATTAATAAACTGAGCAAAAAACAGTTTACGGGGCTTTGAAGAGTGAATTAAAAGTGTATTTTAAAGAAAATGTAAATAAAATACAATCAAACAAAATTTTAAGAAACACACTAAGTAAACACGATAAGTAGAACAAAATAATGTTAATTTAGTCTTTTAGCGTACATTTTTATTAAGTGTTCATCACAAAAAAATGAACACAAATTATAAGTTATGTTATTTTCATCGTAAGTTGTGTGCTCTTTTAGGTCAATCCCCCTGAAGACGATCTCCGGAGAAGTTCGAAATATATTGGGAGTAACATATACAAAATAAAGCACCCAGACCTTCAGTCAGCCAAAACCATTTGGTTGAATTCTGAAATATGTTTACTAACTGTGGTCCATTTCTACTCGTGTCAAGTGCTCGTTACCTGAGCGACCTGAGCGACTTGAGCGGGTCGTGCCAAAGAGCGCTTCTCTTATCAGTGATAAGGCCGTCGTTATTCGGAGTCACAGTGTGGTGAGTTTCGGAGTTGAAAGTGGAACAGCAGAGAGACTCCCAGAGAGAGAGAGAGTCCTTTCGCTCTCGGCAGGACGACAGCCGAAGCGTCCACCCGCGCACAAATCTAGGCAACAGAAGCTCGGCACTTCGCTGGATGTGTGTGTGTGGTGAAAGCCGCTAGAAAGCCGAGGGCCAGCCACGAACCACCGACCTTGTGGAGAGGAGAGGGGCTCTGGCTCCGGGAGGTGGTGGTGCGACGACTGCTGCCTTTCAGCTGGGAACGGAATTTATTTGCGCAAAAACGAAGCGGCTCAGTTTCGTGTTTGTTGTGCGCTCGTAAGGATGTGTCCGCTGGCGCTGCCGGACTTCGTGCGTTCGCGTCGCGTGTGTGCGCGTTTATCCTGACGCTGAACGTCTCAGCCAAAGAGGCCCAGAAAGGGGCCCAGGAAAGTGCTTTAAGCCAGGCCAAAAATCACGCAAATATCTCGAGTGTATCCCAGAATAACCATGCATTTGTGCACAGAATAAGAAATCGAAAATCAAATAAAAATGAGGCAGTCGTCGGTGTCAAGTTCCGTGTTAAGTTTTTATTTGTGTTCGTGTTCGCTTGGCCAGTACCAAGATCCAAACTACCGACGATCTTCAGGAATAACCAGTAACTGATACTCACAAGGGTTTAGCTGCTGCAGAAAAAAAAACACAGCAAAAGGTGGTTATCCCCAGATTAGTTTTCTGTATGCGACCCATGAACTAGCTTAACTAAACGATTTATAAACGAGGCAGCTAGAAACAAAATTCGAAGCTCGTGCTGCAACATGTTTTGCATATTGGGAACGGGAGGTTTTTTGGATTTATGGTGACCCACTTTGTGTAGCATTTTCCCTTTCAATTTGCGTCTTGAAGCGACTTGGCCAAGACATTTTCGGGGCAACTTATCCCCGGGCCATCTCAGTTAATTAGTTTAATTAGTGAGTGTCGGGGGCGGTTGGTTAGTCGTTGGTTTGCTGGCCCCGAAATTGGTTTGGCATTTCTGGGGAAAATAACGACCCTTTAGAACAAAGTTTTATTTTAAACTGCTGACCCAGGATTCGGTCATGCCCTGCCGCTAATAGCCGACATTATTGTTAAGAGTTGGAGCTGCTTTTTTAGGGGGACAACAAAAGGCCACCCGATTGACTGTATGTGCCATTGAACAAACACCAAGTCGAGAACCCTTTTTGCGCCATTTTTCTTAATTCCACGACTGCCATTTGTTGGGGCAATAAAAGCCAGCCAGCCATCCAGCCAGCGACTTGAGACATTTCGTCGGAATAAAAATAAAATAAAATGAAATAAAATACAAACAACAATGGCCGGGAAAACTAAAATAAATTTATTTGCTTTGCCACTAAATTTGCGCTGATTTCGGCAGCAGCTCTTACTACACTTTCGCATTATGTTTGGCCCCACTCAAAAAATGTTTGTCAACAAAGGCAGCGAAGCGCAAAAATGGTTCTTGGTCCTTGGTCCTTGGACCCCAGGAACGAGAACGAGAACGAGCTTGTTTGTGTGCTTAACCTTTGAAGGGATTTTTGGCTCGGCTCGAGTGTGCCACACGTTCAACTATTTTACAATTTGCGGCACGTGCCCAAATTGCAAACATCAGCAAATAATAAAATAAATTCGGGCTGCATCTGAATCTAAACCGAATTAGTCGAGTGTCCTTTTCTGGGTTTTCAGTAATGCTTACACGATGATTAGGCGTATGTGGCTGGCATGTGATAAATTCCGCTGAAGAGTTTGTGTAATAATTTCATTGTTGCAGCTGCAGTTACAATTGTGCTTTCATGTTGCACTTGCAACAAAGCCAACTGTGGGTTGGGGCGGTCTCACCCCCTTTGTGGCAGCAGCACTTGAGCCGCACACACAGCCACTGCAGTTGCACTTAAGCTGCTGCTGCAGTTGTTATTTCTATTTTTCTCTCTATTTTTCGCACACCCATTGTGCAGCGTCTGGCATTATAATCTCCATCTATATGTGCCACCAAGTGGCGACAGCGGTACAAATATAGGGACAAGTCCTCGTGATATTGCACTCACTTGACACGTGTTTTTCTGTGTGTGTGTGTGCGTGTTTTTGTTTAAAATTTAAGCTGGCTAAAGCTCTATTAAATATCGTCCTGCGAATGTCCTAGCAACACTTCTGGCCGTGCTAATTAACCAAGTTTCAGCATTCCCATTTAGCTCCTGACTGCTTTTCTTTCATGTCAAAGCATTTAATTATATTCCTGCATTTACCTGCTCTAACTTGTGCTCCACTCTTTTTCTGTCGGACTTTGCCTGATTTATTTATGCATTTACCTTTTGCGAGTTGCCCAGGGATGCCAGGATGCTGCTGTCATGCTGCTGGTTCTGCTTCTGGTTCCTTGTCTTAATTCATTTTTTATTCCAACGTAAATAAGCTGTAAATTACAACTTCTGTTGCTGTTGCTGTTGCTGCTCCACCTGCTGTCCTTTGCATATTTTGTATGATTCTACTCCGACAATTCCCGCGCTGCTTGTTGTCCTGCCTCGTGCCTCATGGCAAATGCAGTGCCATATTTTTTCGCTCTTCACTGACGCGTTGTTTTTGCTCATACACAGAGAAAAATCTGTTCTCTCTAATTTCTTAAAAATTATATTTATTTGTTGTTAATTTATGATTGATTTATTACTTAAGTCTAAAAACAGGATTTCAGATTTCTTGTTCAGTAAACATTAGTTAACAAGGTGGCGTGAAAAATACTAAAGAGTATGACAATTTGTAATTAAAAAGAATTGTGTTGCTTGAAGATAAAGAAATAATCTTGACTGAAATTAAATTGAAAAAATAAAAATTGGGATGTCAATTTTAAATATTAATTACTCTGAGAATATTATATTATGTTGAGAATATTATTTTGTTCAAAAAATTAAACAAACTAAAGTTTTAGTTACAGTGGTTTATGGAGGACAGATTTTTTTATAAACAATTCAAACAAATATTTTTAAAATATTTTGGTATAAAAATTCAAGTTTGTAACCATTTTTCTATGTGCTGAAACTCACATCTCCCACTGATTTCGACTGGCTGCTCCTGCTTTTTGCTACTGTTTAATTTAAAGTTTGCCCCCAAAAGGGAGCAAAAGTGCACTTGGCACAGCGACAAACGGAGAGCGGTTTGGTGTTGTCATAACTGCAAATCGGCTACTGACATCCAGCTACTTAACGCTCCTCACTGTTCTCCGCTCGCTGTTTGGGGCATTGGGGCATGAAAGCGGCTCGGAACTGTCTACAAACGGGGGGCTAATGGCCAAGAACGGACAACGGACGAATGGGTGAAACACGCTCGGAATTATGTGGAAAATTGAGAAAATGTTGCTCAACTACAACTACAACTACACCTACAACTACTAGTGCCGGGCACTTTAATTGCCCTCGGGCACATTGCGCCACTCTGCAATCCACAACCGGTCATTACGAGCTGGATTTGGGTGGCAGCTCCCCTTGTTTTCTATTTTCTATTTTCCAGGAGGTTGGGGGGCGGAAAACTTGTTGAGTGACGCAGGGTACCTGCCGACCACTGACGGACTGCCACCGGAGATGAAAATGCTTTTCCAGGGGGCAATTGTCGTTAAGGTGCTTAGCGTAAGGCGTTGACTATTTGAGGTCGTCTAGCCACGACTATTAATGGGCTTCTCGGGCCCATGTCTTCATTAGGCGTCCACTTTCTCCAAGAATTACACAAGCCTCGTTGGGTCTGGGAACTAATAAAAGCGATTAAGGGTTAGTCATCGACGGCAACACCATTCTAATTAAATGTATGTTTGTTTAGGGAGTTAGACTTTTCTATCGCCTCAAATAGCATTTATTTACCTACCTATTTCGTTTCTAAGTTTGTGAGTTGTGTTCAATTTCTTATGTTGAATTTATAAGTTCATAACGTGTAGTAACAAAACACAGAGAAACCAAAAAAATCTCTGTAAATTTAAATAATTTTAAAAGAGGTCTAAAAACAATTTTAAGCTCCTGATGAATTTACGATGAAATAAAGTGAAATGAAGGAATTTTAACAGCAAATGATAAAGCACACGTTTAAATGATTTTAAATTATTATGTAGGAATAAGGTTTTATAAATCAAAAAACAAAAAAAGTGTAAAAATAGCTTAAAATTAGTTTGGCAAAACATAAATTGCACTTCCAATTAAAATTTGCACTCTAAAAATGTTTATCTTCCGGTGAAAAAATTATGTTAATAATGGAGGAAAAACAAATAAATTGTTGGCAAAAATTAATATGACCAAATGAGTTGTCGGATATTTTGATTCGTAATTAGTTTGTTTGAATTTGTTATGTTTTAATTTGAAATTTTGGTTGTTTATTACGTTATAAATTACTTCTGTCAAAACTGCACAAATTGAAGCAAAACAAGTTTCGGTCTATTTTGTGACCTATATTAATATGCAGATTTTTAAGCAACGCCAAAATTCATGTTCAAAAGTATATTCGACGTGTTAATATGATTTCGTTAAAAAATAACTTTAAAAAAACGTACGATAACGTTGTTTTCTGGCCTCGGCCAAAACCAAACAACAACGGCAACGTTTTTATTAAAAACTTATTTACACAAACTGAGTTTTTGTGCTGGCTGTATAAGTACCTATAAAGGCGAACATTGTGGTGTTTGTGAAAAAGTCAACTTTTTCTGCCCACGTGAAATCCATGGCAGTGTAATACGACAGGTGAAAATATTTTTCCAGCACTTCTTTCACTTTTTGTGTACCAGCAATATTTGTTAATGTGGTTTCAAATGCAAAATAATAACTGAAAACATTTAAAAATTAAATACTGCTTGTTTACTTGTTAAGACAAAGGAGTTTTATATTTCGTATTTTGCCTTAGGTTCCAAAGGATTTGCTGTCTGTACTTCGCTCTGTTTTCATTGAAACTTCCCGTGAAAGTTACAAATTTGAACTTTAAATTCTACCGTCAACACGAGGGAGTCTCTGGGGGTAAACAAAAAATAAACTTGCAGCCTGCAGCAAACACATTAAAACAAAGTTTTTAAAAGCAACCACAACATTTACGTCATGTGCAATGTGCGGCTGGTTGCGTTGTTGTTGCTGCACGAGCTGCTGCTGCCAAAGTTGAAGCCACCTCAGAAGGAGGGGGAAGGAAAGGGGGCAGAGGGGGCATGGCTGCTTTAAGGCCAACACTCGCCGTTTTTATAGTCAAAAGCCAAGTTGTTTGGGCCAACAGCACACAGCAATCGCCATTTGCTGCCACATGTTGTAACTGCTGCCGCATTAAATGTGCAGCTTGCCTCTGGTGCATTTCACTTTTACTATGAGCCCGCTTTTACCGACCACCCACCACCCACTCTGCAGCACCACCACCACCATCCTCTTGGCCACATTAGTTGACTGCGCACCACCAGCAGAGATTTCACTCCATTTTATGCTGTCAGACTTCCGAGAGCGCCGCTGTTCCCGCTCGTTGTAAAAATGCCAAATTCATTTTCAGCATATAAACTCTGGCGCACACACACGCGGGGTTTATGCCTCCCGCAGTTCTGGACTGACATCTTTAGTTAATTTCGCAGCCGCAAAAACTAAACCGAAAGGGATAGTGTCTCCGGGGGGATTTTAGGAGCCTGTAAAAGTCCCCTAAATTGAAAATTGAAAAAGAGTCGGGGCATACGTACACAATCTGATGAAAGCCATATGAAAAAGTCGTCTTATTATTTAGAGTTTAGTGCTTGGTAAAGTCTTTTTTTAATAAAAAAAAAGTAATGTTAAATGTTATATTAGACCAAAATCATATGTTCGTTTTTTAATCAATTTTATTTGCTCAAGTTTTTAGACATGTTAGAATGTGTTGTATATTTATCCCTTTTAAAATATCCATGATAGAACAGTCACCAAGTAACAACACGCTGTGTTTACATAAACTTAAGAATACTCTTTCTTACTGACAAACAAATAACAATTAATAATTTAAATAGGATATTACAGGGGGAAAATATGTATCTGAATCAATTGTTTATGTAATTGATGGGTCTCAAAATAAAAGCCAATTGCTATATATATCAAAAATCTACCGAGATTTGAAGCAAACATAAATTGCAACTAAATCAAATGTTATCATTTTTACATCAATAATAATTTTTACTTTTCCCCTCGTATTTGCAGCTCGTTCAAAATGATAACCTAAAGCCAAAATCGGTGCATAAAAAAACTAAGCCGAACCAAACTAAAATAACGAAAAAAGGCAACCGCTCAAAACGTAAAACATATTTTAATTGGCACAGGAAATAAACAAAACAAAAAAAATAAATGTAAATTGATTTTGAAAAGCCCAAAGGCAAAAGTGAAACCAAACCTAACCAAATAAACCAAAAATCGTAACGCAAACCACCGCAAAAATTGCTCTAGATTAAAGAGAGAAACCCCCAACAAATAACCAATCGCAATCGCATCAACAAAATGACGCTGTGCATATCGGCCGCATACGGAAATCATCGAGGGCTCATCATTCCTGGCTTTGTGCTGCTCCTGATTTCGGCCACGTTGCCCGCTTCCCGGGCAGGACGCATCTTCGGTGAGTCCTGAATTAATACCTAAGGGGATGCGATCTGAATTTGTATCAGTTTGTGTTTCTAATTTGTGGCTCTAATTAACGCGGGCAGTTTTCAGCTAATGGAATTTTTAATGCCGCCAAAGACGCAATTTGTGAGGTCCTGTCGGAATTACTTAGCCCACCCTTGCCCCAGGACTTTCTTAGTTTCCTGTATTGGTTTCGGGTCAACAGGGCTCATTGACACCGAAATTTGGGGGCTGTGTGTGTGAGGAGGGCTCATGTTCCTTTCGTATTAATTATAATTACAGAAGGTCGCCTTTTTATGCCAGTCGACGTCGTTTACATTAATGAGGGACGTCAATGTCAAAAATAAACAAAAGTCGCACACTCTTGTGTTGTATTGGAAATGCCAACGCCGTGTTTTTTTTTTGGCATTGTTGTCTTTTGCTTGGGTACACACATTGCTGATGTAATGAAAATAATTACATTTCTTGTACGTGGTTTGTAATGCCGACAGAACAGGAAAAGTCACCAGATTTGGGGAAACATTCCGAACTAATTAACTGGCAAATAAATAAGTAAACAAGGCAACAGTTTTGTACACATGGCGATAATTTACATTTAATTATGGCAGCATAACTAGTAGCCCACAACTGCCAAAAAAGGGTTGCTCTCACACTCTGGGCCAACTTTCTCCGGGGTCTCTAATTGCAGGCAGGTTTTGTCTGTCCGACTTTTCCCACTTTCCCTGCAGAGCCATTAGATTCGGTCACAGGACAGCAGCAATAGTAGGAATAAAGGCAACAATGGCACTGGAGTGAACTGTGGAACAGTGAAAGCGGACAAAATTCGCTGGAAAACCAAAACTTTTGTTGACACACACTTCTTCACGGCCCCAAAAAGTGTGCTTCGAAAATGTGCACGCAAATGAGCACAGTTTGCAATAAAAAATGTGCTAAAAAAATACTGCTAACATAAAAAACTACCGCATAAACTAGTGATGACGGTTGCGTTTTATTCCCAAAAAAAGAACACGAGATTCTTTGCTTTATAAAGGGTCAAACATCCCTTATCGGAAACCCTTTTGGTCGTTTTTCTTTTATAATAATAATGTTCTTATCTGACATTTATTATCTGCTTCCCTTAAAAGCTTTGTGGAACGTTATATTTTTCAGTTCAATGATTTTAATAACATTGTAATTCCAATTTTTATTAGAGGTTATTGCTAAAAATTGTTAGGAGTGCAACAGACACATGTTGTATTTTATAATCACTTTTATGTTATACATTCTTATTGAAGTCGAAGAAGTTGAAGTTCGAAGAACCAAATACAATTTAAAAAATAACCCTAAAGAAAATAGTTAAACTAAGTAAATCTTTTAAGAAAGTGCATATATTTATATAATTTTCTTTTATGTAATCACAATATAATTAACTTAGTTTTTATTAGAGCCCTAAAAATGTAATTAAAAATTCCTAGACATAAATACTATGATTTTCGCATCACTGCCGTACGTCCACATACATCCGATTGCAGATGAAAGTGTGTGCATGGGCATTAGGTTGCCAGTTGGCGGCGCTTTTTGTCAGGCATTTTAACGTCTGCCTTCAGCCGCAGCCGCAACAACATCACAGCAATAAAACTGCAGGCCACACACACACAAATACGCACACAAAACACACATACAAGCCCACATTCATATATATATAGATATATGTATATCCGACCATGAAAGCGAAAAGTTTACGCGCTTGTTTGCTATAATTTCGATTGTTTTCACTGCTGCAGCAGCAGCGACGGCAACAGCAACAGCAATTGCACCAACCTGCCACGCCCCCTCACCCACACACACACAGATTCCAAATCCTTTCAGTTTCCCAGGACAATTGTGCGCCATTCTGCAGCAATTTTCGTTTTATTGATGTGCATTGCCGCCGCCATTGCAGCGAAGTTTGATGCTTCAAGTGGCACTGCAGCACTGCCACTGCCACTGCACACACTGCAATAAGCTCTATAAGTAGCACACACTTTTACTTTACTTTACTTTTGTTTGCGTTATGTACTTTCGGTTAAGTGCGAGATATTTATGAAAAACTTTTGAAAATGTTTTCGCAATTAAAGTCCCTGCGACACAACACAACACAGCGCACAAACAAAGGGCGGGCTTCGAACAAAAAGGAGTGTACTTGGTCTACTTTTCGCCTTTTCTAACGCTTTTGCACAGAGTTGGCTTAAGTGGGCGTGTAACTGCAGCTGAATGCAGCTAATTGTTGGCATAAACGATGCCACCCAGATTGTTGCAGATGCGGAAACAAAGGGGCCTTCCTGCTGAACGTTATCTATATGGTCTTGGAAAAGTGCACCCAAATTGGTCATCATCATCTGGGGAGTTTTTTTCTCAAAGTATTCGTTGAGGCACTTGAACTGAGGAATTTGAAAATTTTGAACAATACATGCTACAGCATGGGTAATATTTCATTCTTCGAATTCTTCTGTTTTTTTTAAATATTTTTTTTTTCAGTTTAAGTTGTTTAATAACACAGAACATTACTGTTACTAAAAACAAGGACATTTTAAGAGGTTTATAAACTTAATAACTTTTTTTTACAAAAAGTATTTTATTCTGAAAGGGTATGACAAAATTACTACTTAACAGATTTAATTTTAAGTAGTTTTTTCTTAATGTTGTATTCCAAGTGAAGAGAATACAATCTCTGCCACCCCAAGAAAAACATGTGAATGGCTGTGGCCTCAAAACCACATAAAGTTAATGGGTAACCAATAAAAACAATGTAGGCAGAAGCCCCCATGAATAAGTCAGACAACTGTTTCGCCATCTCGAGCATAGGAATAAGTTGAATCGGCACTTCTTGCCATCGAGACTTATTTATTGGGGCCACAACGGAGACACGTGTGCTTGAGCCAGGTGGGTTTTCCCCTGGGGGCCCAACACATTGTCTTCTGGCCATTTAGGAATAGTCAAACATTAAGCGCAAATTGGTGAATTGAATGCTTGAATGGCGGCTGCCTTTGTTTGCGGCTATTAGCCGGCCCAGAATGTCCTTTGGCCGCCCCGACTCCAGATCCTTTTCACACATCTGCAATTACATCGCCAAAGTGTATTGGGCGCACGTCGCAAATCGTTTCGCCTTTGTTTTTAAATTATTCATGTTATGGCTAAGAGCAAACAGCGATTTAGGGCTCCCCCGATTCGAGGCACGCACTTTATATTCAGCTCATTACAACGATGCCGAACCGAACCATTGGCGACATCGTGGGGAAAAATGCCGAGATTTTATTTAGTGTGGGCGACGTCCTTGGCGGCTAAGGCCATCCTCCTGTCTGGAGTAATTTCTTTATTAGATTCATTCAGGCGCTCTAGGAAATTCTCACTTGCCCGGAGCCATGGCAAAGGCAAAAGCCAGGGGAGGTGGACGAGCAACAGAGGCTAAAAACAATTTTCTAAATTAGTTTTTGCCATTCTCTCTCCAGCGAAGGAAGCTGCAAAATAGCAGAAGAAATTGTTTAAGAATTACATTGAGTGGCCAAAGGATAAAAGTTAGTTTTGCACATCCTTTAATAACTTTTAAAGCAGACGGAAGCTTAAATTCCTGCTTTTTTCCACCGCACATTTTACAGTCACACACATAAATCAACGACCGACGATGCCTTACGGTTATGAAATATGCAATATAAAATAAATAAAAATACTCGAAAATGTGTGGCGATTGGAATTTTTTTGGGGGAATTCGCGGACGCGGCTTTATGACAACAAATTTTAATCATTATAAAATATACAGGAACCTGGAAATTCTCTGCTCGCTCAAAAAACACGTTCAATCAGAAAACGAATCGAGTTTTATGGTGCTTCCATTATGCAATACAAACAAGCGCCAGTGTCTGAATTTATTTTCACCACTACATCATATTTTATACACATTTTAATAAGCGTATAATTAAGTAAGTAAAACGGGCAGTCAGCGTGTAATTTAAAGAAAACTGAGAGTGACTTGACTCTATGGTTTTTCATCTTTTAATTAATTAAACTGAAGTTTTTAAATTTTATTTTATTTACTTTTCAAATGGGAGCTCTCTAAAAGTGTGCTGAAATAACTTGCAGTTTGCTTTGCACATCGCAATCAAACAGAAACGGCAAATCCATTCACATTGACAAACTAAAAGTGCAAACAAGAACTGCTTTGACATTTGTTTGGTTTGCCACAGCAACGAGTACATGAGTACATGGTAAATAATGGGGAATATTTGACTTTTCCAAAAAAGAAATAGAGGAAACCGAAAATAGAAAATAGTTTTCCCCGACACGGACATGCACTGCATGTCATCAAAATATGCCAAAATCGGGGCCTTTTCATAATTTATGCGGACAGCGCAGGGCGGCCACAAATAATACAATGTCCATGGAGGAGCCCGGGATTTCAGGGCACACAATATGGCTGCTTTGTTCCACGGTCGCCTGCCCATTGGCATTTTCAATTAATGGAAAAATGTCAACGGGACTTCGGGCCCGCGGCGCAAAATTATGGGGAAAAGTGCAGCAGAGCCAATGGAAAACGACACATGCATATCAATTAGCAAGTTCCTGGGGTCATTCAGGTTCTAGAAATAAAATTATTGTTTGTTTGGACACGGTTCATTGCAGGGGAAAATCAGAGGAGAACCAATCAAGCGATCACCGTACTTGAAATCCTATATTACGTATACGCCGAGTGGACTCGATTTCTGCTTGTTTGCTTCGTCATTTACTGAATCTACGGCTGGCCGGGCAGCTATGTCAGAAAATTCAATTAAAAATCAAAATGGCAAAGTCGGAATATCCAGCTGAATATGCATATATGTTATGTATGTGTATTGTATGTATGAATGATTTGTAGCTGAAAAAAACATCATATTTGTTGATTGCAAAAAATATTGGCAAATAATAATGCAGTAAAACCCAATAAAAACTATTTCGGCAATGTGAAAATAATAAAATCACCTCTTCGAAATATAAACCAAATTGTTGTCAGAACGAGAGGACAAGTCCTTTGTTTTGTTTTAGCCGTATAGTTTCGAAGGCGAAAATTGCAAATAATATTTTACGCTTTTTACACAAATTTTCTACCACGTTGGCTTTTGTCGGAGTTGTTGCTGCCTTTTTGCTGGATTTTCTGTACTCGGCAGTGTCGTCGTCCTGGTCCTCGTGAAATGCCTTGCATATCGAAATAACTCTGTTACAAGTTTAATTAAATTTGTAGAAGCAGAGGGCCAACACCATGATTTTGTTATTTAAGGGATATTTTAAAAAGTTCGTTTGGTTGTTGTTAACAACACCAGCAACTTTAAAACCTAATCACATCACAGACTTTCACATACACAATCTAAATGACAGACTTCAGCAGAGTAGGCCAGTTAAAAAACATTATATTTAGAGACAAGCTGAAATTAAATTTTCATTACATTTGTCCTGGGAAAATAGACAATTAACCCAGTGGGAAATTATTAAATTTATGCAGGTCGTAAATCTTTAACAAAGTTCTAGGACATTTGCCGCTCGAAAAAGCAAACATAATTCCCTGAATGTGGGTCATTAAGCAATTTAATTGCATTTAATGTTTATTTAGGCGACAATCACAACCGAACTGAAACTAGTTGAGTAAACAACAATAATTGATTAGACAATCAAAATTACATCTGTAAATATTGATGATGAACAATGAAGTCACCAGGAAAATGGATGGAAAATTATATAAAATTGACATTTATATTTATTTTAAGTCTGGCTTTACTCCCCTGAAACTTTAAGAGCAAAAAGCAAACTAGCCTCGGTGAACAAGGGACCTGGTCTCCTTTGTTATTCCCTGGGCATCGTGCGCCCATTATAATCCCGGCTAAGCTGCAGCGATTATTGTCTAAAAAATTCATGTATTTCATTATTAGCCAGGCTCCCGGCGTCCCAGCATATCCGGTCAGCTCGTCTTCCCCACCTGCGGCTGTTCATTTGCTGTCATAATTTAATTTTAGCCACCGGTCCGGACGAAAACTCATAGACAGAAACGAAGAGACCGAGCGAGGGGACAGGGGCCGCACATCCTGTGATGATGCTGGGCTCGTCCTTTGGCTCCGGCTCCTGCTACCGCTTCTGCTCCCGCTCCTGCAGCATTGTCTGCAGAAAGTCAACATAATCCACAGAGTCCCAGGCTCCGAAAATCCCAATGTGGTCGCCGCTGTGGCTCATTAATCCATGCAACCGAATGGTAGCCCTCCACATGGCTCTTTTGGTTTTGCTTTTTGCTTTCTCACTCCTACAACTACTAAACTACACTCAAAACAAGGAAATATAATGTTTTTGTTAGGGATTTTTTTTTTTCATTTTCGAAAATATTTTATTTAATCTGTGGATAAAGAGTTCTGAACACAAAACAAACCCACATATAAATTATGATTTGTTTTTTTTTTTTGAGAAAACATAACTCAGAACTTGCAGCTATCTAAACTACTTATATTGCGCTATTAAAATTATACTGTTACTACCAACATTTTTCAAGTGTTTTATACTCTCCCATTCGAGAGCCTCATAAATCAGCTGCCTGTGGGCAGTTCATCATCATCATCATTATCGTGGTCGCCGCCAAATGAGCGATTCCCCATCTGGACTCCAAAATTAGTTGCGTTGCGCGCATGAATGTCACCATTTCTGTCGCTCAATTTGCTACACAAATTATAAACACCAAATGGAAATTGTAATAAAAAATGTGACAGAAGCACGGACCCTGCGGTCCTGTGTTCAAGGATCCTTGCATCCGCCGCCGGCCAACAAGGCATACTATACATACAAATGCCCTGTGCCAAGGGAGGCCAAGTTAAACTTGGCCAAAATTGAAATGCCTCTGGCTTATTTAAGCATTTATTTCGGCGACGAACGTCGAGGCGGAAAGTCAATAATGAATAAACTTCCCTCAAGCAGCCGCACAGCTTTAAGAGTCAGCGGCTAACTGTAATAAAATTCGCATAAAAATATTTCGCCAGAGCCAGAAAAAAAATAAAATGTTGACCGACTTCAAGCTGCGACACAGGACAAAGGAAAATGTTAAAAAAAATGAAATAAGTTTGGGTTCACTTAAAGTTTTCTCTTTATTTTAAGGCTAAAGAGATTTGTGGACAAAACAGAGAGCAAAAAACAAATTGCTAAAGCAAGTAAAAATAAAGCAGTAAAATATAGTTTTCAACATTAATAAAATATATAACTAATTTAGCGTTTAATTATTTATTTAATTAAGAAAAATAAAAAAATTATGTGCTTAGTATATTGTAGCCCTTGAAAGATTCGACCACATTTTGTTTGTTGTGCATACATAAATCACGAGGAAATTGCAGAAAATACCTCTTGCTATCCGCCGGTTTTGGCCATTTTGGCCACTGTGCAGGCCGAGTTTTTTTGCCACCCATTGCAGCTGGTTGGCAAGTGGCCCAGAGCTGGTTTTCGCAGACGGCTCAAGATGGCCTGGCTAAGAGCAGGAAAGTTCGTGATGTCGCGCCTATCACAACCAATTTACTAACGAAGCAGATAAATCCAATTTCTGGCCGACAGCAGCTTAGCTTCCTCGCTGCAGCAACAACGGATTTGAAAATACAACAGCAAATACTAAATAAAAAATAAGGACTTCCTCTCTGGGGACAATTTCCGCTTCCGGCTGACCGGGGGTGATGTGATGCTCGGCCTATTAAACTGATCACTGGGAGTTTATTAGGCTCTTAAAGCGTTTAGCACTAGTCGCCGATTTTTCGAGAGCGGTTTCCTTTGAGGCCTTTGTGTGGCTCACCGACTTTGATCCGGCTTCAAATTAATTAAATGAAGTAATTACAAAGTGCGTCGGGCAAAGGAAGCACTCTGGCAGATTGGAGATTGTAGTGCGGTTGCCAGCAGCTCGACTTCAAAACACCTTTGGCGGCAACCAAATGCCAACAAAGAGAAGTTGCATTTTTTCATCAGCCACATCCACAGCCGCAGGGGGCTGCACAATGGCAGGATTCCTCGGGTCCGTTTCTATTTGCAGTTCATTGCCGAGAATTTTAATCAATTGCAGCCGGCAGCAATGCGAGCTCCTTGACCGGACTCGGCTTTCCTTTGCCTCCAAAGACATTTTAATTTCCACAGCTCCAGTCATTCATTAATGTTTGCCTTTGGATGCGAGGCCAGTGAGTTATTATGCAAGTTGCAAAACAATTTGATACCAAGTAAAAACAGAGCTGAGGAGCCAAGCGGAGCAACACATGGCCTGGACATGGCACATTTATTTTTGGGCCGAGAACGGAAAGTTTTAAATTAAATTTCATCTGGGACTGTGCGTGCGAAGGCCAAGATGCACCAGCTGCCGACTGACCCAAATACCAGGCCAACTTCTCCTCTTACTCTTACACTTTTACTGGCCCTTTTGCAAGCCGCACTCGATGGATAGATATATCTTGAGTTTTTGAACCTCTGCTAAGTGCACTTTTCTTTTCAACTGTCTTGTTTAACCATTTAGATACAGATTTATTTACCAACCATTTAATAACAAATGGATGTGATATTTAATATTTATGTTGTTTAATCTGAAGGTAACTTTAAACACAGTTAATTTCTTTAATTTTTCAAAAATACAATTATTCATAGGTAGAGTATTTTAAGGGTGTATTTAAAAATGTCTGCAATGTAAAGGTAGGTCAAAATAAGAGCTGGATTTTTAAATGGGTTAAAGCTGCGTCGGAATCGAAACTGAAATCGAAATCGCCTTTGCGAGGCTGACTTTCCATCATAATACAATTTTTATAATTTAATCAAGCTGAGAGCTGCAGGGATGGCATCATCGCCCGATGTGCAAATAAAAATAAGTGCGACAATAAAACAAAAGCCAAACAGAAGCGATGCCGTGAGTGGAGATTAACAATGGAGGCGTCGCAGTTTTTACGACCGGCGGGAATGGGAATGAGGACGCCTCCATGGCATCCATGGCACGCATTTGTCATACACTTTTCGGGCAATAAAAGGATCCGGATCCGACGAAGGGTTCCCCGGCGGCAGCGGCAGTTGTTGCTTTTGTTTCCCGCTTTTACGGCCGTCTCCTGTCAAAAGGGATCCCTCAGAAACAGATTCAGATGCAGATAGGAGTACTCGCTGTCCTGACAGACGTTTTTAAAGCGCACTTTCGAGCTTTGGCGGGTCATAAATCTATTAATTTTCATTACGCACTTACCAGCGAGCTGTCAGAAGGTCAGCGTGTGTGTGCTAATTACACGACAGCTCCCCCGATCAATCAAATTCCGGGCATATAAATAGGCCAGGAAACCCATGAATATTGTGATTAATTGCCCATGCATATGTACAAATTTATCATATAAATATTAAAGTAGAGCCCACGATTTTTCAGGGCTTTTCCTGTAAGCACGGGGGCGCACAAAACCAATTCGACATTTAGTCGGCTTAAATCCCTCTTTGTATTTGTGTTTGTGTTTGTTTGTTTCAAACATTTGATACCCATGAATATTTTAAAAGCTTTTCCAAAATTGCTTACAAAACAGGAACAGAGCACGAGCGGAAATAAATGCAATACATTTGAATAAACAGGCTTACACATACTTAGACAAATGCACATGTTACAACAGGGCTGCGAGGGTTTCAGTTAGTGTTTTCGTGTGATGGTGTGTGTGTGTGTGGGCCTTGTCAACCACTTGTTATTTCCAGGATGAGAAGGATGTTTGTTGCTGTGCGTACAATTTATATCCGATTTTAATATTGAATTTCTGCCAAGTCAAATCCAAATGAACTTTGTTGTTTTGCTGAGAGGAATTGTCAAAGGGATTTTGCAGAAATTCGTTGCCAGGCAACTGGACCATAGATTATCTGCCAGTGTAAGCACACAGTCAGTGCACCGGGAAAGAAATATAATCACTTTTTTGTAGGGTTTGCTATGATACATTTACATTTTTTTATAATTCAAAATGATTTTACAATTTAATTAATTACGAATTTACATAAAAAATGTCCTTTTGACTAATTGCACAGAGGTCACAAAATGTTTAAGCCACAAATCCACAAAAAATATTAAATTACTCATTTGGACATAAAAAATTAATGTTATTTACGTTCTGCAACAAGGCAATGCAAAAATGGCTTATCCATTTTCAATAGTGTACAATTTAAATTTAATAATTTAATATGGTTAAATTGTTTTTTCTGCGTGTAGCCTTTCCTGCCGTTGTCGCTGTCGTTGTCGTAGGGAAATCGCAATCGGATATGATTTATAAAACATTTATTCACATGCACAACAATGGCCTAACAAGCTCAATCATTGTGCCTATTTACCAGCGATATATCTAAATCGGACCGATAATGTTCACATGGACGGGCAGTCGGCAGTTGGCAGTCGGGAGTCGCGTTGCCAACGAAATTTGACTAATTAAAGCGACATATGAAAGGGCGAGTCCGAACCGGAGTAGTGTGCCTTTCAAAGGAGCAACTTGCTCACGTAATTGCCGGGGAAATCTAATCAGACTTTCTGATGTTGTTGCCATTAGGGCGTGTGCGTGTGTATGTGTGTGTGTGTGTGGGGGGCTTTTCCTGGGAAAACTTCTCGCATGTTCGGGCCCACGCACAAATGGAAATGCATAAATCAAATTGTTAGAGATTGGTAACCAAGCAGAGATAAACGCGTATTATTATGCCGTCAGATGGTTTTCGGGGGCTGGGGGCTCAGGATCGGGGAAATGCCATGCCTTACTCGCTGATTCATGTTTCTTATCATCCATCAATCAATCGGCAGGGCGAGGATATTGTGCCATTATTAATAGTCCCAGTCCCATTCCCAGTCCCAGTTCCAGTCGCAGCCTACGGATGGGATGTGCTGCCAGTATTTAAGCAGCTCCAGGCCCCAGGATTTTCCTTCTGCTGAAAACTTGCGAAACAATTTATCGAGCGGAACACAAACACACAAATAAGTGGGCAAAACACACGTACTACATATATGGAAAGTGCATATGCACTGGGGTGACTCTCTATAACATTTTATTTTATAAAAGATAAATTTTAAAATTGCTTGCATAAACGTTCGAATTTTTTTACCAGAAAAAAACCTAACATTACTGTGTAATATTGCTTAGAAATAAATGTTTAAATGATGAAATTCATATGTCACATATGATGGTCGTTTATGTATGATCTACAAAAATAAAACATTATCAAAATTACAAATGTAAAATTCTTCTTTAAACTTTTTAAAGCCGCTGTGGATAGCTAATAAACGCTCGATTGCAGCTCTTAAAATTGCCCAAACATCAGAGACACACCCTAATGAACACAGATGCAAATTGATGTCGACAGGCAGCCCAAAAGGCGTTGTGTTGGCACAACTGGAAAAACTTTTCCCGGGCATTAGAATGCCGAGTGCCAGGCCCAGATTCTACAGGACCGACGGAGAGAGGGAAAGGGGCGGAAACCTCACAGACAGGACGACCAAGACCAAGTATTGTCCTCGTGGCCAGGCCACTTGGCGCATTCCAGACAAGTGAAACTTGATAAACTGGGTCAGCCCAGGGGCGGATAATGCACGAAAATCAATCTAAATGCAGGCCACAAAGCTGAGCCAGCTTGATATCCAATTAATGCATTAAGAGCCCCCGAAACGATTGAGACGTGGAGTGCATCAGTTGGCTGTTAAATCACAGTTTAGGTGTAACCTGAGAATGTGTTTCGCGGTGCAAACAATTTGACTTGCATCGGTCAACCGACATCCCAGCCACAGTCACTCGATACCAGCCACTCAAGGTGAAGCAATTCCAGCATTTTGCCAGGGGAAATAGCTAGTTAATTGGTCTGGGAAATGTATGACTTTGTGTAGCCTTTAAGATTAATAGCTTTGGGCTAAGCTTGGCTATTTCAAAACTACCTATAGAAGTTTTTAACCAAAATAATACCTCTCATTAAGGTCACCATTTTTTACTCTTATATAAATTATACTTACAGAAATATAAGATAATGATTTACATTTAAAGTACCTAACCTTAAATGGTATTTTATTTATTTTATTTGGACAAAACAAAACTAAAGGTAGGACCATTGTTTTTTGTAAATTTTGTTGATGATAATTTCATTGTTTTTTTTTTTTTTTTTTTACTCACAATGTTCCCAGTTTGTCCTTGTTAGGGGAAATGCAAATGAGCCTGTGGCGAAATGCAGACCGAAATATAATACAGTTTGCACGTTGACCGCAATGCGCTCTGCTCCCCTCCTCATACCAATACTTTGCCCCTACTGGGTGGGTGTTTTGGCCAAGTCAAAGGCAAGGAGGCAATGGAAGGCAGATGGTGACCCGCAGTAAACGTTCACCGCATGATTTGTATCTCAAATGGGCCACAAATGGCCACAACACACACTCCCAAGTACAAACGCACACACAGAGCTCATAGAATGGCCAGTGCAAACATTTATTGCTAATTGCCGAAAGGACATTTGCATAAACTTAACAAAACCCAAAGTTTTCCATGTAGGCAAACAAACAAACGACAACTTGACCACACAAATGCACTGACCAGCAGGCTCCTTGGAGGAGGGAGGATGGAGATTGGATGATGAGGGAGGCGGGTGGTCGCTGGGGGCGTGGCACGTGCAATTTACCAGCCAATCAAGGCGACCACCACCCACAGCTGTAAACATGATTCAATTTGCGAGCTGCACAAACTTTGGCAGGTCCCTCAATTACCAGTTTATAATTGATTTCCCGCCAGCAGTTTGCAGCGAGCGCTTTTAAAACGCTTAAAATAGCAAAATTACTTTCGCCACCGACGAATAGCGAATCGTACATATCACCCAAAAACCCATTTGCCATCAAACAAATGCTAGAGAATGTGTTGCATTTTGCTCCCGAAATTTGTAAACTGGGTAAGCTCTTCCCCTCAGCTCAGCAGTTGCGTAATTACAGCCAAGTGCAGCGGCACTTGTGCATTTTATTGGCTTTAATTGCCGCCGTCACACGCGGCGTATGAGTAATGGCAATTTAGAGGCGCTTCGCACGAACGTGTGTAATACACACTCCAACTATTTGTAATGCAATGAATGCTTGGCCTAAATACATAGGTGCTGAAGAGGGAGTCGTTGATTATGCAGGTGAAAAAATACTATTAGTATTTAAATTTTTTAAATATATAAAATATTAAACTGTTGAAATTTTTAATGTAATTTTGTAGTGATAAATGAATATTTAACATTTACACCAATTAAATGACACAACTAGATGTTATATGATATTTTTCCTAGTGCAGCTTTTAGTTTGAGGAGAAACTCCATTTGTCCTTTTATCGCACACGCACATAAATTGACCAAATTAATGCGAATACTGAACACGCGCGGGAAATGGAAGGGAATGGAATGATATATGAAATGAATCGAAAGGGACAGGGGATTTCCCAGGCATGTGTTTTAATGAAGAGCTCGACGCAGGCCCCTTATTCAGACTTTCCCTTTGACTTTGGCTGTCGCCTAACGATGACATCAATGGAGGCTTTCTCCTGACAAAAGATTTGGTTAAGTGCCCTTATCAAAGTGACAACAGGCGCAACAACGATTTGCCTTTCTGTCTTTCTTCTATTAAGCCTCAAAACGAAGATACAGTGGATATTGGTGTAAAGCGAAAGTAAGAAAAAGGGATTCTGAAATATTTTCAGTTCCCTGCTTACTACAGGGTTTTTTAAAGCAAATTTAAAGCAAATTTAGGGTATTACCTTATTATTTTTTAAAAACAAAGTGTATTTAAATAAATATTTTATATATTGGTAATACAAATTAAGCAGCTAAATAACCACTGTACAGTTTAAGTCTATTTTTCCTTGCTTAATTCTGGTCTTTTCTCGTTTTTCGACCGCCTGAAGCCTTGCAATTTCATTTTCCTTTCGATTCCATCTTGCATTTCAGCACGCACAATGCATTCAGAGTTATTGATAAAACTTTCTGGGCTGATGACCCACCCACAGCAATTATAAGACCGACAGCAACTTGTTTGTGTGGCACTGGGCCAACAGAAAAGCGGGGAACAAAAAACTATTAGCACAAAATCCAGTACAAAATGCAGGAGGGACCTTTAGACTCCTTCAGACAGCCGGTGAGGAAACGACGCTATAAAGCAATGTCTCCACATAAAGCACAGGAAATTGTATTTTTATACAGATAGAGAGATAAAGAGGGAGAGCTAGTCAAAGGGAAATGAAAATCTGTTTATGAAGTCATTGTGCCGCCAATGGGGATATCAAAGCCACCGATGTTGCTGCTGCAGTTGCAACAGCAAGATTTCCCGCCTGTTTTAGCCGCTTTTATATCCGAATTTCCTTGCACAGCCTTCTCTTGCTTCTATTTGCCATTTAAATGGAAAATTTCTAGTGGCATTTGCAAACAAAACGTGGCCGAAAACGCGGCCAAAAGTGGGTGAAAATAAGCCACGACGTCTGCCCGGAAAAACTCGAAAATTACATAGTGGTGAAAGAGGAGGGGAGGGGAGGGGAAAGGAAATGTGCCCTCTGCAATTTTTGCAATTACAAGCCGGCAAATTTTCATTGTTATGGCGTAATGAAAATGGCTGCAACCATTTTTGGCTTAGCCCGGGCATTTTATATTAATTAATATTAAACATTAGCTGCTGCGCGGGGGCACTGAAATGAAATTTGCAATTTGACGCTGCAATTTGATTGATGAAAAATGTAATTAGTTCCCCGACAAAGAGTGGGTGTGTTCAGGGTGGGTTGCTGGGTTGGTGGAAAAGCAAACGCATAATTGCGAAAATTCCTCGCATAGCTGAATTCTGAGCCCGAGAGTTTCAAAAATTAATGACAAGTGTACCAGCTGGCTGAGTGAACTGTCAGCATTTGTCTTGGCCACAAGTTTCCGCAATTCATTTGCAGGAGCGGAAGTTTCGTGGCACTGACCGCAGGAACTTGTGTGCAAGTCCAGACTCTCTCTGGGCACTTAAAGTGCGGAATTTTCCCGCTTCATATTGACACTGAGTTGGGGCAACTAAAAGGCGAGGCAAATAAAAAACTCCAGCTCTTTTTTGTGGTCGTTTCATTATCGAGTTGCAGCTGCAATCAAACTGAATGCAACAAAATAGTTTAGCACCCCGTCGCCTGAGTTGAATTGCTACGGCGAAAAAAATCGGATACAATGCCACTCGGCTTGGCTTTGTCCTGTTTAATGCTGTTAGCAGAGAGCTGCACCATTTGTTTACTTCAATGTCATTCCTTGCTGACAGCCGAGAAGGATAGTGCACTGAGGAAAACTATTATCAAAGTGGGTCATATGAAAAATTTGTATGGAGAGGTTTGTTTTCTACTGTAAGATAGCATGTTGTCAATATAAAAAGTTTAATAATTTAACAATCAGTTTAATGATCAGTACCAACAACTTAGTATTTTTGTCAAGAAGGATAAAAAGAGTTAAATTAAATTTAAATATAAATAAAACATTAATTAATATAGATGGTTTTAGTAAGATGTATTAATTTTTCAAGGCCAATATGTAATGATTTTTCCTGGTGTAGGGGCCAATCAGTTGACTTAGCTTTCTCTCTGCTGGCGAATAAACAAGCCAAAATCACAAAAAACGACAGCGCGACGACAGACGCAAACATTTTTTGGCTGCAAACTTTTTCACTTTTCGCCTCGTTTTGTATTTCGTTCTGGTTTATTTTTCATAGCCATCCGCATTTCATTTTGATAAATGACGACCGCCCCCGGCCTTGTTGAGTGGGCGTGTCAGCCCAAATGCCAGCCCATTAAGCCAACTTGGCTGCAGCTTGTACCGCTTGTGCTGCCTCGTGCTGCTGACCCAAATGATTTCGGTTCGAACAACTCCGGTCACTGCAATTTAATTACTGTTTATGCATACCGATCGTTAGTTTTGCCTAATTAAGCACCACTCTTTCGGCAACGATAACGAAACTATTTCCGCAACGAAACTATTTTCGGGGCCAGGAAGCCTCAGTTGTCAGCTGTCGGGCAACACCTCAAATTGAAATGGAATGGAATGAAATTGCATTGGGTGGACAATAAATTATGCAAATCAAGCAATTACCTGGGTGGCTTCGCCTCGTTTTTCAGTAGCGCCAATGCTCTCCATTAGTTGGACTTTGTCACCTGTCAGGCCATCGGACAAGTTGTGCAAAAACATTTACCAATTTGCATAAAATGTGTATGCTCATTTGCTAAATTCACAAATTAATTGCCGTCACACGTGCACACGTTGCGCATACGACGCGTGGCCCGGCAGTAAATTTACCACTGCCTAATGAGCCAGTGACCAAGCCAACCGCACAGGGCGATGGTTATTGAAAGTTATAGAGTTAAACGATGCAATCGGTAGCTAACTTAGTGTCTGGGCACTTGGGCTTTAAATGTCAATCGAATCGCATTCCTTAAAGTCTGAGTACATTGATTTAAATAAGCAGCCAATAACTATTAATAAAGTAATCCAAACCAACTAACAACTATGTTTTAAGATAATTTCTGCACACCCAATCAAACTGCTAATTTTGTTGTATTAGGCCAGATCATATTAAGTTTCCAATTGTTTTATTTGTAGCTGGTCATAATAACTAGCTATTTAATATAATATAATAACGATTTAAACTGTTGTGGCTGAGATTATTTTGTTAGTGAGCCAATTAACTTAATTATATAGTAAAGATTGTTATTTAGCACAAGTTTTAAGACTTCATACTCGGTGCGCCACAAACTCTGGCTTAAACTAAATCCCCTGCTAAGCTGCTGCTCAAATACATAAAGTGAATACCTTCAATTAATTGGAGCAGCAGTGATTTTAAGCTGCCTGTCACCGGGTGGGCTGGGTGGCCCATTGAAGAACCGCCTCGAAATGTAATTTCCTGAATTGCAGTTTTGAATACACAATTCGCCCATTGAATGGGGCTGCTCCACGGCAGACGACGTGCTTATTGGAGTGACTGCGGAGGACTCTCCCCGAGCACACACACTCCCGCTCGGAAAAGGACTCTGAATGCTCGAGTGGACAGGTAATGGAAGCTGTCAGAAACTGCGACATCACCGTTGTCACTGGCTTGTTTTTTGTGAAATTCCCGGCAAACAAAGAGCGGAAAAGGAAAAATATGAAATGCGTGAAAGAAAAGAAGAAAGTTATTTGCCCAGCCGAATGCAAATTTATTCACTTGGACGCAAATAATACAATTTCAATGGCATTAATGAAAACAATTTTCATAAATGAATGAAACCAACAAAAAGCGAGAAACGTTCAACGAGCCGCACAAAATTTGGCTGCATGCGAAAGTAGCTTAATATTTAAAAAGCAGACATTTCTTTCATTCATTTCCAGTTTTTGCCGGTAAAATACCATTTACATTCGCAGATGTATAAGAAAACACATTCATTAAAATAAGTTCAATATTGCCTTTTCAATTTAGTGTAAAAATTTCAATACGGAACTTTTTTTTAGGTACATATAGTATATAGAAAGGATATAAATTAAAGAAACAAATATCTTCAACGAACACGCTTTTATTTATTACTCTTGAAATTTTTGAAAATGATTTTGTTTTGTGTTTCCTTTTTTTTCGTAATTTTGCAGCTTTCTGTTATCAATTGAAACATAAATCAATTTTTCGCAAACAAATTGCAAACATGCATTATAATTTAACCCAATTTTTTTAAGCTATAAATATTAAAAACTGTATCCAACAAAGCCAAATTCAAAGCATAAATTACATTTTAATTAGAAAGTACAAGTATAACGTTTGAAGCTGTTTTTGATTTGTTATGAAGATAATTAAAACAAAAATATTAAACTAGTGAAAATTATCAGAAAGTTTCAAATGCAAAAATATTTAGAAAACAGCCAACGATAAATCGAAAAAATTTAAGGATGGTTTTCCACGTGTTCTAACTTTGCAGTGGGAGTGGCCAAAGTTGGACACTTAAAATTTTTGAGTATTCGACGCGGCGGCAAAGTTTGCAGACGAATATCGAACGGCGGCCGAATTAGAAGTGGGTGGAAAAATGCAGCTCGTTGGGGCGTTTATGGGCGCTCTGGCGTAATTTCTATTATTTTCCATGGCCGGCTGTGGCGCACTCAAAAAGCAAACAATTAAATGTCCAGACTGCGCCCGTGGGCGCACTGTGAACAGAACAAATTGAGGTCAGAACGGGTGAAACAGGCAGCAGTGGCAACGGCAGCGTGGAAAACCCAAACAACAGTTAAAAGAAAATTGGCTACCACAAAATGAAGTCGACTGGGAGCTGGAGACCTCAAGGCTGAAGCAAACGCTGAACCTAGAGCAATGGGAAGCTGGAAAAGCGGAAAACTGGGACCTGGCTATGGCCACACGCCAAACACTTGTATTTTGGGGTCATAAAAGCAGGGGAAAATTGTGCTAATTAACCCTAAAAGAAAGCTTTTTCCCAGGCGGGCGTGTGTGTGTGTGGTGTGCTTCTTTCCTTTGGCTTTTCCTCTCCTCCGGCGAGTGCATTTAAAATTATTTTGCACATTATTGCCACTCATTGTTTTTATAACCCAATTATTATACAACAAACTGTGGGGCTGCTTAGAGGCAGAGGCAGAGGCCTCGTCTGTTGGCAATGCGAAAATAGATTTTATTGTTATTATTATGCTAGCGCTGTCAAGTGGCCATAACACGCATGCGACACGTTGCCCCGGACAAAACAGTCCAAATATGAGTAATTAGCCGTAAAAATACAAACAATATAATATTTAGCATGTGATTACAGGTTGCTATCGTTATGATAGCCATGCTACACAACAATGAATCAGAAACAATTTGCCGACTAACAACTTTTAATGTGTGTTGGCAGCAACAAAATAAAACCACACACACAGGTCCACACGAAAATAAACAAGGTCCTATGCAAAACCCAATGCCCAAAGCAAACGAAACTAAATTCCGGAAAAGAAACCGTACACCCGAGCAAAACACCTAAACAAACAGCACGTGCTCCCTGGATGCCCCTGATATTGTTTCGGCAGGGAAAACAGGAACGGAGGAGCCCAGTAGGTCTTTAATAATTTCGGTTGATAGTTCTTCGGGGGCGAGGCACAAAGACAAAGACCGAAAAGGCAAATATATAAAAGTGCTTATGCAGGGAATTACTATCAAAAAGGCATTAAGCAGCCATATGCGGCAACGATAAATGCGAGCAACTAAATTTAAATTTAAGCGGTTGCCAGGCACCACCAACCAAACAAAAGGAAAGGCGGCAGCAACACTTTAGTACACGTTTAAAAAAATTTTAAAATTTAAGCTACAACCAATGTATTATTTATTTTTAAACTATTAATTTTTAAGAAGTACGTATGTAAGTAAGTATGATACTATCTTAATAAATATAAAAACAATTTTAATAGTGGTCAAGAGTTACTTACTTACTTTTTTGAAGTAAAAGTAGTATGCATTTTAGTTTAACGGATTTCTATTTAATTATAATTAAATAGTTATTTATTGAAAAATACAACACCCTGTTAATCTCTTGTATATGTATAAATATTTTTAAATATCTGTAAAAATTACAAATGGTTTTTTCTGCGTGTACTTCGGCGTTGGTAGATAGGTAAGACATACGTGAGCACTCACAGCGGATGTGCGTGTTTGGGAACTGACTGGCTGCCACCTCAGCTCCACACATTTCAACTTCCTAATGCCGCAAAGTCATTTGGCGGCTTATGTTGCGCCTTTCGCAACCGACCGACAAACAAACAGTTACTGGATTTATACGTAGCCCATTTCATGCAATCATTTCATGAATTGGTAGCGTATAAACACCATTGCATGTATTCGGCAACACACGAAAGTTGACTATGAATTCAGCGTCATGGGTGAAATGGAGAGGAGCTACCAACTTAACATTGTATAAATTAGGTGGCAACGCCAATACAAATAGTGTGAACGGATTTTACTTACATTTTTTGCCAAATTACACTTCTGGCAACTCTGCTGACATGAATACATGCATTCGTCTCTAACGTATAAACAGGGGCTATTTTTAATTCACGCATTCAAGAATTCATGAAATAGCATAGTATAAACTAAGTAACTATTGAGTTAAGGTGAAAAATATGCAAAAGGCAAACAGCAACGCCGAAAACAAAACCCAAAAACGGATACGGAAGTTGGGGGCAACAAAAAGAAAAGAGGTGGTAAAAACGCACGCACTACATGCCGCTGATCATTTATAATGCGTTTGCGTTGGCACAACACGGCGTATGGGTAACATGTTTTCCCCCAGAAGCGCGTGAGTTGTGTTTGGTGTTGGTTTGTTGTATTCGGTGTTGCTGTATTTTGTCACTGCTGCGTGCCTGGCTGCTATTAGCCGAGGTTCGTCTAACGCCTGGCCAGGTATTCCCGTGTCCTGCAGACAGGTTTCTGTGAATGCCAAAAATGAGAAGACTGTGAGAAAAATGTGTGTGTGACCAAGCGGCAGAAAAATGGGCTAAATCAAGGATATTTTACAGTTAATGAGTTCCATATAAATTCAATTTACATAGCTGATTTGAGTCTAAGTTGAGTTAAAAATTCCCAGAAAGTGTGTAGGTTTTTTGGCTTCCCAACTCACACTTTTTTATAATTACATTTTTCTTTGACTGTTGAGAGCGAAAGTAGCCCCGCATTTCGCCCATTTGGGCCACTCACGCTTTTCGTCGTCACTGCTCCAACGCTTCGAGACGATGATAAATTAATTGGTTTTTTATTTATGACGCCATGGTAGCGGTAGGTTGTGGGGGCTCTGACACTCGACGCCCCTGACTTCTCCGTATTTTGGCAAATTTTCGATGCCGTTGCTGTTGATGTGTGAAATGTTCTCTTTTCGCTTTTGCCCAGGGCTCAGTTCATTGCTACTAATTGATTCACGGCCAGACGCTGGCTGTCATCGATTGATGGGGAGCAATAAACTGCTGACCTGGTCCAGTGTTCAGGGCCAGATTAAAGTCAGTCTGGTGCGGCGGCAGCTGCCTCTGACAATTTATTAGCAAATGTAATGAGCTGAGTTTATTAGTCGGCCGGCTCGTGTTTGCATCTAATTGAAATTTACATGCACACCGGACGTACGAGCATATCCTGACGACCACTCCCCTGTGTGTGTGTTTGTGTAGGCCGTGCAAACAATTGTCATCATTAAAATAACGGCCAGGATGCACAAATACACACAGCTGGAGCTAGTTCATGAGCGTCGCTCATGTGCATCTGCCGAACAATAAATAAAGACAATTTGCAGCAGCAATTATTATGAGAACCGATAAGCCAGCTAAGCAGTTCAACATGTGCTTCGCAGGGGGCTGTAAAAGCAGGCGACATACTCATAAGGACCTCCATCTATGGTTAAATCTAGGTCAGAGTGTGCCCAGAAATGTCAAACAGCTTTAGAGATGATTTGGTGTGTACCCAGCAGCAGATACATGAAGAAAAGTTATCACACGAAAGGCTGTTTATGTTTCTTAACAGATATTTTTATTTTAATAAAAACGTGGTAAAACTGAATACTTAAAAGGTTAATTTAGCAATTAAGATTTTAATTTGGGTAAGCGAGTTCGTTATAAAAACGTTTCCAGTGTGACCATGCATTATAATAATTGGTCAAAATTAGGGTTTTCAGCAGCATCCCTGAAAATAGTGCATGAGAAGGTCTACTTATGTTCTGTATAACTATTTCCACTTTTATGTCACCCCGAATGACTGTATTATTTCTTGCTGTGCACACATTCGAGGAAACTGCATCAGCTTTAAGCTGTCCTCATTGACAGCTCGTTTCGGAGCAGAAAACAGGCAACGTTCAACTTCAAAGTGCCTCGAATTAGTCGGCAGATGCACAATTATTTAAGGCTGTCTGGGAGAAATGTTAAGTGCTCTGTGGTCCGAGATGGACAACATTGAATTTCAGACTGGTGCGGCAGGATTGCAGGCGAGCTTTGGCATTGGCTCGAGAACTTGTGGCCTTTGCCTGTGGCCGACCAATTTCGAAAACCAATTTGGCCCAAACCTGGGGAATGTCTTTGAAAACACTCGCAGCAGCAGCTGTGGCAACAGCGTATTGGCATTCAGTGTCATTAGCCTGGAGCTAAAGCTGCACACAAAAATTAGACTAATGAAAACAAATGGATATCCAGATTAATCCAATACTGACTGTCGCCTTATTAATAGACACAGAGGAAATAGAACCTCGAAAAAGGACACTGTCACTGTGACCCACTTAGGGGATAATTTTTTCCAAGGCAAACCACTTCATTAGCAAAGCCACAAAAAGTGCACATCATTGTGGGGCCGAAGCGAAAGCGAAATCAATACGAAAGTGGTGTCATTAGTATGACGATCTTTTTTTATGTACCACCATCACGCGAGCTCATTCCCATCAAATGATGAACTGCCGCCAGTTCTCACCACTCCGCCAGCTGAGCTTATAAACAAATAATCGTGGCGCATTTTAATGAGCAAACCGAGCGCTTAATAGTTAATGTCTGTAGGTCGCTGTTGTCGTGATGTTGCCGCTGTGCAGCAGCAGCAGCAACTATTGCCGCTGCCTCATCCTCCTGGCAGCTGCCACAGCACGCGCAGGCAAACAAACTAGAGATGAGTGGCAGACAAGAGCCATTTGCATCTGAAGGCATTTAAGTTTTGCATGCTCTGTAATTAAAATAATAAACACGCGGAAAATGCATTAGAAAATTTAGCCGAGAGCTTGACGGGCGCCGTGTCTACAGTCAACAGCAATAACAAGAGTAACTTTGCCTGGCGGGCGAAAAGCTAGACAACGGCTCACGTTGCGTATACGCAACGCTTGACATTTGTTTGCTCAGCTAAAACGAGGAATCTCAACGAGCCGCCTGTCCCTCACTGTTTATTTGCGCGGCAAGAGCGTGCTATTTGTGTTGGCTGTTTCACTTAAAGCGCGCCCGTAACCTGGCCTCAGGTGTGTCGTTCCAAGTTCCAATCCTCAACCCTGTTTCCAGGATTGGAGCAAAAACAGCAGCCACAATGGGACAAATGGATGTATAGAGGGGGAGATGCTATGGGTGGTTGCAATGACCCATTGTGGTGGCATGCACCACACACTTGACCTGCAAAAACCGGTACAATGGCAGTTCCACAGGAAAAAAACGGGGGAACACATCAGTTGTGGTCCCAAAAGAATATTCTCTGAATTAAAAAAAAAAGCCTATAAATCTTTTAAAAGTAAATATTATTTTTCAACAAAATCAAACAAAATTTATTTGCCGCTGTATTCACCAATTCCGATGGAATTTTGATACAGGTCCAAAGTCCACACACCAAAGTAACTTTTCCAAGCTCGAGGTATTTTGTTCCTCGCGGCGACACTACAATTCCCAACTGGTTGTAGCGTTGTGGTGATGGTAACCCATACCCGAGCATCGGTAAAGTTAGCAAAAATAGTCCTGATGAGATATCTAGCAAACATCGAAACAGCGCTGTAGACTATAAGCTTTGCGTCTTGTCTTTGACAAGAACTTTGGTGTGTGGCATAAAAAGCCGGTATTAGATTTATATTACATAAATCTAATCCGCCTTTGACCTCGAGTCCGCTTAAAATCGTACTTAAGCAAAATAGGTCGCAAAAACAAGCCAAAAAAAAAACAAAATCAATGTTATTTTTACAAAAACAGGGTCATCTTTATTTAGGGAAAACTTATCAAATTCTTGTTCATATTTAATACTTAAATTTTAAGTTATCCTATAAGCTTTCTTTATTGTCGCGACAATATTTTAAGAGCTAATAATAAATTGATACTGTTTATTAAAATTGCACTTTAAAAATAATTATGGGTGATATTTCTCCCCGTGTAAAGGCCACAAAAGCAGGCCAAGGGGTAAAATTGCAAAAGAAATCAAGCTTGAGGTGTCGTTCTTCTTCTACTTTTCGATGTTTGTTTGCTTGTAACAGTTTACCACAAATTCAATTCTCGCAAGTGCAATGGGCGAAAGTGGAGCCCCGAAACTGGCACCTTCACAGCCCGCATCCCCCTTCCCACTTACCCTCCGCCATTTCAGCATTTAAATGTTTCCAAGTACTTAGCACAAAATTGTTGCTGCCAGGCCAAAAAAACCCGAGGGCAACACAATGAGACACTTTTGCATTTCCGCCAGTCACACGCAAACGCACACACATTTTAATGCTAAACACTGTGACGAAACAAAATATAAAAAATTACAACAAGTGGGTGGTGCTGGGCGGTGGGAGTGGGTGTGGGAGTGGTGGGGGCGTGGCCGGGGTTGACTGAGTGGTTAGCTGCCTGCTATGGGGCATTACATCTGTAGACGTCAACTGTGTCAGCTAGCTGATGTTGCTGCTGCTGCAGATGTTGGTGCTGCGGCGTTGAGTGCGTCTGTCGACGCTCGAGTGTATCAAACACAACGCAACATCAGCTCCATACTTTTTGCAGCGAGTGTGTGGGTGCACTTAAGAGTCACTGTGTCAGTAAACAACTGACCCACTTCGTGATGAACAGGCCGCACCACCACCACCAAACACCAGCAACAACACAGTCACAGCAGCAGCAGCAGCTGCACTCTCTATTTATCATATTGCACGCTGCGTGGGACCCACAAAGCGTAGCATACTTTTTTGGGCAACAAAAAAGAGCGAAATGGAGGCAAATAAAAATAGAAGAAATACAAATAAAAGTGCTGACAAGTTGGCTATTATAAATTGTGTTATGGATGAGTTTGAATTGTATTGTAAAGGTCATTGTAAAAATAGTCTAATTCACAATAGGAAATTTATTAAATTTTGGCTTAATATTAATTCATGTTTCGAAATATAATTGTTGGTTTTTTATATAAATACAGGAATTGAAAGGAAACTTAAATCAACGATTATTTTTATTAGGTGGGATTTAAACAAGCTTTTAACATAGTTCATAAAATAAAATTAAATTATAAAGGTTAATTTAAAAGACTTTAGTTTGATTGCGGTAGTTCAGCTAATAAATACGGCTTTCTTTTCGGTAAATGTTGCAGCACTGTTGAAGTACAGAATGAGGGCGAGATGGGTAAATTATGCGGCATTTAAATAGCGCAAAAATATCTATGAAAATATTTTTGCTGGCCAGACAGCCGGTTATGCCGCTTGTGTTTGTATTGTTTTCATTATTTTCACTTGTGGCAAAATAAATAAGTTTTCCATTATTTTCTCTCCGTGCGTCTGTGTGTGTGTTTGTATGTGTTTTTGTGTGGGTGTTGTGGGTTGTAGGAAATTTTTGAATTTTCGCTTTTGCCAGATAAAATGGAAAGCCAGAGTAACTGCGCTGATCCTGAGCGAACATTTTCCTTTTGGCATTTTGGCAATTTGTCAGCGCTAATTTCACGTTGATTATCCTGCACACAGCACACATTTATATATAAATTTATATATGTATTTATATGGGTGTGTTGTGTATTATGTAATCATGACTGCTCCACTTTGGTTGTTTTCCTTGGTTTTGCTTTGGCAAGCATTTTGCCGCTGACAATTAAATGAAAGTAAGATAAATTGTCGCATTTGTTTACAGTTCAACTTGTCGTTTGTGTGTTTAATTTAAGCGAAATTCGTTGGGTGTTTTTTGGCTGCTCAGCGGGAGAATCGGTTGAGGCAATCGACAAGATATAGTAAGGCCAAGCTGAGCCGCCAGTTAGCCGCTTTAATTTATTAGCGGAATTCGCCTTGCCGCAAATATTTTAGCAAGGATGAATTCCCCAGGGTCGTGTAATTTGTTGTTTACTTCGCACCATGCCAGTAACCGTTTTTTATGGGCGTGGCAATTGGCTAAGAGCGTGTGTTCTTCTTAGTTTTGATGAAAAATTTGTTTTAACTGATGAGGGAAAATATAGGTCCACAGATTAATTTATTTCTATGTATATAGATTTTAACAACAATTTCTATTATTTGGGTTAATTTAATTATTTTAAATATGCAAAAGTCTCAAATAATTCGCCTTATTTATTTAATCCAACTTCAAATATGTAATAGGTTTTAAAATAAGTAGACAAAACGAGAGATTCCCTTTCAAGTCGCCATGCTTCGCTGGTTAACCCGCATTTCCGAAATGCAAATACAGATGCATGCGGGCATCCATTAGCATAAACTTTAAGGACATCTCCAAACACGAGCTGACACGTGAACCCAAGCGCGGAAATATTTTTAATGTCCTGCGGCAGCATCAGCACACACTTGCATGTCGAGGGCCTCAAAGTTCGCGGAGCGTGGAAATCGTGGAAAACGGAGAGTGGAAAGCCAGCGGGCCAAGCTCTTTAATGACGACCGGGAGTTAAGTAATTTTCCTTGTACTTTCCGGCGGCGGCCGCATGCCAGCGCCTGTGGCTTAATGCGCTTGTACCTGTTCCAGATCCTGTTCCTGCCGCAGCAGCTGCAGCCCGCACTTTGCTCCAGCTTTTGCTCCTCCAGCTGCCAATGGCCTTCGGTGTCATTTGACTCGCAATTACCACCCACTACACTACACCCACCCACTCAAAGGGCCAACTCTAAGTAGCCCACTCCCACACCCACTCCCACTCCCTTTTCTTCGTTTCCTACTTGAGCACAATGTAAATTTGATTATCGCTCAGGCAAATATTTGTCAGCCACTCACCAAGGAGGGGTTTTCAGCCGGAGCCGGAGATGGGGCAGCTGGATTGCCTGCCAGCTTTGTTGCTGGCATATTTATCTAGACGTTTGCCACTGACATTTTTGTTCACTGCCAGCCAGACTTTTGCCCTTTATCTACACGGAGAAATAATGTCAGAAAAATGATACACACTTGTTTCATATTTGTATTTATTTAAAAACATTTTTTTTGCTGAACTTATTTTTAGAAATACTTAATTAATTGATTAATTTGTACAATAAATATTGAACTTTTTTCACACCTCATAAAAAATATACAATTTCATTTGTCAATGGATACAACTCCGCAAAAAGATTTATACGCTAATGTTATTAATTTGTAAACAAAAAGAATTAATTTTTTTACAGAAAAAAAGAGGGAATACTACAACAAAATTAAAATGAATCTAAAAATTTCTTTTGGCTTAAAGATAACTATTAAACTAATTATGTGTCCGACTTATATCTTTACAAAAAAAGCTGTTCATTTTTTCACTGTATAGTAAACTCGACTTTTGTTTAGCTCGTCATGATTAATTAAAACTTGTTTTCTATTTTCGGCTGTTGTTGTGGTATTTGTTGTTTCTGTTGTGCTTGTTGTTCTATTGGTATTTGTTTGTTGTACTGAAACGTCCAGTGCGAACATGTCCTTTTTTACCACGCAGCTTTACAGCAAATTACAGCAAGGACCCTCCTGTCAACGGAGGAGAGGAGTGTAAAACTGGGCAGATAAAGGCAGTGGATAAGTGGGCGGGCCAGGGCCATTGTATCCTGTGGATATACCAAAAGGGGGCGTGGCACTGAAAGTTGCGGGCAACGGATTTTGGACTCATTAGGCTCGTTCACTGTTGGTGTGAAAATTCAGCAAATATGTGTAGGAGAGTGTGTATGTATGTAATAATGTGTGAGTGGGCGATTCTTCGTGTATGTGTGGGTGAGTGGGCGGGTGTCTATGTGTAAACACAGGGCTTAATGAGAAAAGAACTTACTCTGCTGTTTGAGTTTGGTTCCTGTTCCTCCGTTTCCGCTTTTTCTGTCGCTTTTTGTTTTCGGTGATGTCGGCGGGTTTTATTTAGTTAACACAGGTGAGGTGTTCGTGTATGTGTTTTAGGTGTTTCTGTGTGCGTGTTTTAGGTGACAGACATGCAAACACAGTATTGTAATTTCTTTTCGATTTTTCCTCTCTCCTCAGTGCGGTTTTAAATTAAAATCCAATTCATTTCCATTGCAAATAGCGCAAGCAAAGATAATTTGAAAGATAAAATACTTTTGGCTTAAGCATTTTCTTCAAATCTTTTGGAAAATATGTCAAGAAAAACATTAGAAGCTTACTGCCGAACAAGCAAAAACCCACATAAGCCACTGCGTAAAAAAATAACTGGATATTTGAATTTATTTCCTTGAACTTTTCATTTATAAACTTTTTTTATTGCTGCTTTAAAATATTAATAAAACTGAGCTTTATTTTAGCTGGATAAACTAGTTTAATGGCCAATTACTATACAATTGAAGCATGGCTTATGATAGAAAGCAAACAGCAAGCTTATGACACAAAAAAAAAAGATTATGGGGCAATTTATAAAATGAAATATGCAGACATTTTTGTGTTTTTGTTTGACTTTTAAATTCGAATAAATCACATTGAATATAAGATAATATATGTGACACAAAAAAAAATTTATAGAAAAACGAAATTACAAACATTTTTTTGTTATTTTGGCTTGTTTTTTTTTTTTGTATATTTTAATTAATTACAGTGGTGTGTGTTACTTAAATCAATTATAATTTGCACACTCTGTAAAGGATTGCATCAATTTTAAAAATAACAATAATTAGACTATTGCACCCTTTTAAAGGGACTTAAACTATTTTAAATTTGTTGTGGCTTTTCTAAATGATAAACCAAATTATGCAGGATAGGATGTAAACCATTTTGTTTGCCTTATTTTGTTTTCAAACTCATAAAGATCATATTTAAAAGAGGACCGTAAATGGAAATAACGAGCGGCGGCAACATTGCTAATTACTTTCTCATTATGCAGGCTATTTAGCTTTAATTACGCTAAGTTCCAAGCAAAGCCTCACACACACACACAGGCCCACAGGATATCCCACACAGTTACACTCACACTCACACTGAGAGGGACACATGGAGAGCTCTTCTAAACTAGCAAAAAAGCTCTAAAATGCTGAATTTCGCTGGGCAAAGTGGCAACAGCATTTGAGCCTTTCACTTTTCACCTGCCTCGGCTTAGGGCCCTCGGCTTTGCCCGCTGGCAATTCCAATTTACAGCGCAAATGTGCAAAATTTTCCATTTGAATTTTCGGGCTTGGAAATCCGGAGGTAAAAGGATGGTCCGAAAGGGAAACGCTCTTATGCGCCAAATTGCCGGCTCTCGGCTGGGGAAAATAAGGCTGCACACTGGGTGCGAAAAATATGCAGCCATAATGAGGAGTGCTTCGCGTATCCAGTGTGTATTCTTTACGATCAATTTTCAGGCTTTCAATCCGGTTTCAGTTCGCTGGGGCTCGGTTAATTATATCAATTTAACAAAGACTCCTGCCGGTGAGTTTTCCCACACACACACACACTCTTTAAAAATCACATCACACTGAAAAATAAAATAATTTTAGTAATTCTTTATAAAAACATAATACTTTATTTTTAAAGTATAAAATTTACTTATTAAAACAGACAAAAAAATCTTTAAATAACAATTACTATTTCAAACTTGTTTAAAGTATATTCAGATAATTTGAAATATCAGGTAAATTTCGAGCTGCTGACCAATTTTCCCCGTGCACGTTTGAGTTGTTCCCTTGGTTTATTTGCATTTTAATATGCCTCGAATTTTATGGGGCTTTCATATTGTTGTAGGTATTTATAATATATTTTCCTCTTAAGCCGCATTTGTGTAATGAAACGGAAGGGATTACCGCTGGCCGCCGACTGTCGGTTGCCCCGTAACCCGTAACCCGTAGCCCAGAATCCGCAATCTGCAGCCTTGAACCCGCGAACCACCCACCAATCACCCGGAACGGAACCCACATGTAACCCTTAACCCTCTCCCAGCTTTTAGGCCGAAGTTTAACGAAATTGAAACACATTTGCCTGACAGTTGCCATCGGCTTGGCTTCAATTTGATGTCAGCATTATTGACTGATCCTGGGGGCCCAGCCCAGCCCAGCCCAGGGCTTGGGCTTCCTTCGTCTGGATCGCATATACATATGTTTACTAGGGTGGTCCTTATTTGGTCGATTGTTGAATTTGCAACGGGGCACTTTCGAATTCGATAATATTCCTCGAAATATGAAATACCTTTTTTTTATTTTTTTTTAGGTCAAGGTTTAGGGGTCGCTACCAAGGTTTGAATTTTAAGGGTCTCCATACAAAAAAAAAAAAAGTTCGATTTTTATTTTTTTTCATAAATAATTTCAGAATCTGAATACAAAACGTTGACTAAAATGTGAAGTCGATTCGAATAACAGTTTCGGAGATACAGGCCCTTGAATGTTATGTTTTGCATGTAATTTTGATAAGCAGTGCATTTGTGCATTTCGCGCACATTCAAGGGCCTGTATCTCCAAAACTGTTATTCGGATCGACTTCACATTTTAGTCAACGTTTTGTATTCAGATTCTGAAATTATTTATGAAAAAAAAAAAAAATCGAACTTTTTTTTTTTTATGGGACCCTAAATTCAAACCTGGTAGCACCCCAAACCTTGACCTAAAAAAAAAATAAAAAGGTATTTCATATTTCGAGGTATATTATCGAATTCGAAAGTGCCCCGTTGCAAATTCAACAATCGACCAAATAGGACCACCCTAATGTTTACCCAAGGCTGAAACACTTCAAGTTGCCTAGTTAAAGTTAAGTGCTCGTGGGCGGGGGAAGGAGTGTGGCGCTTGGGGAATGGGGCGTGGCCCTGCTCAATCATATTTCACATTCGCCACTTGTCAGCTTTTATCTCGTTTTCGTCATCCCAAGAAGTGCCCATCTTACTCCAGAGCATCCATCCCCATCCCGCCGGTTGTCATAATTTCATTATTTGCTGCGCTCAGGCATAAAAAAAGGGATATTGTCTGGCTGCCTGTTGTGCGTGAGTGTACGGTGTGTGTATGTGCGGGTGGGTGGGTTGTCATGAGCACGATGCTCCTCGCATATCCTTTCCGTCACAAGCATTTATTCTCCTGCTTCTGTGGCAGTCGGCGGCCATCGCAGGATGACAGAAAATGTCTATACAAACAGCAGACAGGACGACAGACGGACGGATATATGGGCAGTCAAACACAGATACGCACAGCCAGAAAAAAAATGATGCATGAATTTAAGAATTTTTATTTAATTTTCATTCGTCCTTGGGGTCTGCATGTATCTGGGAGTGCACAGTCGCTTGGATTTTGTTCCTTTTAAAAATATGTTAATTCAGAAATGATGGTAAAAGGAACAATTATTAACTTAAGTCTCAATTAAACTTTTACGTTTTGTTTGAAAATAAAACATTTTTTTATTTTATATCAAAACTTAAATAAACAGAGAGCAATCCCTTTAGGGCAGCAAAATATTAAGTAAAAATTATAAATCTTTTTCAGTTTCCTTATTTTAATTTAAGTATGTATTTGATGTAAAACATGTAAAGAAGTGTCCTAAAATTTTAAATATTCTAGTTATATAAAAAAAATATTAAAAAAACTGTATTATTTTTCTCACAATAATACACTTTCTGTCCGCAAAGAACATTATTTAATATATCATTTTCCAAGTGCACCACATGCGTGGACCATCCTTTTTCCGTCAGTTGACTGAGTGACGCGCCTACCACGTGCCTCAAGTTATGAGACTCGACTCGACTCGACGACCAGGGAGTTGCGAGCCAAGTGTCCGCAGCGCGGCTGAAACTTCAATTTTAATTGGATAATTACTCACCCAATTCGGGATTAAATCCTGCCTGAAATTGATGCACCGCACCGAGGGTGGCTGGCCAAAGCGGTTAATGTGGGCCACCCGTCCTTATTCAGTGCTCCCTTTGAAGCTGCGAGGTCTGCGGCTCAAGTGGCTGCCTGGTATTTTCGGATTTCCCCCTCGACGTTCGGTTAACTGCATCGCAATGGCTTCCAAATAGATGCATTCCAGAGTGCAGGCCATAAAAGGCTGCAACTTGTTGGTGGCACGCACAAAAACCGCTTCCACAGTCCATTCAAACTACACGACACACGGAATGTGCAGAAATTGAAAGCCAAACACGGCAAAGTTCTTGTCAAAGGGGTTTGGCAGACGACCGACTGCCAAATGGCTTTCCATTCACCAGTCCCAGGCATTAAATGTTTTCCAAATCGATGCAGCTGCATTCAAATGATCCCCCATGAGGAGAAGTTTCCGAACAGATAGCAACCCAAGAGAAATACTATGAGGGTGCAACTTTAGTTGAGTTCCTCCAACGAGCTTGGCCATGTTCCACAACATCAGGGAGTGTTTTTTCAGACAATTGACATGGCAACGGGTCAGAGGAGCTCACGGATCCCAGGGTAAACAATCAGACGCAGCTAAGTGCTGTAATATTTGTACTGCTGTCGAGTTGCACGGGGGGAAATTTTAAATTGTTTAAATATAAATTAAATATAAATATAATAAACTTTTTTTAAACTCAATTTTCATAAATTACAATATGAGTCTAAAAACTTTGAGCTAAATCATAAATTCAAAATGATTTTTTACAATTCTCAAATTCCGTTACAATCAAATCGTCAAACCATGTGTGAAGATCAAGTTTTAGTGACCCTTAAATAATATAGATTAATTTTATCTTTTTACATAAAACTGTTGAATGTTTCTTTTCAATAAGAAAATTCATTAAATTAAAATTAAAATGAAAAAAAAAAAATATACTTTTTAAATTAATAGCGATTATTTTACAGTGCACAATCCTGGGGCAAGGGTTCAAAATGTTTCCGTGGAAGCTGTGGTCACTGAAGCATGAATTCAATATTTTCATCTTTCATGCGCTCTGGCGAGTTTTCCGCTAGGATTTCAAAGGCCCGAGTCCTTCGCCATGGCAGCCAGCAAAACCCAGTCGAAATCCCACTGTCTGCGACCCCGTTGATTAGAATCAACATAAATAAAATTAATTGTTGCCGGTTGAGTCGTCGGGGGTTGCATTCAATTTGATTATTAGCTCAATCCAGAGCGATCCGGAAGCCGAGGGTGGTCCTCTTTTGGTCTGACTACTTATTTCGATTTTGTCGTTGGCTAATTTTCCTGTGGTCGAGACAAAATCCCAAGGGCACTCGCTTGAATGGCACAAAATAATTATAATTTATTTACAGCGCCCGTCTGTCTGTCTGAAGTTCGAATGTCGCTTTGTTTGCTGCTTAATTGCCAACTTCTACTGCGAAAAAGCGATTTCGGGCAGTCGTCAAAAAAGCCCCTTCATAAATTGTGGGCAATTGTTTCCTGAACTCGGGGCCATTGCATCAGGAAATTAAACTGCGATTCGCCCTCTGTTTCTGACTTTTCCAACTCATCTGTATGCGCTAGGCACAATATGCAAAAATGACACGACTTTCACAAGGACACTACGAAAAAACTGGGGAAATATCCAAACGATAGCTTAAAGATTTTGATTTTGCGACTGCGATATTTTTGGAAATTTATTTTTATATAAATAAAAATATATCAAGATTTAATCCTATAAAAGTTTTTTTGAACTTGAAAACTTTGTAATGGTTATGGACTGTTTTTTAAATTAAAATAGATTTCCATATTACACTTTCTTAGTTTTTTTCGGTGTACCTATTAAGAGTCCCGAGGCTTCCATGCCGCAGTTCAAACACATAAATTTCACAAAAACTGACCCAACAGCGAATGTCGTATTTCGTATTATGCAAAATTTCAGCGGCCAGTCCCCAGACTGAAGTTTAATTTCTGTAGCGAAGGCACAAGACAATGAATCGATAATTTATAAATACACCGATGATCGTTCTATAAAGCGAAGGAAACAGAAGCAGCACTCATTTTGAAATAATCATTCGAGTAATCAGCAAAGGCCAGGGTCCAAAAATGCATAAAACCGAGAACCGAGAACCCAACCCATTTGCTGGATGGGGCAAGTGGCCCACTTGAAGTGCAGTCGTTGTGGCAACCAGTTGAGTTTCAACTGCCACAGCCACTGCCATTGCCAGGGCTAATGGGTGGGTTTTTGGCTTTGGCAGGGGCAGCAGAGTCAGTTGGGTTTGCAGCATGATTTCTCAATTGATTGCAAGTGGCGGCCAGGAATCGGAATCGTAGTTTGAGTTGGAGTTGGAGCTGGAGCGATGTCATGCCTAATGCTTATTACCAACACTCGAACGCTTGGCAATTTATGCAGATGCAAATGCAGCTGCAGCTGCAGCTGCCAAAGCTGCTTAGCTTCACTTTCTGGCCAACTGCCCACTGGGCAGTCGATTTGTTGCTTCTATAATTTTAATTGAAGCTCCGTCAGAGAGCCAGGGCATTTTTGGCAATTTCCAAAACAAATATTGCTTGAAAGGATCTGCTCCGGCATGCATGCACTCCCCAGTCACCTCCGTCCGGTTTATATTCAGGTGACCAGCTGGGCCACCTACCAAATAGTTTAGACCATGAAATTGCTTTCAACACTGCTGCCTCTGACAGTGGAGGCGATTTTATTTTATGGGGGTAGGGAGTGGCGTTGAGCACTGCTCCGTAAACATGTTATGTAATTAAAATGCCTGGCAGATATTTTGCCCAAACATTTTGCGGCTGCTTTTCGCTTTTGTGTGCCAAAAATATTCCTTTCAAAATAACTTGAGCTCCTCTTTTATGAGCACCGCCGCTTGCAGCCCCAACTTTCTCAACGAAAATGCCCCAAATTCTGGCAAGCTTTCACCACTTTTCCTTCTTCTTGGTATATGCACTTGGACATGGAGACAAAAATTCACATTCTGTAAGATGTAAATTTAAATCAGGTTTAAAAAATCAATAATATTAAAAAAAATTTCACCAAAAAAACGTTTCAACAAAAAAGAGAAAATTAAACTAAGCAGCCACATAGAATAAATAATTGTTTTTTTTTTTAGTCAAATCAATTACTTTTCATTATATTGTATTACAAAAATCTGCATAAATCTCATTTATATTCTGTAGACAATAATCGCCAATTACAATTCATGCAACAGTAATCAGTTTTCTCTTTAATCGAGCCAATAACAATTATTACAAATGTGTTACTTATCCACTTAAAATACTTTTAAGACTCTGATTACACTGCTGATATGTCTTTGCCAAGAACCATTTTCATATGAAAAACTTCACAATTGATTACCTTTTCTGTTATTTTTTTGTACCTGTGCACACAGACGTTAACATTTAATATTTTATTTATTTCTTGCAGACGTCACAAATCTGGACTACGTAAAGGTGAATGCCGAGGCGGGCAAGAACGTTACCATTCCGTGTCCGGGGGTCAACGAGCACTCGCTGGTGGACACGCTCGTGTGGAAAACGGCATCGACGACAATCGCGCAGTTTGCCAATCGGATACCGCTGCTGCACAGTCCCAGGGTGAGTAAAAAAAAACCTGTGTACTGAAAAAAATTCTATCTAAAATTGCGAATACGCTATGATTTTTAGCTCAAATAAAAACAAATAACACAAATAGGGTTCCTGAAGATTTTGGTACAAATCCCAGCGTTATCCAAAGTATTATATTATTTTTACTATTTTAATCAATATTCATTGATGTCTTTTTGTCAATTTAAATTTAATTGTTCCTCACTATTTTAAATGTCTGTAAAAAAGGTCCAATACAGGAAATGTTTCCAAATTAAAGTGTCAATAAAACTAATTTCAATTTGTTAAAATAGAAAAAATATTTAAAATTTTTATAACTTTTTAAAACAACCTGTTTGAAGTCAAATATTTGATCTCAATTTAAAAAGCCATTCTGCCGTTTTCACTTCAAAATGGCTCTCCAGTGTCATATCAGAATTCATTTCAACACTTAGCTACACTCCCCCCGGAAAGGCGAACACTCCTAATATATAGGGCCCTTCCTTGGCGCAAAAACGAAGCTGTTAAAATAATTGATGGCCGGTTGCCGGGCGGCTGTTTGAACTTTGCCCTCCGCCGCCGACAGCGGCGATGACTACAAGAAAGTGCACCGAAAGTCCCGACAACTAAGTGGCCATCAATGGAGGAGCAGAGCGGGGCCAGAGCGGGCTCACAGAGTGCAGTGCAGCCGGCGCGGCTAATATATTTTAAATGTTTGATAGTTGCACTAAAACAAAAGCGACATGGCGCAAAAAATGTTCAAGTGGCTGCCAGATGGCAGAAAAAGGAGGGAACAAAGCGGGCCAGAAGTGATTGCAATGGCCTTAAACGCACTCGGGGGGCCATTGAGGCGGCCCAAACAGAATGATGAAGTTGCTCCTTCGTTGGGAACAAGATGATGGAGAATCCTGGGGTGTCTACACTCTGAGAAAAAATCAAGTTGGCAAATACATATTAAAAAAGGGATATAGGATTATTTTCTTTGTTAATAAAAAATAAGTTTAAGTTAGCTATTAAAACGTAGTTTACAATTTGACCTAAAGAGACAAATTCTTGATTATTAACAATAAATATACTATACTATTCTATACATGATGATGTATAATAACTACTATATCCTAAGAACAATGTCAATTTATCTAAAAATGTAAAATGTTGGGTGTTTTTTAATGAAATTAAAATGTTAACATTGCCTTAAACAGAATTTTAAGATGATCATGGGTTTGGGTTTCATTATTAAGTCTTTAATAAACCTAAAACAATTTTTTTAAGCTCCTAAACTTCCTAAATTTTATATATTTCGGTGTTTTGTTGTTTTTTTTTTTAAATTATTTTCTAAACAACAATTTTGTTGAGTCACAAATTTAGCCTCAGTGCAGGCAGAAGCTCGAGCAGAAGAGGGCTAGCGAGCTATGTGTTAAATGGCAGACTGGGACACTTGAGCTGCAGCCAAAGTTGGTCCCAATCCGGCTTCGGCGCTCGGTTCGCATTTCTTGGGCCGAAGTTTCCTGCAAGTGCGGCGGCTGCCTCTTGGCCCGGCTATTATGTGTATTAAAAGTTTTTCACCTTGGCACAGTAGCTGCTTCATTTTATTACAGCTGACACATGACCCCTTCCGCACACACATACACCCTGAGACCCTGTTGAGCTATTAATTTTTGTTTTATGGCCGAGACTAGAAATGATTCATGTTTGCACAAGCCAAGCGGACTAAGGAGATCCACTGCCCCAAGGACGAGAGATTTGCCTCTCCAAGGTTTTGTTTTTTTTCCCCCTTTTTTTTCCTGATTTTCTGGTCATGTAAGGCCAAAAGGGCGATGAATGTAATTAGAGTTTACTGGAAAATTGCATTGGAAATTAAAAATTCCACATGGTAAATTTCCCTCAAATGTTTACCGGGCAGCATGTAATCGGCCAAAACTAGAGCTCTAATTTGAGGCCGTACATGCGGCAAAATATACAAAACTAAATAACAGAGTCAAGCATGCGTAGATAAAGCAGATATGTACTGCAATTGCAGCTCCAAGATAGATTGCTTGCAATGTGGATGTAATAACTAACTGAGATTTGCCATTCGAGGCCGACACAAATTCACCCCAAATACATTTACAGTATCGCAGTAATCTGTGATGAAAATCCTTATTAAATTGGGCTCGCACAGGCAGGTATGCTGCTGTTGCCTGCATATTACTATATTTTCAACTTCATGCTATTCCTAAATTTTCTGCAAATCAAAACAGAAAAACAAACAAATCTTGAACGTATTTACTGCCAATGTAACGAGTTTTATGCACAAGTAAGGAGACACACAAATGTAGTTCAATTATGAGCCAGAGTTGGATTTTCTGGCAAAACAAATTTGCCTGGTACAGGAACAAGTTTTAAGCTGGGTCGATGACAGAGTTTGTGTATTTTGTTTTTGTTGGCCAGACATATACATATATGTCCTTTTTATTAAAAACTTTTCCTGCCGAAAGTGGATACTGTTGTACGTTGTCAGGCCTTGACTCTCTTGATTTTAATTTTCAGATCACAGAAACGGAGTTCTAATTAAGTTCCTTGTGCATTTGCAGATACAACTTTTATCGGACAACTTCGGCCTGCAGTTTTCGCCCTCCTTAGCCAGCGATACATCGGAATATATCTGCCTGGTCAACGATCGTCATATACCAGAGGCTATCGTGGACTTGCTGGTCCAAGGTGAGTTACTAAACTATCTTAAAAGTGCCTAGAAAATCATTTTCATTCTATTTAGTTACTCAAACCCCTTTAAACACCTTTAAATTAACTCTTTCCACTGCTTAAGCTCTTTAAGTTAACGTTCTCAAGAAAATCCGAAAATCTGACATCATTTAAATTATCTTAATTTTTCTTGCTTTTTTTTTGCTTTCTTTTTAATGAATCGCTGTTTAACTGAGTTAATGATTTTTCCGGTTTACTTGGCCAACATCCACTGGCCCCCAGATTCCATTTTCCGATATATCTTCGTTCCCTGGTGTCCTCCTCTTTATTTTCCTTCGATTCCACACTTGGGTTTTCATTGTTGTCGCCCTCGCCTTGACATGATTTCCATTTGCATTCCACTGATAGCTGGCACTTTTCTCATGCATCCCTCTCCCCGATTCTCGTTTCTTCCCTGCAGATGTGCCCGATCCGCCGGAGCGTCCATTGTTGATAAGTTTCACATCACGCTCGGTGAACTTATCCTGGGCGCACTCGCAGCACCCGCGGAATGCCCCCGTCACGCATTTTATTATTGAAACGCGGTAAGTGTTGCCACGGCAAAGAATAAAGCCCCATCAGTGTTGTAAACTATTGATATAAAAAAAAGAAGCCAAATTAAGCTAAAAAGAGCTGGGATTAAGGATAAGTCTTGCAAAGCGTAAATTTAATAGTAGTAATTATATAGCAACCATTACTATATTTTAATATACAAGATTATATTGAGATTTTTTTTATTAGTAACTGTTTAATATCCAAAACAATTTTTTAATGAATTTAATATTATTTTGGTATTACATTTATTTTATATATAATGCTCAATACTTATGAACACATATACCTAGTATTTTTATAGTTAGGTTTATTTTTTATTGACTCACCTACATAACTATTTATGTTATCCTTGCATACTTAGGAAAAATTATAAAATTATTTCATTTTACAACCTCGGCTTACAATATTTAAAAACTTTTTAAACAAATCTGCCAACACTTGTTCAACAGTGGGATGTTTTAAGCTGATGAAGTGTCTGCATGTGGGTGGGAACTCGGGTGGGTGGGTAAACGGGTGGCTGAGTGGGTGGCGAAGGGCACTGAGGGGCCGTCTGGTGGCGATGACGATGACGCACGGCCATGATTGACACATGCAAAGGCGCTTTGCCAAAGGATGCGAAAAGCGGCTGACCCCATTGCGCTAATGAATTAGCGGGCATAGCAAAACGGTGGATGCACACCGTCGCCATAATGGGCCCATCAGCGTCATCCGGATAGAATGCTAAGCAGCTGGCCACGCCCGCGCCTTTAACTTGGTCCAGCCCTCCTGATGTTCCCGTCTGAAAGCCGAACGCATTCAATTAAATTCATACGTTTACGCCTGTTCCACAGGCACAAATGCGCTCGAAATAATAATCTCACTTAAGCCCACAGAAATAACCGAAAAATTCTTTAAACACTCTTTATGAAGGATATAAAAGTTATTAATGATAACCCTTTTAACGGGCATGGGAAAAGCAGCCAGGCGCAAACTTATTATAATAATGTTTAAATATTAAAGGATTCCTTATTTTAAATTCTTACTTAAATAGTGGTAGATAACGTAATATTAACAGCAAAGATAATAATAATAAAAGAATAATCATTTATGATAGACGTGTGATAATTTTGTAAAGAAAAAAGTTTATTTAAAGTATAAAAATGAAGTAACTTAACAATATTTATCTTTATTAATCTATTTTTTTAACTAGAGCTTAAGTTAATAATTACTGACTTCAAGTCTCCCGTGCGATGCTATATTTCTGACTGCCACTGTAAATCTCGGACCGCACGGTCCGGCGGTACTTTAATTAATATGTAAAAGGATGACGACGACATGCATGACTACGGGGATACGCACTTCACTTGTGCTCCATTTAAATAGAAAAGAAAGCTCTGGTACGCGTATAAAGCCCTCTGTGTGCGTGTGCGTGTGCATGTGGGTGTGTGGGTGAGGGAAATCCCGGGTTAAGTCGAGCACACATACACCCATACACTGCCACATACGGCGCTGGCTATTTTCCGAATAACTTGAACTCAATGCGGGGCATGAAATAAAAAGCCAGCGCCGCCAACGCAGTACAAAGGCCATGCGAAAATGTGGAAAAAATACCAAAAAGCGAAACTTTTTCAATAAATTTCCATCAACTGCAGCAGCAGCCGTAGCAGCAGGAAAGGGGCTGGTGCGGTGGATGGGCGTGTCCTCGACAAGACACTGGGTTCTCCGGCACAATCGATGACAGCCCAGCGGAAAGCAGAGCCTGCGGTGCATTTATGCAAAATAAGAAATAACTGCACCCACACAAACACCGAAGGAAATGTGAACACGCGCTGCCGCCTGCCAAGTGTACATACACTTAAAAAAAATAACTTTGTTAACTCAGATAACTTCATTAAAGAAATTCTTTTCAAGTGTGCCCAAGTTTTGGGTTATATTTTTAAAGAACTTTAAAGTAATATGAAAAAAACTGAAACATATTTAGGAAATTCAAAATTATAAATTATTTGATTATTATTTACCTGTTAAAATTATTTGTCTTTGAACTTTGAAATGGCCAAAATTAATGAACATTCGGAATGAATATTAATATATATATTTTTACCCGTTATTTGTCTAAAGATTATTATAGGCCTGCAACATTAAAATCCGCATAATCAAGTTAAGAACTTAAAGAAAACCTAAAAGAATGGTATATTAAATTAAATATGACTTAAAAAATGAAATAATTCAAAATGATTCATTTAAGTAAAAGGTTAAGCAATAGTAATACATACGCTGTAGGGTAACAAAAAAAGCTGTTCAAAGATGTAAATTTTAATTAGATTACAATACATTTACCTTAAATTTAATTAGTAATTTTTCCCAAGTGTGGGTGCAGTTTATACGCAGAAAAGCATACATTTTTGGGCAACGCTATAGCGATCTCATTCTCCAGCGAGGTGGAGCTGCAGACTGCATTTTATGTAAATTCCCATCGACATGGGAGTGAGTCGAGCCCTTGATGCTGCCGATGCTGCCCCCGTCGCCCCCTGTCCTTTATTCACAACGCCTCTTATTTACATTTTCGCTTGATTCGGTTTATTTGCGAATATGGATAGGGGGTTGGTTGGTTGGAGGGGTTTCAATATGCACATGAGCTCCCATCGAAATTGAAAGACACCAACGTCGAAGACGATGATGATGTTGACGACGATGATGAGGACATGCTTTCGCTGGATTTGCCGCCTTGCTTCCATGCAATTGAAACGGGCTGAGTTGCCCGGCCAAGCGTTAAGTCTATCCATAAATTGCTGCCCCTCAACTGTTGCACAGCCAGGAGGCAGGATAATGTCATCAGTTGGCGGATGTGGGCATACATATATGCATTGATGTGTTGTATTCCGCATATTCCACTAGCATAACTTTCGGTCAACCGAAAACTGGGCCAAACTCTGTGGCCTGCCACTCCACAACTGACATGTTTATCAACTGCTTTATAGTACTACACGATACTGTTATGCGATCCCATTCACCGCATCAAAACAGTGCCGAAAAAAGTTATGCGCTGTCCGCTGATGATTGAGATATTTCTTTTAGTCGGGAAACTCATTTAGCTGCATTTTCAGTCACTGATTTTCCCCGTGTTTATTCAGTTTCTTTTTGCAATGCCCCAATTAAAATTAATTAAATCTTGCGCTTATAAAAACGTTTTCATTTTGCTGGCTGTTTACTTTGCGAAATATGTTTCAAGGGCTCAATAACCTTTTAAACTTTAATAAAAACATATGTACCTTGAATAAGTAAAAAAACATTGCGTTAAGTAGGTTTTTAGTAGGATTTTATAACAACAATAATAGTATCAAAGAACTTTGCTTGTGGTATTTTAAATATTCCACAGATTTTATCAGATTTTTAAAAGGGTTTTTTAAACCTTTTTAGGATGTAAACCAATCTGCTTGAATTTCTATAACATATAATATAATAATATATAATCTTTTTTGACAGTCCTTCTGCCAAACTTTGCGACTAAATTGTGATTTTCTTTTTATATCACTTATCTGCTGAGTTCACCGACCACTATTTGTCCATTATCTTAAATGATTTGGGCCGCAAGTAAATTGTCCTGTTCAACAACTCGACCATGAACCTTGGTCCATAGCTCTCGGCCGTATAGAGGCGATACCCATGGAAAGTAAACACAGCATCCCCTCTCACAGAGGCATAAATAACTCATATTCATTTGCTTAATATGTAAAAAAGAAGGCAAACATTTTTAAAGCAGCTTACCAGTGGACAGAAAAAACAGCAAAAAGCATCCAGTACATGTCCATGGAAAGTCTGCAAATTTATTTGCCATTGTGGTTACTTTGCCCACGCTGGCGGAGAATCTCTCCCTGGGTTTTTTTTTTGTACCAAGGTTCAGGCCCAGGTCCAGGTCCAGTACATTTTTCATATGTTTTTCATTCAGCGCATGCTTCATAAAGTCGCCAAACAATTTTTTTTACCGAATGCAACGTTTTCCGATACTGGGATATATGTATAGTATGCAATATATGTAGGCACTCACTAAATGCCCATTGCCAACGCAAACAGATGTGCCCCACTCAACGCGGAAACTGCTCGCACGCATTTATTAATTTTAATCATTTTTTTGACACAATATCCGCTGCCGCTTATATTTTTTTTTGGTTTCTTTATTGGTTGTCGCCATCCACGAAATGTTGCACATTTTTCATTCGGCTCGTATTTAAACAATTTTTAATCACACCATAAAAGCCGCACCGAATCTGTAAGCCCCATTAAAATCAAACTTTAGACGGGGCTGCCGCGAAATTTATGCAGGCCCCCCAAAAAGGAGAATGTGCCAAAAAATATGCTAAAATTATGTGAGTTTAAACCAAAATTTACTACACTTTGAAATGTGCCATGAAAAATGTTCATTGTGCGAGCGGCTGCGAGTAATTTATATGCGCCACAACAACAATATCAGCGGAATACAAATATTTCTCTTTTTCGGAACGAAGGTGGGCTTTCACCCAGAAAGGCGCATAAATATTTTAGTGCCTATGTGCGGCCCACATTTGAGGAACGGATCCCAAAAGTATACCAACCCAACCCACCCACAAGTGTCATGCAAATCCGCATCCGTTTTATATAAATTTTCATAATGCATTTTATGCCCATGGTTTATGTATATTGGAGTCGTTCCGTCTCACTTCCTCTCCTCGGGCAGATTGCACCCGTAAAATATAGATTTCTGGGTTTATTTATACGGACGTGCTTGTGTGCGGCAATTGAGCTGGTAATTGCAATATAAATGCACATTAATGAAATGATTGGTTCAAATAATATGGCCGAATTAAAATGTTTTGTTTGGCCACGTCCCGTTTGCTCCATTAATTGTTCAATGACTTTTCCCGCTGAATGAGTAATCAGCATACACTTAAACTTAATAATTTATTTTAGTTTTAAATGCATTTAAATAATAATCAGGTCAATAAATATTTAGCTAGAATCCAAAATTTTAATACATTTAAATACCATAAGAAACACCTTGTTTACAGCTTTAAAGCCACTTTCAAATTAAATAAGCCTTGGCTTTAAATAATATTATTCCATTAATGGGATCTGTAGAAAGATAACAATTACTTAATACTAACTGTACGAATATACCTTTTGCAAGACTTATAAATGTATTCAGATTTTAAGTGTTCTAATTTGGTGAATGATTTATGTGCTTTCAGAGAGGGTGAGGATGGCATTTGGGAGCAGCTGGCCAGGATCTACACAAAGACGAATGCGACCTCATATCAGGTGACCGGGCTGACGCCCTTCACCGTCTACAGCTTTCGCCTGCTGGCGGTCAACAAGCTGGGAATCAGCCCGCCGTCCAAGGAGTCCTACTACATAGTCACGCTGCGTGAGGGTAAGTCCTTCTCCTAGGTCCTGGTTACCGGGTCCTTTGTGCTCACACACTTTTTATTGGCGGCCGGATCATTAACTATTCGCATAGGCGCTTCGGATCACATAACATAACGTAACACATAGCCCGAGTAAAATAACGCGACTACACATGACATTACAATTTTTACAATCGCATTAATTTTTCATTTCAATTCCAACGACTTGGCCTGACTTTTAAGTGCCGTCAATGAAAGTTGTGACAGGCTCGCCCGGTTTACCCCCGTCCATTCCATTCCTCCTCCACTGCCAGCAATTACGGCCTCATAAACCCGGAGTCTCCTCACGTTGTATACGTTTAATTATTTTTCCGCTGACGGTAGGCCATCGCAGGCCCGGCTAGGCAGGTGTGTCGTCCTTTTATGAGGCTCCGCCATCTGGGTTACTCCTCCCGCATCGCATCCTCCTGCTGGCAATGACATTAACTGCGTCCGCCCGCAGTCCAAGGAACACTACAATTGCGCTCACAGTATCAGTTATACCTTCATTCCTTAAGGAATTAATTTTTAACAATTATTTTGGGCGAGGTGACTATATAATTGTATAACAAAAGAAAAATTCCTGCAGAATGCTTTACCGTTTTAAAAAAAATTGCAAGAGCCTATTATTTTGACCGCATCTGTTTGCAGCAGTAATTGAGTTGCAAGTGTGTGCGTGGGACACTTAAATTTTAGAGGCTGCTTTTATTTCATTAACATGCGATGACAAAGCCGGGAACTTCACAGTCCGGAAGTTGAAGAAACTATAGTGAAACTTTCGATAAAAGCATTCTGTTGTGTTCTCCTGAATGCACTAATTTCTCTGCCGAATACCTCGGCAGTCCGTGTCATTTGGCTGACATTTCACCTGCTGCTGCCGCTGCTGCTGCTGCTGCCACAGACAATGATTAATCGTACGACGGTGCGTGTTCCACAAATAGTATATGCCCACATATCACATATATGTACAAATGGACTCCAAAAAGTCACAGAACTTTCCGTAGGCTTTAAGAGCGCGAGACACATTAATCAAAGGCAAAGTAGCAGTAGCAGCGGCAACAGCGACAAGCTATTAGCAACACATTTGTCTTACGAACATTGGAAATGACTTTGCCACTACACAGAGAGCAATTGTTGATTATTTAATTTTAATTGTGGCACATGGCACAATTTTGAGCATTTAAAAACCACCTTAAAAATATTCAAGAAAGGCTTATACATAATATTTTTGTAGAAGTTCGTTTAAATTCTTGCAAATGGAAGAATGATTGCACATTAAAAATCTATTTTAATTAATAAACAGCCTTTATGTATAATAATGTAATAGGCCAAACACACTCGGGTTAAATTAATTACTTTTTATTACTCTCGCTCAACTGACTCCTTCGAACGCAAACCACAGAATGACGCCACGTCGCTCTCGCTCTCTTATGCTCGCTCAGTTCTGTGAGCGAGCTAGGTATACATACAATTGATCTTATGCTAGTTGTACAGGGTAGAAAGTGATGACAGTATTATGCTTACAGCTAACGGGGAATTCTTCTTATTGCGCCTCTTCTGCTTATTCTAGGGTACAGTACTTGCTATGCCATGTCTAAGTAGTACAGTGGGCCTTGTATATGTATATCCTACTACAATAATTATTAAATAAATTCTTTCTGACTCTTGTTCTAACAAAAATTAACTGAGCTAAAATTATAAAATTCCGTTCAGTGCAGATTGTTCGTTTGGGTGTGAAATTCCATTTATGCCGTACGCACAATGGAATGCGACCCAAGCTGCCGAAGCTGCAACACATGCGGTTACAAATTAGTCAATAGTATGTTGGTGTGTCCTCAGCCCTTGAGCTCATTAAGGTCCTTTTGGCCCTCCTGGAGAGTTATGTGTGTGTGTGTGTGTGTGTGTGAGAGTGAATGTATGCTGCGGTCGCCGGCCAAGTTGCCAATTTGTATAAATTAGGCTCGCGGCATGCATAAATTAACCAAACGACACACCCACACACACAAACACACCACTTGACTTAGATCTTAAATCTAAGCAGCGGAAAAGCGAAAAGTTTTCAATTTGCTGAGCAAACTTTGGACGCGGCATCAATGTCAAGCCGAAAGGCAAAAAATATCTTTTAATTTATTTATAAATTCATTGAGGTATGCGGAGTATTTCGTCCTAACTTCGAGGCTGGCAATCTGCCAGATCATCCTTAGCCGGGCACACCTGCTACACTTGAAAAATAAGGAAAATATCCTTGGTTACTCACCAAGTTTGTTAAAGGAATATCATTTCTTCAAAAAAATCTTCATGTTAAAAATCTACAAAATTCAAGAAAATTTTACGTAACTTCTTAAAAACAAACTTAACATATTTATAATTAAGACAATAATTCCTTAGAGTTATGAGGTCTTCTTTATGTGAGATATCTTAAGGGTACACGTTTCTTTGAGTGTATCTGCGCGACACACGCATCATTTAACCTGCGAGTAATTCCCGTAGACAAAGCCAAAATGGGGATGGTTGCGAATAGGAAAGACGTCCGACCGTAAGCTCAGGCCCAGAAACCCACTCCAAGAGCCAAAAAAACAGGCCGTGGCACTTGCAACTTATGTTGCGTGACAGTGACAACTTGACAATGCCACAGACAACGTTCCGCTTAACATGACAGGTCAGAGTTTTGGGTGAAACTTTTGTGCCGCGTTTTTAATTTCGAATTTTTGAGTTTTCCCCCGGAACTTTTGTCAGCCAAAGTTTTCTGGCCTAGCCCAATCGCTCGGTGGATCACTGGCTCACTCTTTTCTCGACTCTTAATCTCTTCCAGCTCCCACGGGCAAGCCCATTCCCACGACGGCCCACAACACGTCCTCCACCTCGGTGTACATCTCGTGGAAGGCCCCGCCCCCGGACACTATTCTGGGCGAGTTCCTCGGCTACCGCATCACATATCGACCACGCGATCGGGATCCCAACGACACCAAGGAAATCTATATACGCGACAACACGGTGGAGGTGAGTTACGCCTATATTGCTGGTATTATTTAGCTGTACAGGCCAAAGATAATTGAATTTCACGATTTCTGACACCTTGCCATATTGCAAATGCAAGCCTCGGTTTGAATTGCAGTGAGAAAAAATTTATATGAAATTAAGAAAAATATTTGAATAATAATATAATAATATTTGCTTAAATAAACGTTTTAAATATTATACAGAATTTCATTTTCGTTAATCCACGATGTGCTAAGATTTTTTTTAATTTAAACTACATTTACTTCTTTTTTCGTGTACCTGCATGTCGTTATATCCATATACTTAAGACCATTTATTAGAATTTGTTTTGATCTATAAAAACTAAAATTTTTTTGTGCTTTAATACAAAATGTCCCTTTTTAATTTTTTATTTAAACTACTTACTATTTATTTCTTTAAGTCTATCAATAGAGGGCAACATTTTGCCAGTCGCCTGCAGCGTCATTCAATTTCGCTTTGGTTTCGGTTCGTGTCTGTCTCACTTGCCACGTGCATATCATTTTCGTTGCCACAAAAACTTGGCTATTTCCGTTTTGGTTTCAAATGCTATGCTTCTGGCTTAAAGTTGTTATTAAAATGTGTGTGTTTCCCCTTGTCATTCGTCGGCTTAAAGTCGCATCAGCGGCGTATTAATAAGTAATTTACACCTGGCAACAGCCAAGCAATTCCCACACACCTACAACAGGAGGGGTTACAAGTGTTTTTCGAAGGCCCCCTGTCAAGGTGTTTCCATATCTCGTCGGGGACCCCGCTATCAGTGGCAATTTGTTAACGATTAGTTCTCAGCTGGGGCCAGTTTCCACTTGTCTAGGCCGAAACAGTGGGTGTGTTTTCCCATCTCCACGGGTCTGCTTTTGTGTGTGCGGATAGTTGGGCACGCAGGTTGGCTAATGAAGCAGAAATGGGAAAAATGGGGCGAACCCAGAACAAATAACTTGGGAATACCTTTCAATAACAGATAAGTTTGTCTGGAAGCAAACCGAACATTTAATCTTAGTTTAATAAATTATAAGGTAAAATATTTGTTGAGACACTTTGAAAGCTTTCTTCAGCCTTTGCATTTCTGATGTAGGCCATTTTTGTTGGTTCTGAAAATAAAATTATTAGGTTAAAGGTTGAATATTTGATGTTTAACCTTTTTTATTTTCTAAAAAGGATGAATTTATAATAATTATTATTAAAGATTCAAATATAAATCAAATTTAACATTAATTACAATAAAATGTAAGTGTATCTGCGAGGTTAATGACATTGTCCGACTATGAATTGATTTAAGCCCATTTTAACTCAAAACTACGGGCCATCGCTTAGGCTCTTTTTGCAAAATACCAGAGCCAAGCACTAGGAATGCATTTCTGAATTTGCAGCAGCGTGTCGGATGCATTTTGCAGTTGTGGGAGAGTGGCTAGAATATACAGAAATTATTAGCGATAAAGCTCACGTACGACACTCGCAGCGACAGAGTTCCCAAAAATGGAAGTGGGCGGCGGGTGGAAAAAGGAGGAGGTCGCTTGATTGCCACAAGCATGGCACGCTTTTGTGCTCGAGTGCATATAATTGTCCTTATCTAGACGCAGCTCACTGTCTCTGTCTCAGTGTCCTCTATTTTTCTCTCTTTTGCATGTCGCTGGCACGTTGAAATATTATCCTTGCAGGCAGAAACGTGCGACTTTAGTTTTTCTTACTTTTTGTAGGAGTAAGGGCACGGAAAAAAAATCAATCTATATTCTGGACAAAATTTATGACTTTCGTTTAATTATTAATGCTAAGAAAGAATCACTTATTTTAGAGTGCTGAGTACTTTAATAACACTGTAAACTGTAATGATTTAGATACAAATAATATTTTCATTTAAGAATTATTTAATTTATTTCATTAATTTAAATTGAAAAGAAATATGCTTAAATCTTTTTCTCATTGTGCACGGGTTTTTTGTGCTCAAGTCATTTTGGTGGACTCCAGGACATGGCTTTCCGTTATTCCCATATCGCAGCATCAGCATTCTGGAGCCTGCGGCTTCTGCCGACCCGCCACGCCCATTTTTTCCATCGCCTCCTTTGGCCAGCGGCTTTCACATTGAGCTGTCACGTGTGAGGTGGAAAAGCGGGGGAAAAGCCTGCGGGACTAAATTTGCCAATTTTCTAATTAAAATTTCTGCGCCGTAAAGCATAAATTTCGCAACTTTCACGCAGATAAAAGCCGGCAAGTCAAAGGAAGTTGGTCCACAAAAACATGAAGACATGAAAAAATGTTGCCCGGCACAAATACTTTTGATGAACAAGAGAAAAAATCCGCTGAAAAATTGGGGAGTTTTTTTTGACATTGGGATTTGTTTGACAAATTAAATTTGAATTGTTTTTTTTGTAGTACCACTTTTTGTCCGGCTCTTTCTTTGTGACCGTTGGCACTAATTAACGCAGAAAAGCGAGAAAATGTTTAGATGCTTATCCCCCTAGCTTCACACTTTCCAAAGTTATGCAATATGGCGGAAAGAAGTTGACAACTTTATCAATTACATTAAATCAATTACGTGGCCCGCCCTTGGGTAGTTCCAACTTTCAGCTGACCATAAAAATAAAAGCAGTTGTAAATTTCGGCCTCATTTACTGGCGACTAAATAAAATGGAATTATATGACTCTGCCCACCATATAGAAACACTAAATCCACGCGCTCAATCTTATGAACGCAGTCCTAAATACAGTTGGGGTTGTAGTAATAGGAACTCCTTTTTTTTTGCTTTTACAAAAAGTTCTAAAAATTGCAGTAAATAGACTATAGGTGCTAAGGTGTTACCTTAGAAAATTTTAGAAAATAACGGTCGTACCTAATTAACTTGTAAATTTAAAAAGGAAACCAAAGAAACTGTCAGATTTTGTAGAGCATTTTTGGTTATATTATTTTGACCGCTGCTGTAAAAGGATATCACGCTTTTGGTGGAAATAACGATAGTGGCTGGCGCCGTCTGAAAAGCCGAAAGCAGCCACTTAAGCTGTTGGCATGCCAGTCAATCCGTTGCTTAGCACAAGCCTAGGATTTGCACAGTCGGAAACCCGTTGGTTTTGCGGTTGGACCGCAGACGCACACAGATACACACGCTTCACACACACACACACACACATATAGCAGAAGCCCTCTAATGTATGCTACATAATTTGCCCGAGGCAGCTGACCATTTGCGAGCGAGAGAGTGTGTGGTGCTCTAGGCCATAACCACTCCAAGTCTGCGGCTTGTTTTATGGTTTGGCACTGTCTCTGACCTTTGGTTAAACCCTTAATCAGCAGCTCGCGAAATTCACGGACAAGGACTCACTTATGGCAAATCTTTGGCATATGTCATGCATCAAAAGTCATGTATGAAATAAGGTTTCGTCCTAAAACTTTGTGAAATAATACGTCAACGGATTAACAGTTAAGAAGTAAATAACAAATATTAAAATAATTGGTTTGATTAAGATTTAAGGCTTTGGTTTTTACGAGTATCATTGTGTATCAAAGAAACTGAACATCTAAAAATTATTTTTAACAAAAATTTTCTTTCAACCAAACATTTTTTTTTTTATTATCTTTAAATTTATAAACAACAATCTCATATTTCGTTAAAAGAAATATTGTTTTTGCTCGGCAATTAAGGAAGAGACTACTGCTCGTTGTCCAAGCAACTCAATTTCCCTTTGCACTGCAAATCAATTTTTAGTGCTGCAATTTTCATATTTGCCAACGGCAACGCACAAAAGAATGCAATGCGCAATTTCCGCTCCAAGCATGCACAATGCCGAAAGGGGGTGGAAAATTCGGTAACGCTGGGGGGTAGACCAGTGGGTGGTAGTGGTGCTGCTGCAGAGAAGACTCTGCTGGAAGTGCTCCACTTTATCTTCAACGGCCAACAAATGAAGTCTTTTGGTGTGTGTGCACAGCCAAAATGAAAACACCGAAATTGGTCCGTTATTGGGAATACTTTCGTGAAAAACTATAACAAACATTTAAATACCTTTTCAAAATGTTCTATACCTACACTGAATTTTATAAGTTTTTGGGACTCACTGAAAAATGCATGGCTGTTTGTTGCATGCAATTTCTTAAATTCTATGGGGGCTTGTGTTCTTATCAAAAACCTGTTAAAGCCTCAAAGTATATGTTGCAAAATCTGTAACATCTACTTATCCAAAGCATATTGAAACTAGCACAAATATATATACCATTATTATCAGTTAAAAACAAATAAAAATTCAAAAATAAGTGATTTAAACAAAACCTAAACATTAATTTAAGCTCGCTTTCACAAAACTGTATAAGACTTATTTCATGACCCATGAAAAATATTCAAACCTTTTGGTTGATTTAAAATTTAACAGTAGAAACTACAATCCAAAAAACCTATATTTATGGTTTTAATACCTAAAATTTGTAAACATTTATTAGTTAAAGCCTAAATATTTAATTTTTGTGTACGTCATGTGTTTGCATATTAAATGAGCAATTTAATTGATTCTCCAAAAAACTCCTTCTTTCTGTTTTTAGAGCCATGAGATACAGAATCTGCAGACGTACACGCAGTACAAGGTGACGGTGCAGGTGTTCAACCCCGAGGGACTGGGGCCGGAGACGACCATCCTGGTGATGACCGACGAAGGAGGTGAGTGGCAGTCCCGTTTTCGTTGCAGATGCAATGCAAATTCCCTGGATTCCCCACATTATCAATAATGCATGCCGCATAGTGCTTGCCTGGGGGAATTCCTACTGTCAGACATTCAAACCATAGCCACAAGTCAATAAGTCGATCGACCAACTATTTTTCACATATCTCAGAACCGCAAAATTCCAAATATTACGGCTTATTGGCATGCCAGACAAGTGACCAACCCCCGACGCCAAATGGAAGTTATCATATATATCGCACATATCATATGCAACATGCAACAGCAATACAAGATGCAGATGCAGCAGCAGCAGAGTCAGAAACAAATTCGCCTTTGTGAGCGCTTTTAGTTTTTCTCCCTCGTATTTTCAAAGCAACTTTGAGGTTCGCTCAACCACAAAATGCCTCGACCGACTCGATGCAATGAAGCAAACAAATAAAAGTTTAGCTCCAACCAGAGGCCAAGGAAAATATGTTGCAATTTTTCATATTTCTTTTCCCAGCAGCTCGGAATCCGCTGCAGACCGCAGTCGGTGTGCGAACTGTATTGAAATGGAAGAATACTCACTCGCCCAAACAAATAGAAATACAAAATAAATATTGCTTACTTAAACTTTTGCCATATGCTGCTCAGTCAGCAACAAAAACTGCCCAGGCATGCCCTTTCTTTTTTGGGATTTTTCCCTTTCTTCATACCCCTTACATGTGTTTGGGTGTTTTGAGTTTGTTGGTATCCTAAAAATATTACAAGGTTAAATGCAAATTTTTTAAAGGTCTAAAACTTTTTTATTTATTTTTGCAGGGAAAAATTGTTTTCAAAAGGGATAACTTTTTGGATTCTTAGAAAAATTGTGGTTCTTTAGCTGTAAACAACTGAGTTTCAAATGTCAAATTTAGTAGGGAGAAAATCATGTTTTTAATTCTTGGAAAAATATTCAAAAGAAATATTAAAAACTTTTTGAATAAATATAACCTACACAATATACAAGCTTTAAAAGCTAAAAATATTTTTAATAGACGGGTATCAAATCGTTGCAATAACAGGACCAATCGCGATCTGTTTTGTATCCCTTTTCTCCTTGGTAAGCCATTGTTGTTCCCCTCCGATTCCTTCGATTCCTGGACCGCCACGTGGATTTCCGCCGGCAGCGTTTCACTTGGAATCACCAGACGACGCCGCCGCCGCTGGCGGAAGTGTTGATGCCATAGACGCCGGCCGGCTGAAGTCTGGTGAACGTAAATTATAAGCAGTTGGCCATAAATAAATCGGAAGGATAAAAAATTCCAACGTGTGCGAATCTATAGGGCAGGATGGGGGATTTAATTTCCTGCAGTCAGCGCAAATCTGTTTGCATAAGCGGGCCGAGATGTCTTGGCCAAATATTGCGCTCTGCCCGGGAACTTTTTAAGCGCGCTAAGACTCGAAACTCTTTTGAAAGTTGCCAAGAGCTTAGCGGCATAATTAGCATAAGATTCAGCGGAAAATCCTTTGCCAGCTGGGGAGCGGGATTGGCCGGAAACCGAATAAAATCAGATTCGATAAAAACCAAAAATACGGTGGCAATCTACCGGGAGCATGGAATTTGTCTCCCGGGGAGTAGGTACATAAGCTGCTTTCAGTTTCAGCGAGAGCAAAAATATAACTCGGATTTTTGCGACAGCTGGCATAACTCAGTAATTTCCGAATTTTCCACGTTCTCTTCCATTTTTGTTTGGGATGTGTCAAGGTAACCTGGCAGGTGCAGACGGGCGGAGCTTTCTGGGGATTTGCAGCGGCTTAGGCAGCAACTTTAACCAAGGCCAAGCCCCAGCTGTTCCCATGCTCGGGCCTAATGGAATTCTGCCAAATTCGGGTTCGGATTCGGATTCAGCGCTGATTAATTACCCTCAAATATTAGCCGCAAAACAGCCGCAAAAAGCTGGCAAAAACCAAAGTTTATATTTATGCACTAAAACAACAAAAAACATGATAACAAATCTGGAATTTAATTTTCACAAACATAATTTTTTGTATTCATTTTGGGTAGTGAAATGGGATTTTGAACATTTTTAAGTCCTACCTACATTTCGTTTACAGAAATAACGATTTTATTTCTAAGGCTTTAACCGTCGTTCAATATTATCATCAAATGTTCTTGTTGTTACACAGTATAACAAAAATTAATAAATAAGTAAATAATTTTATAGTAATATTCAAAAGTATTTGATGTAATTTAATACATTTAAAATGCATTGCAAAAGCTTTCTGATATTCAAATGATTACCATCAAAAATCATAATAATTGTTCATATGCTCAGTTGGCTTTAAGGGTCTAAATGTTTAAAACTGTTAATAAAATTATTTTATTTTAATATTTTAATATTATAATATTTTAGTTTAAATTTGAAGCGCATTTTTTATTTACGTATAAAAAAACATACGCACCAAATTCTAAGTCCAAACATCCTTAATAAGGCTTTTTTTTATGCATTTAACCTCAATGAAAATGGTACAGAAAAAGTTATAAAAAAAGACGAATTTTAATTTATGCATTTTTAATATTTTGGGTGAAAGTTCAATTACTTTCTCCACCCAAGAGAGCGTAACCAAAGAACTCTGCAACACGACCACATGCGGTGAAAATTATGAAGCCTTGCAGTGCGGCTTAGCAGGGGGTCAAAGCTCCATGAAATCCAGCAGTTCCTTTGAGGAAGAGGCAACTTGGTGGGGTGGGGGTTAAGATAATGTCCTCAGAAGCAACTCAACGATTGCAAAACAATTCTAGGGCTTCGCCGGCTTTGCACTCGGAGTCGAGCAGCTCGACAGGCCGTCTTTGATTAGATATTTTCCACTTTCCTTCGTCCTGCCTTTGTTATTGCGTTTTAACTTCTGACATTGGCCCGGATTTAGCCAGCCCCGAATAGTCTTGTCTTCTCTGCTCTGCTCTGTTTGCCGGCACGCACTTAGATTTCGTTTTGGGAGGGGACTTGTGGCCGAGTCGAGTCGAGTTGAGTTCAGTTCTTTTTTCTATCCCCGACTGCATTGCAGACAGCTCAGCTCAAGGGGCGGTCTCCTTCCAGCCCCCAAACACTTGTCGCTTGCGAGACAGGCGGACAATCGTAATGGCTTTGTGCCCTGTTTCTTGATAACTTCGTTTCGTTTCGTTTCATTTGTGTTTAGTACATGGCAACACTTGATGGTCTTGTCTTGGCAACTTTTGACTTTAACGCGTCCTGTTACCTCAAGCCCTGCTCCTCTGGCTCCTCTGACCTGGCCTCTGCACCTTGAGCTCTCTGATCGGATGAAGTGGACTGGTTAAGACCTTCATGCCTGCCCGGTTAAGAGCTGTATGCAATTTAATTTGACTGCTTCTCGAGGACGTCTGTCTGCTGGCTGCTCTTTAAAGTTAAATGTATAATTCAAATAACCTGCAGCTCTTCAAAATGGCTTTGAGCACCATTTCTCTTTCGGCCGAAATGCAAAATCAACGCGGCCAAAACAAACGCTCCATTAGACTCCTTGTTAAGGACTGCTCAAGCAGAAAAGCTTCTACACTTGAAAATATTAACATTAATTTGGGGAAGCCTTTGAAAATGTATTTTTGTTATATTTTACATTCAGTCACTAAGCACTCTTAAAACCCTTAAAATAAACTCTTTTTAGGGCTTTTTCAACACAACAAATAATTATATCGATACTTGTTGTGCGAAACATTAACTAAAGAATAATATTTTTGTAGGTATACATTAAAATTTAACTTTATTTTTTAATAGATGTAGGTACTCTTTAAATATTCAAGTTTCGTGTTAATATTGTAAAACAGAATAGTTTAAAGCGTCAACCGTGATTAACAGGATTACAGGATTTTAAGTTAGAACTACAATGACAAGTATGGCTATTTAAATAGGTGGAAAACAATTTAAATTAAATTTATAGAGTTTGTTACTGTAGCGTTAGGACATAATTTATTTTATTTTAATTAAAAGAACTTTATTCTTAGCTTAAAATAGCAGTGCACTTTTAGCTAGTACATCCTGGGACCCCCAGCGATTTATCACCGCCCGTTTATCAACGCCCTAGGGGGCGTGGCACATGGCTGCCTCTGCTCTGCTCTGCCCTGCTGCTGCATTCAAGAAAATTAATAGACACACGCACAGATCCACCTGCTGTGAGAAAAAAACGCACTTGCATTTGAGGGAATGTTGCCATTTCGCTCATTTCGAGTGGGAAACTAAAGTAAATGGAAAATGGAAAATCCATTTGCAGAGCGCGGACTGTCAAAAGCTTGTGGCCGTCTAACCAGAATCCAAAATGCACCGGCGACCAAGTTTGCAGCGGGCCCCCAACTTGCAGCTACAAAATTAATTACCTTTGGCTACTTTCAACTGGCTGTGGTTCGGGTTCAGCCGTTTGCATGCACTGAAAACCCCGTGGAAAGCCCCGCCCCATCCCAGGAAAAACACCGCCCACCTCTAAAAGATGGTTCGGCGCATCCGCTGACTGCTTTTAAAGCGCCAGCCGCAGAACATTGAAAAAAAAAAACACAGATACTGGTGTATAACCTAAAACTCTGGGCACAAGTTTCCTTCGTAGAAAACTGCGGGCGGTTGGTTGGTTGGCTGGCGGAAGTGACAAGCTGCATCTGAGTGAGGGGTGGTGGAAAAAGGGGAGAGGGAAAAAGGGGTGGGGAAAGTGCAACTACAACAAGAAACACAGAAACAACAACGAAAGCAGATAAAACACTGGGGAACTAACTTTCCCAGGCCACAATGAATAGTTAACACCCTGGCAGGTGAAACATGGATATCTAATTGAGAGGGGAATTAATTGACGATATGGTGCATTATGAAAGTAAAATAGGGCAAAAGTACTATACTTTATTAAGAATAATATTATTATTTATTATTTATTATTCTTTAATTTAACAAAATTAAAAGATTTATTTTAGTGAAATACAAATTGTAAAACTATCAAAACAAAGTTCACTTTTGAGCAACATTATAAAATACAATGAGCCACTGCTCTATTTTTATTTATAATCAGAATAAAGCTTTTTTTTAATAAAATTCAAAAATTTTAAAAATCTCTAAACTAATTTATTTAATTATATAGTTATAATTAAAAAAATTTGTAAAATTACAAAGAATATGATTAATTAAGGCAATTTCAAGTACCAAGTTTAAAATATGAAAAGATATTCGTGGCTGCAATTATTTTATACCACTTCTTTGTCATTGAATAAACATGAAAAAGGCTGCACATATGCAGTGTAAATATTTTTAAAAATTATAAATGGTTAATTAGAGTTTTTAGGTGCAAGTCTAATGATTAGTCCTCAATCAACCAACCTTTTTTTGAAGAAGGGTAGTAAGATGCCCGCAGCAAACAGCGGAAAGACAGTCTGGAGGAGTATTCAAAGAAAAGGGCGGGAATGAGGAGATAGGCAGAAGGACGAAGGACGAACCAGCGGCGGATAAGGTACAACGTGAAAAGTATGTTTTAATAAAAGCGGAAATGAAGCAGCGTTACCGTTATTTCCTGTTTGCGCACAGTTTTGTTTGCGGCAACCAAAAAGAGGAGGAGAAAATGCGGCAAAAAAAGAGTAGAGAAAATAGAAGGAAAAGCGCACTAAGGCCAGCTGCATTTTCGCTCCGTGCAAAAACCCAAAAATGATAAACCGCAAACCACTTAAAAAAGTTCCAAGCAACAGCAACGCAGGCAGCCAAAACTTTTCCTAAATAGACAAAATTAATGAGCAGCAACACGGGGCGAAGGGAAAACCCTGCCGCCGGCTCAGATCAGATTCCCAGAACTCCCAGGAGCCTGCAACAAGGTGGCTGAGTCACCGAAAGTCCAGGGCCAGATTCTGGAAGTGTATTGATTCCGCTTTTTGAATTTAATAATTTTGTAAATGGGATTTTATAATATTTCTTTTATAAACCTATTGGCTTAAATCAGACATCAGCTTTTGGTTCTGACTTTCATCTTTAAATAACCAAAACAAACACATTTTAGTTCTTAAACAAAAAATATTATTATAATAAAAAGAAAAATAACAAAAATCACAGAACTCTATGTAACAATAAACTAAGAAGGATAATTTCTCGTTTTTAAAGTCAAATGAATGAAAAACTCAACTTTATTTAAATGGCTAAATGGGTTTACTTTCCTTTACTTTGTATTAGGAGTCTTTAAGTTTGAATTAAGTAATCAAAATATTGTTGGTGCACAGCGGATAATAATATTTTCCTTGAGCAGTCTATTACTTTGGACCAGCGTGTATGAAATGGCGGGTTAAGAGCTCAACCTCATATGGGAATTGGATTCCCGCTCACAATCCCATTTCACCTTTGTGCTGTCCTTATCCTGCTCCACATCTCCACATATTATTCCGGGGATGGGACAGCAGCGGTGGGTTTCCCTTTCGGAAAATCAGGCTAATAAAACATTTGCAAGCAATCAGAAAGTTTCGGCGCTTTCTGCGATGGTTGTCATTGCATGTCTGCGCAGCTCCTCCTTCTCCTCCATCTTCTCCTTATTTTGGCCGCTGGCAGACGGGCTGTAATGCAAAATGAAGGCCCAAAGACGTTTTCCCACATTCCGCCCGCTTTCCATTTTCCGACTTTTGGGGGCACACTCGAAGCCCAGCAAGTCGCCTGCTCCTGCCAAAATGAAAACGAAATGAAATGTTCGGAAAGTTGTTGAAAATGGCATTCGGCGTTGACAAATAATTTCATATCATGTCTGCGCTTTTTTGGCAAAGGATATCCCATCCTGTCCCGCCTCTGGTTTCCCCTCCTCCTCCCCTTTGTCTGTGGGATCAATTTCATTTGATTTTGAGCGCCTTTTGCGGGACATGAGACTATGCAAGCCAAGAGTTTATTAAACAGACCAAACAGGGTCCCAGTCTCCGTCTTTGCCTATTTTGCACTGGGAGAAAAGTTTTGAATGTGTTTTTAACTTAATCGGAATCACATATAAAGTTTAGATTTAAAACCTGGAAAACCTAAGGAAGATTTTAATTTAAAACAATTTCATTCATAAATAGCTTGAGACTATTTAAATGTAAGTTCATTGTGTTTTAAAATATTAATTATTATAAAATTGTTTTTAAATTATTTACAAATAAAGGAAAAATATATGAAACATAATTTTATGAATTTTATTTCTTATTTCAACCAAATGTTATAAAATAATATTTTATTATTATTGTTGCCTACAAATAATGCTCGTAATTGGTCAGTGTACAGAAATCTTGGAATTCTTGAAAGTTAAATCAAGACTTTATTCTATGTGCCTTCACCTGTCGTCTCCCTTTTTTCCCGGAGTCATTCCTGCAAAGTTCTTTTTTGACAAATTCCCAGCGCTCTTTGCGACACACGCTCAATCACTTTGGCCCGGGGCGGATTTTAAAGTCTTTAACTTTTCTTTTGACTTTTTGTATTTTGATCCGGTGGAGGGGAACAATCTTTTTTCCCTGTTCAATTTCTTTCCTCTTTTTTGTGTGCAGTTCATAGTCAAAAGGATTGCAATAACAACAAGGGCAAACAGGCAGCCGGCAATCTTTTTGATGGCACCTCAGTATCGCTTCTGTGTGTGTGTGTGTGTGTTGGTGTGTAGGTGTGTGTGGGCGGAAGGTATCTGTGTGCGTGTGGGCGTGGCAGCACTCAGGCGTGCGTGTCTGTCACCGTTCATGTTCCTAGCATGCGTATGTGTGTGTGTTTTTGGCCTGGGGACTTTTGCCGCTTTTGGCTTCGGCAAAAGTGCAGAAAATTTGTGCAAGTTACGTGCTTGATTACATTTTTCCAAACTTTTTTCCCTGCCATTTTCCCTCCATTCCATTTCGGCCATTGACGGGTGTTCGATAAGGTTAAGGTTCGCATAGTTTGGCTATCACATGTACAGCCACTGGAAAAAAAAACTATCAAAAGCTGTTGTCTTAAAACTTTATTTTTTACTTAACTGAAAGTCTTGAAACTAGAATTTATTGAAAACAAACTTATCAAAACAAAAACTTAATCAAAATTTTTTTAAATGTATCAATTTACTGATGTAAGTAATTTATATTGATTTGACAAAAAGAGTTGTGGAACTAAAGCTAAAAACTAATTGATCTGTTTATAAAAAAAGTAAACTTTTTTGATGGTTTGAGTGGATTTAAATATTAAAAAGCCCTTTGTTTTTTCTGGGTGCATTTCGTAATCCCTTTTATCGAATCCAATCCATTGACATATCGATTAATGGATAATAGACCTGACACCTGGACATCACACACAAACACACACACACTGCGAAAGCTTTTAACAAATTGTGGTCGTGTATAATCGGCTTAAATTAAACAAATCTAAGCAATTAAGTGCCCGGCAGCCTTAAATCCCCGAAAACAAACGGAAAATGCAAGGCAAAGCCCACAATCAAATGACAAACAAAGTAATCAACCTAGGGCCAAGATATCATGACATTTTGCCAGGAATCGGCTTAAATCCTGCCTCCGACTTTCCAACCAAATGGGACAGACAGACAGGCAGACATTTCCCTTCGAGCTGTACTTTCGGACTGAAGCTGAGTTTTTGCCTAATTGAAGGTTCTCGTATGATTAACTGACTTGGCCACAAGTTCGATTGGTTAATGAAGCTGGAAAAAAGTTCGGAGTTCGGAGTTGGTACCACGGGGCGTATGATCTATTTTGCCTGGCAACTTGTCTCTCTGCTTTGCCCACAGACACACAAAACATGTTGCAGTCACGGCTTATCCTTCTGTTCACTCTGTAAAATTAGTTTTGCACTTTGTACATTGTCAGTGGCATTCTTTACATTTCTTGTCTGCCCCCCAGCTTGAGCTTCCTTCTCCTCGTCCCTGAACTTTCGGCAGCTCTAACTCAGTTAGCCTGCCCAGCTGCGGTTCATGTGGGTCTGGGTCTGTCTTTGTATCCGTATCTGTGTCCTTCCATCGTCCTGCACTTGTATCTGTTTGGGTGTGGGTGGGGGCCACTCAACTTCAGCCTGTCATGTTGCACATCGTCTTTGTTGGTACACTGCAAAATATTAGCCTCTAAATGGACTATATGTATCTCTCACGATTAACTTGTAAACATCTGTAAAATTCATAATATGTTTGAAAGTCGAGCACCAGGTTTAGTTTTCCTAGCGTGATAGTTACAGTTTTGCAAATATTTAATACTTCTCAATGAAAAGGAACAATTTCTTTAAAAATATCTAAAAATGAACATAAAACCTTTTATGTGATCACAAGATACTCTTGAAGAATATCATTCTTTAATTAAACTTATTAAATAAAACTTGATTTGGAAAATTTGTCTTGACTAAAGTATTTTGGCTGAACATTTATTTTCAAGAATTTAATCCCAAATGCATTGAGTAACTTTTTCTCTTAGTGTATTTTTCTAAACGTAAGTCCAAGCTGCACTGTATTAGTTTCCGCAGGCGACTTTCACGTGGTTAGTTTGCTGCCACAGACAAAACTATGCACATTTAACGCTAAATGTCCCGCCTGCCCCTCCCACTCCCCCAGTCCGCCCCTTTTACCCCTTCGTAAATCAGCTCTGGCCAAAGCTTTGAAATTTATTTAAATGCCCAAAAGCTCGTAATAAAAGAGACGTAGATTTATGCAGCCAGCTGAGGCTGAATCTGAGGCAAGAAGGCAAAATAAACATTTTGGCCAGGCCTAAGCCCATGTGTGTCTGGCACTGATTGCCGCAGATACACATGCACACTCATATGAGTGTGTGCACACACTTTCATTTGCAGTTTTGGCCCACTCCCCACGCACTTAGCCAAATTGCAGGCGGCTTGGCTCCTCCTCCGCTTGGCAAATGTCTTCGCGCAGTCGCCATCGCAAAAGCGTTAAAACCGCATTTGCAAACTAACACCAGCAGGACCACATATGCAGCAGCATTTTCCTCTGCCCACGAGTTTTCCCCTTTTTGTCCATTTTCCCCCAGAATTTTCCTTGGGCTGCTGCAGCTTTTGGTGCGTTTTTAAAATGTAAATCCTGGAAATGTTATGCACATTGTCGTTGTTGTTGTTGTTGTTGTTGTCCCTGTCTGCTGGCTTATATAACATTTTGTAAAATTGCATTTACACCACAAACACATTTGCATTTGAAATGGGCCCTATTTGTTGTTGTTGTTGTTGTTGCTCGTGCTTTTGCTGTTGCTGTTCCCTACAAGAGCACCGATTGCATGCCCAACCAGCGGAAATGTCCAAGCCACAAAAGGCGCACAGTGAAGCAAATATTAAATGAAAAATTAGTAAATATTTGGATGGAAAATAAATGTTGATCTTAGGCTTAGTAATAAAATTTGAAAGACAATTAAGCTTACTTAACCTTCACTAAACTAGCATTCACAAAGTACACAAAATTTATAGCCAAATCATAAGTTTAAACTAAGTTCAAAAACAGAAATCAGAATACAAATACAAAGAAATTTATGTGTAGCTAAAATAGAAAAATAAAAACAGTTCTTTTAACATTTTACTATTTCAATTAAACGCTTTATTTAAAAATGCATTTTTAAAATGACTTTTATTTAAGCTTCGACTTAAACCTTTATGAATAAATATTTGTATAAATATTAGTCAGCTTTAAACTACCAAAATGGGATGAAAAAGCAAATAGGAAGCATGTACTATATATTTGTACGTCTTAAATGTTTAGTTGCAATGTACAACAGGCATTAGCAAATAAAATGCATTTTACAAATGTTCCCTCTTCACATCCACAGTTCCTCTGCTGAGTTGGTACTTTTTTTGCATTTGTTTAGTCTGCTGCATTTAGTTGCAAATGCCTTGTAGCCTGGAAATCCTGTTTGGTCATATCCTCGGCACACAACAAGTCGTGTTCCGCATCTGCAGGCGACACATGGCCAGGACTTTAACTCGCCCACTCGAATTTGCAGTCAAAGAGGCAATAATTGAATTGGACCGCTCATTGTGGGAAAATTATATTGCCGCTTTTGATGTACATAGTTGAAGACAGAAAGCCTTTGACACTCTCCAAAGGAGAGGGGAAATGGGGGAAATGGAAAGGGGGCTTAGCAACCGACGACTGAGAAACTGTGATTACAGCTTAGGACGCAATTTAATTATAAATAGCGCCAATTAATCAGGGCTTTCCGCCTTGTTCCGTAGTCTTAAGCCGGAACAATGAGAACCTGTAATAGCCAAGAATCTTGGCCATTGTCCTCACCTATTTCTCAGCTTATTCCCCCGGGCAGTTATCCTGATTTGCAGCCATTGTGAGGGACACGCCCAGCGTTTTGCATAACTTAGGCTCTTGCCAGTGGGTTGTTCTTATTCTCTGAGTCTCCTTGTCTTTTCCTGCGTTAATTTGATTTAAGCATTTATGGCATGCGGTTTCTTTACAAAATTCTCTGGCATAAGGTCAGATACCCGCACATTTGCGCAACATAGTCTCAGCATTTTGGCTAAAATTAATGCCTTCAATGGGGTAAACAAACCGTTTTTGTCTAAGCTTTAACTTGAAAATGGGAAAGAAAACAGAAAGTAACCATTTCCATATAAAATTATCATAATTTTATAATGGAGCAGGTTCTTTAAATTATTTAACATATTTAAAAGTAGTTTACCTAAGTTAACTCTAAGACTAAATGTTAAATACACCTTTGTTGCACACTTTAAGGAACCCATTTTCATTTTGACATTTTGAGTAACTTAAAGGTAACTTTTACTACGAACCAATAAATACCCTTAAATAGCTAAAACAAACTCCAATGCAATATTCATTGAATTGGTTCCCGTTTCCCCGTTTGTCTGCACCTTGTTTTGCATTTAAACCGAGTCTCCTGTCAATTTTTCGAAAGAAAAAACATTTCGGGGAGAGCAAACATCAAACGACCTTCGCACATATTTCAAACCCAAAATAGTGACAGCGGGGGGGCGGAGAGGTGAATGAGTTTCCGACCGCCAATACATACAGAAGGCTTGTGTGTGTGTTTTTTTTTTGTTTCCTTTTCGGGCCGTTGCGGGTTTCCTATGCGGTTTCACCAACGTCGCGTAAAACGCATAAATTTTATTCAATTTCTGTCATTTCACGAAATGTATAAACACATCACGGCGCCTACAACAGACTGCCACGCCCCCAAAAACCGCACACCACACCTGAGCCGAGCATCGGACCAAAACCAGACTGGAACCGAAAACCAAACCAAAGCAAAGACCAAACCAGGACAGAACAGAACAGGCTTCCCTGCCTGCATTGTACATTTGCGGTTTCGCGGGATTTTTGGGGCCTTAAATACAGTAGAATTAAAGAAAATAGCAATGCAAAAGTATATTTTTTTATCCGAAAATTATTAAAGATAAAAATATTATACTGATTACAATATGTACAGCAAAGGGAAATGTATTTCATAGTAAGATTTACATGGTTGTTCAAAAATATATTAAATATTAAGAAAATGTTCCTGCTAATATTTTAACCTAAATTGTAACAACGTATGTGTGTGTATGTGACCATTTAACCTGAGCGTTACGTATACGCCGCGTGTGCCTTATGGCCAAAAGGCACGCGCTCCAAATATTATTTTCATTTTTCTGCCACTCGAGCAGCGGGAAAGTATTTTGCGCTTAAAGAAGCGCCCGGAAACGACAGCGGATGTGGCCCAAGGAATGCAAATAGGGATGAGAAGAAAAAAATAAGGAGAACAGAAAGTCTTGAGCCGGGCAAAAAGAAAAAACGGCATAAGATCTGCCTGTCGAAGCCACGGAACCCAGCGTAGGAAGTATGGCAACGAGGGGTTAAGGATTGGCCCACTCGCTGGGAAGCTGAGCTAAGTAAATTTTCAAAACATTTTGCTCGTCGTTGCGCTTTTGTCGCATTAGCGTACGTGATAACGTCATGGAACAACGGTCCCAAAAACAGCGGAAAAAACAACACCCATATGTGTGGTAGAATCTAGAACATCCACACACACACGCACAGTTTGGAAGCAGCACCGGAAATAATATTTACAAAAATTCGTTTAGGTAATTTTGGGAATACAAAGTAAGTTTGTTGTTAAATTAACAAAATCTTAGCATATCTTTTATTGACTAACGATATTTAATATTTGATCTTGCTTATGTTTTGAGATACTCCCATGTTTTTATATAAATTAGAATTTTATTACAATATTTATTTATAATTCAAAGCAACTTCATCTTTTCAAAAATCATGTAAAAAAAGTTAATAAATATTCAATACCAAAAGCAAAATGCTAAGATTTCCAATAATTTTTTCTCCTAGTGTGTGTTTGCATCTGCTTATTTTGCAGACTCTGCTCTATTTTTTCTTTTTTTCGTCTTTCCCGTGCGTATTGAATTTGTTTTTATAGTAGCTGAGAAACGCCGCCTTCGTGAAAAGGAAGGAAAATAAACGCACACACCGAAGAGTCGAGAAATCCCGATATTATCGGCACAAACATAAACTTGAACGCAAAAGTTTTAAAGTTGGTGGAAAAAATATTTTCGATTGCTGCGAGTGAAGCTAAAATGCTGCACAAATTTCAGCGAAAATTCCCCATAATTGATGGCTTTGGTTAAGCTGAAAACCCATCGATGCCCCACTTCGAGGCACTTGACTGAAGCATTAGAAGAAAGTTTTCAAGCTGGGAAGTAGATGTGTGCACTACTACGGGTGGATGTATACAGTATACAGTATACATACGTATATATCGACAGTCGACGTTCCGCCACAAATCAATGTAAATGGCTTGCATACATTACTCATACGCAGTGTGGGGTGCGACGAAGGATTCGAAAACTTGCAGCTAATGATGCTTCAATTGCTGCTTCTTATGAGTTGCAAAACGTTGAATGAATGAGCGCCATTGCATTCAATGGGCCACAAGTGTGTGTGTGTGGAGAGGAGCAGGGCAAAGGATCCCAGGACCTTCAAGTGCAGCAGCAGTCTAAGTAAAAGCCAGCGGTTGGAAAAGTGGGTGGAGCGACGGCGACGTTGCTGATAATGATGCATGCGGCAAATCAATTTTGTTGTATTATGCCAAAAGTGTGCACAAGTGCAGTGGCAATGGAGAGCGGTTGGGGAAAACGCTGTGGAGAAAAATTGTGGGTGGTGAGAGCGACATTAGCACTAAAGTTCCACCCAGACGCTCAGCTTTTATGTTGTGCCCTCTGCTCGCTGAATGATTTTCAGCTATTTTTTGTGTATTTTGTTTGGGTTTTCTTGCGGGTTTTCCTCCCACTGGCTCACTGGCTCCCACTTCTTATGTGTCACGCCCCCCACAGCAATGCCATTTTTGTGTCGCAATACCTCGGGGGCATGTGGCATGCTGTAACATCTCTTCTACTCTTCTTCCACTCCATGGTCCTCAGGCGACGCCTCTTTCAAGAGCTGTGCTCCATTGGATGTGTAACAAATGTTGCACTTTCTATAGCTATAGTTTTTCTCCGCTGGCGAATTAGTTACGTAGGATTGAGGAATAGAGGAACATATATATTCCAGTTATGGGAAAAGAATTTATATTGAATCCCAATCCTTCAAACAAATTAATAACGTTCCAATTTCGATTGGTATTAACAGCTGGATGGGATGTTAGTTTAGATCGATGGTTGGCTTAAATAATGTCTTTGGATATGTTATTTATCTGCAATTTTGTATCAGTAAAAAAGAAAACCAATTAAATGAAAGTTACAAATTTATACTTTACATGATTTTTTAATGGGCTCTTTGTGATTCTTTTGTGTACTGATTAGCTTTATTACCATTTCAATAGAAACAATCTTAATTTGATGAAGTACATTTTTCTTAATCAATTTTTTATTGATTAATAATTAAATTAATTTGTAATTTACAATTGATATTTTATCGTTGCGAATTGTTTTAACTGGCAGCAATTCAAACAATTCAATTGTAATTAAACAAGTAATTAGAACCAAAAATTTGATATTAAAAGTGTTGTTATTTGTGCAAAACACAGAAATGATATTGACAAAACAAAAGGGCAAACAAATAAATTAGCCTACAAAAAAGTGCAGGCAAACTATTAAAAAGCAAACACAAAAATTCGTTTGAAAAAATAAACTTTTATAATAGAACGCTGAAATGAAAAATGAATTGATGTCGTTAGCTTTTGAGTTTCATGACCCTAAAACGATTGGGTAAAAGTATAAACAACTCAGGCGGCATTTTCGATTTTTGCCTTGTTCGATTTTGGACATGGCCAAACTGTTACAACATTTTCATTTTAATCTTATTAAAATGTTACACTCTCCCCACTTCCCCCGCCCAGCTTCTAACTTTTCACTCTATCACTCTACTCACTGTGTTGGGCACAATTTGGTATTGAAATAAGTTTTTAAATTAATTTTTTGTTAGCTAAAGTTGGCCAAACTGAGCTGAATTGGTATCGTCCCTTCGCAGTTTCCGCCCTCTTTCCTTTTTTTTTTTAAGGGGATTTTGAGGGAAATGGGCGTGTGAATGGACCAATTGTGTTCCATATTGATTGAATCGAGGGGACAGAACTGGCTGTGTGTATATTCAGCAATTGTTGGCTATTTGTTGCTGCAAAATTGAAAAACTTTTGCTTCTGCTTCGGCCTGCCGCTGATTGACAGAAATGTAACGGCCAAAAAAAAGTTTCAATTAAATTATAATTGTTGCCTGAAAGCCCCATCGACCGGATTTATTTTGAAAAAAAAAATGTAGCTCGCCCCCAAAAGTATCTTACGGGAATTCACAATGCCACAATTGCGTGTTTATTTATGAAAATGCTAGTAACGTGCCACCAGTGCAACAGCGAGTGCTAGGGAAAACCCATTTTCCCCATTTCCACTCCCCCAGTTTGTCTGTTTGAATTTCGTGTGCATTTCATTTGCCACATTGTTGAAACTCTTTTAACTGAAACTCCAACTGTTCTCCCTTTTTGCGCACTAGCGCATAAATCACATAAACAACGTTCTCTGATTTCTCGCATATGATATTTGTGATTTCCGTTGAAGAACAACAAACCATGCAGTGGTTTTCCTCGAAACCAAAAAATCCAACAAACAAACAAACAGGGTAAAACAAATATGAGATCAAGATAGCAAACCGAAACTCCTCCGTGATGAGCAATAAAAATCAGAATACAATGAGACGACAGCTGAGTTATTACATTGCCTTTTTGGCCATGATTTGTTATGATTTCTCCTGAGCGCTTGCAACATTGCAATGCATTTTATGCAGCCATTAAACCATCTTCCTTCGGTTCTCCTTCCGCATCCCTGTTTCACGCTTTCCCCCCGCGAATGCATCTTGATTTTTCCCGTTGATAAAGTTGCCAGAAAATAATTTAGAACCCTCGACATGTCAGCCCCCACACACAAGTTAGTTTCGTGTAATCCGGGAGCTCATTGCTTATATCTCTCTGGCCATTTGCCATTTTTATTTCACTTGCCACACTTTTGCCTCCGCCCAGTGAGCTACATTTTTCAATTTACTTGGGGACAGACTCAGACCTAGATCCAAAAAAAATAATACTACCCCCAAACAGAAACCGAGAACCCAGGCAGCCGGCAAAACTTCTGAGCTCCCTTCGACGTAAATTTACACATTTTTCTGCCACATTAAGCGGCCCAAACCGGGCTGCTTTCACTCGAACTGGGTTGAGTTGGGTCGTGTTTCTGGTTGAAAATTCCCTAAAGTGCAATAAACATGCGCGCTACAGTCCCACACATTCGTATATGGACACTTTCTATGGCCTACTTAAATTCAAAAAGGAAAAAGATCGACATTGGAACTGGGAAAATTCCTTAAAGCATATTTTATGCATTTATTGATGCACCCAAAAAGCAAACTAGCTTTAAGGCATTGTATTGAGTTTTAGAAAATAAGATTCGATCAAGATTTTTTATACAATTTTGTTTTTAAACGCAGATTGGAGTAAATATTTTTTATAACAATTTATTTTCTAACACAAAGAAAGTAATTCAAACATTTCTAATTCGTTTAAGAAAAAAGTACAAGCTAAAGGCCATATTATTGCTTTTGACTTGAAAATAGTTCGTTCAGTTCTTGTTTTATTTAAAAGACTAATTAAATACTATTAGTTTTGCTAATTTTTAAATAGGTTAAAACGGGAAATAAAGCCAGGGTTTGTACTTTTCTTGTGAGCCCTTTAAAGGAAAATGTCCTGGCCTCAATATGCCAGCGAAAGTTTTCTATTTATTCTAGTTTTTCCCTCACATAACTTTAAAAATGTATATATGTACATTAGAGTATCGAAAATCAACTTTTTGGATTTTCGATGACGGCGTGGGAAAAGTTGTAAAACCATGTCAAAATAAAAAAAAAAATTTAGCCCGAAAGGATAATGTTTACTATTGCCACTCCTTGAAATTTTGAAATTTTCATGGAAACTCGATTTTTTTTTTTTTTCGATGACGCTGGGTGCGGAAAAATTTAAAAAAATGTCAAAAAAGCACAAAAATGTTTCAGCGAATCTGTACTATCGCCGCAACGACTTTGAAACTTCGAAATTTGCATGAAAACATGCAAATTTTGACCTGAAGATCGGTAGGGCAATTTCAGCAAATGCGGAATACATATTCAGTTTAATATATACTTAAACCTATTTGGACTGTAAGCTAATCAATCGAAGTCAGAGTAGCGAAGCTGAAATTGCTGAAATTGCCCTACCGATTTTCAGGTCGCCGTGCAAATCATGTTTTCATGCAAATTTCGAAGTTTCAAAGTCGTTGCGGCGATAGTAAACATTATCCTTTCGAAACATTTTGTGCTTCGTTTGATTTTTTACAATTTTTCCGCACCCAGCGTCATCGAAAAAAAAAAAAATCGAGTTTCCATGAAAATTTCAAATTTAATCAATAGCAAACATTATCCTTTCGGGCTGAAATTTTTTGTACTTTCATTTGACATGGTTTTACAACTTTTCCGCACGCGCCCATTTAAAAACAAAAGTTTATTCCTTAATGTAATATATAAAACATGCAGCCTTCGCCTTGTTGAACACTCAACGGTTAAGGGGTCCACAAATATTTATTGTGTCATTGATTTTGCCGCTAAGCCGTCGACGGGCTTCAGCTCGACTTTCCTTTGGGTCCGTGGCTTCTCCTTTTCCTTTTCCGTATTTATCCAGAGTCCTGCAGTCGGAGGGCAGTGAGAAAGTGGCGGGACAAATATTAAATATCAGCCAGAGAGGATAAAGAACAACAAAGGGAAAAGTCGGAAGGGCTTGCCAGCTGATTGGATGTGAAATTTAATTTCACACAAGGCTATAGGATGGCACAGAAATGCAGGGAATGGGTTAATAAGTATTTAAATAATACTCTCATTGACCAATTTTTGTTTTTATTCGTTTTAATTATGAAATTCCGATTGAGGGGACTCTATAATAAAAATACGCATTATATTGATAACTTCCGTAATTTCAGTAATAAGTTTATAGTAATTTTTACACTACGCTTGACTCCATAATTAAAATTAAATGCTGACTTGATTGAGTTACACTTTTACACATAGCACACTAAATTATTTGATTTAATTTTATTGAAATACCAACGTTCTTAATTAATTAAAATGCACATTCTCTGTTCCACTTGCAGGTAAGTCGATGCGTGATGCAATTTATGCCCGGGTATGTCAATATATCAGCCAATAATTTGCGTATGACTTGTCGGTGGTTTAATTAAAATGAACTGCAGCATGAAGTGCGCACACAAACAAGTGCACCCACATGGGGGCAATCAAATATGAGAGTTTCCCAGCCGGACAGCCAATGGCGTGTAAATAAAACTAATCCCGAGTTGAGCGACCGCATAAATCAGCCGCAGATCGAATCCCATGGAAATGGGAATGGGATTGGGAATGGGCAGCCGATCCAGTCGGGCGAATGTAATTATAAATCATCGGTGCTCAGCCACACAAATGCAATATAAAAAGTAGCTGCAGGCCTAATTGGCTCCCCGCGAGTGAGAATACTTAATATGCATCAATAATTCATGAAATTAAATAGCTTCCTTCATTATCCAAGGGGGCGGGGCTCTTGATAGACTCAACTCTTTTGACAGGTTCATATCACGTCACTCATCCGCCCCGTTTTCCAGCTGTCACATAAAACGCAGACGCACGGCACACGTATTTATTTAGATACACACGGCAGCCCGACGAGCTGACAACACATCATAATAATAAATTTAAATATTAGCGCTTAATTAAAATTATTAATTTCCCAAACCACGACGCGATTTGTCACCGAGTCGAGGGTCCCATCAGCGACATTTCGCTTTTTCCGCGCACATAACTCTCTCTGCCTTCTGGCAGCATTTCGCATGTTTTTGTGGCCTGGCTTAAAAACAATAAATATTTTCAACTAAATCCATATTTATTTAATGGCATTTGGGGCCGCACAACACCATTAATTAAGTGCCGGGCTTTATTGTTTATTTAATGCTTCGGCTTCGCGGCTAGCCCACGGCCTTGTCTCATATGGGATTTTAAAATCGTGACAGGGGTTTTATCCATACAAAACAAAAATATGTTCAAAAAATTTCATTGTATTTTGGGGCTGAAAATATTTTGGTATAATAAAATATGAAAGCACATTTTTTGGCAAGCGGTGAACGGAAATTCATTCAATGATTTAATGGGTGAGCTTTAAACAGGAGAACAGGTATATTAATCACTGGAAATGCACAGAAAATATGCAGAGACCATAAAACATTTGGGGAAAAAATTTATATCTAACTGTATGCTTAAAAATTAAACATTAAATCAAATGTAATTAATTTTTTGAATTGCTCAGAAAACTAAACTTTAAAAACATCGATATCGAAAACGTACACTGTTTTCATTAAAATATTGAACAAGATATGCACATAACATTTTTTTCGCAGCTCTCTTTTAGTTGTCTAACAAAAACATTTCCGACAAAAAAAAATTAAAATAAAATTCTAGGAATGCTTAAGCTCAAAGCTTGAATATCAGGAATTTTATGACCCCGGTGAAAAATCATCCCATGGAACAAACTTTCCTGGACATTTGCCAGCTCATTTTTCACCTTAGTTAACTAACTGCAAACAGGATTCGATTGCAGGGCGTCTGGCATATCCGTACGTACGTGGATATAAATCAATCAAGCTCCGTGCAGTTCAGTACCTCGTCCTTCCTTCCAGTCGAGGGACTAATCACAATCCTGGGAACTGGGAACTGGATTACTGGAGAGGTGACGCTGTAATGAGTGCCGAGGATCGATTTCCGTTTGCAATAACTCAACTTCAAAATGTGAAATCCATTCTAACACGACCCCAACTCCCCAAAAGTTATACCTTCTGCACAAGTGTTTACAGTTATTAATCTGATTATATTTAACGTGCAGAGCCAGTGGCAGTGGCAGAAGGAGTTATCTACAAATACGGCATTTCCACGTTATCTGTGAGAAATTCAGCACCCCCTTTCTTTCCCCCCGACTGGCGCACACATTTCACTCGAAACTTTTCAAGTGCCCATATAAGTAATGACATATCAGTCTGACGACGTCGACTGTTCTTGAATGTGAGTGGGTGGTGGGTGGTTGGTGGTGCTATGTGGGCAGTGGGCGGGGTTGAAGGTTGAGTGCTCTGAGAAGCCGGCTTCTTGTCAGTCGTTTTGCCAATTGACAGCATGACAAGTGAGCAGCAGGAGAATTCCACTCGTACATACGGAAATATGTAAAGTTAAAACAACACAAAAAAGCAGCAGCCAGCCAGCCAGTGAGAGTCAAAAAATGTTTGCTATAAAAAGTTTTCAGCTGCGACAACTTTTGCTTAACTTTTGCCAGCAAAATGTGCAACTCTCAGTCTGTTCACATATCTGAATCTATATAAATTTGTATATTGCATAGAGAAAAATTGTTTAAAAAAACTTTAAAACTTTTTATAGATATCGATAAATTACAGAAAAAACAAGTTGGCTATGAAAGTTACGCAAAGCCAGCCCAGCCAGCCACCAGAGCCAAAAAACTATAAAAGCTTAAAAAGGTTTTATTTTAATATTTTTGTTGAAATCAAGAACATGACGTTTGAAGAGTCAGCAAAAGGGCTTTTAAATTTATAAAAATAAAAGTTTTTGTATCGATGTCATACTAAATCCATTATTTATTATTAAATAATTATTTAATTTGTTTTAAATTGAATATTGCTACTAATCAGTACGTTGGAATACCTTAATTTAATATAAAATATCTAAGTGACTTTGGACTTTGAATTTTGTATCTTTAATTTATAATTTTACGCTAAAACATAACCCCTTTTTTCCTGTGCACCTACATTATATTTATACGAAATTTGTGCTTTGTTTCATCCTGCGTGTCCTGCTCAATCTTTCCAGCAAGATTTAATTAATCAATTATAACGATAGCAAACTTTTTTCGCCCAGCTGGGACATGACAGTCGAAAAAGGAAGTCGGAAACCACAGATAAATTCAAATGTCACAAAACCCTTTAACAATTTAAACTAAAAAGGCAGAGACAATTATTGTGTGTGGAAAATATTTTTTTGGGGCGTGGCACTTTGCAAATTGAAACTTACCGAAACGAGGCGAGTGAAATGTAATAAATATGCAAGCCGCATTATTTATGTGACAGCTGCAATTCTTTTTTCGGTTCTGGCTCCTAATTCACTTGGGCTTCATAAATCCAAATTAGAAACTAGTTTCAAACGCATTTATCAATTAATGGTTGGGAACATTAAGTGTCTTGTGGTTTGGCCACAAAGGCTTTAACTGACTTTGGTTGCCGGCCAAGCTAAACCTTTTAGTTGATCAATCTCAACGGCAAACCTCTTGACAATTAATTGAAAAATGGTTGGCTTGTCGGAAAACCTCAAAACTATTGAGTATGCAGCTAGCTCTCTGTCCTCGTCCTTTGTGGTGGTATTGCATAAAATATGCCAATGTTCTGGGATCTCCAGGGGCTGCAACGACAACGCGTTCATCACCATTTGCTTAAAGTGACGCGTCAACACCACCACGACGAACATAAACTGGGAAAAAGGGGAGCACAAATAGTGTATCACACGCAAAGCCCAGTGCAACTTGGATTCATCCGGAGTGAGCATTTTTAACACTCATACGGCCCTTTGGCCATGCAGCTGCACACACACTCTGATATGCAGTCCCTGTCCCTGTCCCTGTCTCTCCCCCCTTTTATCCGTTCTATATTTTGTCATATTCCCCGTTGCAGCCTGGAATTGTTGTTGTCTTTTAAGGTTCATCAAAGCTTCAACATTGTTTGGTCACAGTTGTTGGCCAACATCTCATCCCGGTTTCCCCCCTTTCCATTTCCCATTTCCCATTTTCCACTTCCAGCCCGGTGCCGCTCTCGTTCGTCATACTTCCGTAGCCGTCTTGTGAAATTTTTCCTGTGGGAGTTAAAATATGCACAAACTGATTCCCTTTGCCTGTTTCGCCTCTCTTTACCTTGTTCCCTGGTACGTTCCCTTTACTCCTTTGGCCCTCTGTTCTTGTCGTTGGCCTGACTTTTTCGCTTTGGCCCGAGAATTTACGAAAAAACAATCGGAAAAACTGCATCTGAAATCATTAAAAATCCTTAAAAATCTACCTATTTTGGCACATGTTTTAAAATTTTCGAAATATTAACTCATCATTGAATTCAAAATTAAATGGGGCAATGTAAATGTTTCTCAATTATCTTAATAAAGCAACAATATAACTTTTTCTTTTACCAAAATTTTTTTATTAGTAGGGACAACAATTTTTATTGAAATTTTTAAACAATATGTATTCAATATTTAAAATCAAAGCTCAAAGCATATATGTTTTAAATTAAATTTTTAATACAAAAAAGGCTAATAGATAAATGCATATCATAATTATATTTTTGGAGACATTTAAGGTTTGCTCCATAATTTGTAGGACAGTATTTTTGCTAGTGTAGCTTGCCTGCAACCGAGTAGTTATGCTCCAGTGCATGTGCAACTTGTCTGTTGTTTATGACGCCCTCAGATGCCACTCCCCTGCACCTCTTCGCCCCTTTTTAGCCCATGAGATGTGGTATGCGTGTGTCATCATCATCATCATCATCATCATCAACATCATCATACGTCTCGGTTTCGTGATGAAATCGCAGGCATATCATCACACACACAACAAATGGGACCAAAGCAGGGGAAAGAGCAGTCAGGACAAAGGATATATAGGAAAGGAAGCAGATCTCAAGACTTGGCTAAAATCAAAACCACTTTGGTTCCCCTTGCCACCTCCCAGATTCAAAACTTATCCTTTAATTTTCACTACTTTTCAATTGCGCAGTTTTAAAACTTTACTTTTAATTTTCACACTTAATCTAAACTTACTTTACAACTTTACGGATTTTTTATATTCATTTTTTCATGTTCTTTTATCTGGTTTTACGGCTTCTCCATTGCCATAAAACTTGGCCACACCTGCTCATGAAGTTTAACTTCACAATATTTTGCCTTTAAAGGTTTTTATTCTTTCCTCGTTTAAATTATTTTTCAAAAGGTTTCTGTTTATCTGTTTATATCTAAAATATTACCATTACAAAAATTTTGTGTTAGAAAACAAAAAACCTTTTTCATGTCACATAAAATAAATTAATTTTCATTATTTGTGATTCAAAGGTATTTATACGGGTTTACTTATATTCTCATTTAAGTTTTATCCTTGCTCCATTAAAAATTAATTTTTTTTTGACTTTAAAAGTTTATTTTTCCGTTAGGATTTTATCCTTGAATCAAACTGCATTTATAAAGGTATGAAATATTACAGGACAGCAAAAAAAGCCAGAGAACTGTCATTAATAAATGAGAAACAATTAAACACTCTAAAATTTGTAATTAAATTACCCTGAGTGTGATCATATTCTTCTCTTCAACTATTTATTTTTATCTGCTCATTTAGTGCTTTCACAAACACAGTTAAAGGAAAGTAAAGCAGCCCTAAGGGAGAAGCAAATATTTTTCAATAGAATTGCATTTTTCTATAGAATTTATTGAAGTTGCAGCGGGGAGCAGTGAACAACGAGTGGGAGTGGCAGTCTCCCCACATTTTGCGAAGATTGTTTACTGTGAGTAATGGCCCAGACAAATGGCAACCAACTCGGCAGAGTTTCCTCCTCGATTTGGGGCTGGTGATTCCATTGTGAGGACGCTGGCATGCAGATCATTGCAGCGACAGAAATATTATTATGCCAGCATTATGTTCACAATGTTGTCTGCCGTTTAGTCAGCTCTTTCGACAGCTCTCTCTCCCCCTGGCACTTGGCACTGGGTGCAAAAATGGCCCCACAAACACAAAAGCCAGGAACATGTCGTGTGCGAGTGTCGAGCAGGCAGCTCCAAAATGGAAATCATAAATTTCACAGTCTGTCATGGGGCTTTTGCCGCCTGCAAGTGATATGTCTAGGTGAGCGAGTTGATCATGCGACAGTTGATGGAAAAGGCAACAGGAACAGCTGGTCCAAAAACCAGACTTATGTGGTCATAAGTATGCACAAGTATATTACCCAGACTTGGAAAATAATTTTTCTGGAAAGTTATTTTCCAGAGCAAAAGCTAAGATTTATACCTACATCATGGTTGCAAGTTTTAGTGATTTTAATAAACAGTTTTTGCACAAAAAAGTTATATTTAAAGGTGCAGAAATTAACTGTGCAAAATATTTAGGTTGAAATGTTTTTTTTAAACTTTGTTTAAAAACAATTAGGCGATAAACAGTTAAATGAAATCTATATAAAACTAAAGTCTAGTCACTTTAGTTTTATATTTTAAAAACAACAAAATTAACAGTTTAAATGTCTTTTCGTTTTTATGGTGCAAAAGAAGAAAAAAACTTAATTATACTTAATTATAAGATAAAAGACAAAAAAAAACTAAGCCACTAATTCTGTGTAATAACAGCTCTTTTATACCATAAATTTCTCTTTAATGAGCCGTAACTTTATTATTAGAGAACTCCTTTTGTGAGCATAAAACCCTGGGGAAAAATCATTAAAAATTACCCAAAAACTTGGACGACGTTAAAACTGTAATATTGTGCACTCATTTCGCCAGCGGCAAGCGGATAATTTCCGATGCTTTGTAGCGCCAACCAGCAAATTGCGATGAGTGTGTGAGCATGAAATTAAATTCCGTGCAAAAAACAATAACCCTTTGAGGCAGCTAGAAGCTCTGACAGCAACAGCATCATTTTCAGCGCCACAACAGCAATAACACAAACATTTTCGGGGGCGGAGCGGAGGGTTTCGGAGGGTTAAACCGAATTTAATGCCAAAAGTGAAGCAAATAATTGGCTTAATGCTACGGGTGCCTGCCACACGATGTCGCACGCAATGGTACACAAAAAAACTGCAACTGAGTCGGACAAACACTAACACAAAAACCACAGCACTTTGGAAAAGTAATTCCACAAAGAGATCATCAATGAGGGCTTTCAAAAGTTGTAAGTTAAGACACCTAAGGGTGCAGTTTTTAACTACTTTTCATATTTCACTTTTAAGCAATCCATTTTTAACCGATTTTCACATGCAATGTTTTTTAGGTTCAAGCTTTATTTTTTTCACATTTTCAATAGTACAACCATTTTCAGGTATTAAAAACATAAACTAAAATTAAAGGAATAAGAGAAAATTAAAGACTTAAATAGAGATTGCAGTGTGCTGGTATTATTGCCTATTTTTTCAGTGGCACACCTGCATTTGGTCACCTGACCCCTACAATTGACGCTGCTTCTCTTTCTGTCTTTTCCATTTATTGCCTTTGTGCGTTTGGCGTTGAAAGCGCAAAATTCAATTTAGTTTTATTGTTCGTTAGTTAAACAACGGGGGACACGGCCACGGAAACGGACACGCAGTTGCAGTGGTAATTGCATTTTCGCCCACCTGTGACGCTTGGTTACCTTTTGGCCAAGCAGCCCCAAGAACTCGGGGCGTATGAGCAATGTTTATTTGCGGGGTGTACAAAGGATGTTCGGAGCACGCCCCCCAAGGGCAGCTGCAAACGAATCATAAAACAATTATAGCCCCTCCATCCCCATGGACTGTATCGAATGAGTGGCCCAAACCGCAGTGATTTTCGTTAGCAGCAGCACTCTAAAGCCGAAGCCAAAACCAAAAGGCCAGTTGTCACTGTGGCAGTAACCGAGTCCCAACTTGAGTCGGCAGTGGCAAGTGCAACATAATTGACCCACTTGGCTAGGGGCACACGGATTGGATTTGTGGTTCTGCCAAAGTCCATGTTACACGTTCCCACTTGATTTTGATATTGGCCATTTGCTTGGACTTGGCTTGCAGTTTGCAATGGTTACTAGAAAGCCGTCTGGAGGTTGGCTTTTCCAATGAGCATTTAACACAAATTAGGATAATGCCAAGTAATCTGGTTTGCTAGTGGAAAAGCTTAACCTAACAGAAAAGTTAGAGGAATAGGAAGTTATATAAATATTATTCACATTTTGACTAGTTTCTATTTCAAATACATTTTAAAAATTAATTTCTTTGTTCAAAAAATTATATAAAATCCCTAAGTGGACCTGCTTAGCATAGATAACTATTTCTTTAAAATTAAATATTCTTTAAATTAAAGATACAATTAAGAAATGAGTCAATTCTCGCATTGCTTCATTTAATATTAAGTACAACAATGTTGTTATCCCCACTTAAAACTGCTGTGAAACCCCATTTATCGGTGTTCAACCGAGTTCCATTTATAGAATCACCCGGTGGTAATGTATTCATGGCTAAATACGAATGCACACCTCACATCGCAGTGTGTATATCCCCTGGCAACCTGCTTATCCCGGATTCGCACAAAGATTTTCAGTGGCAGTGAGATGCTGATGAAGAAGCAGGGTCTCCATTTAGCATTTATCACTTTTCAGGGGGAATCTCTTATTCATATGCTCGTGCTCACCTTTCTGGGAGCGCTTTGCACATAAATTTTCCAGCGTTTTTGTCACAATTTCTTATCTCATAAGCATAAAATTAACAGCCAGCCAAAATGGCGACAAAATCAACGTAAGAAAAAGCTGGGAAGAGGGATTTGTGGGTACTGAGCGTTATTTAAAATCGACGCCTGCGGCGCAGCTATAAAAATTTGTGCGCGATAAAACGGAGTTATGAGGGCGCGGAGGACGAAAGGACAACAACAGGGACAATGACGTGGGTGCGAGAGAGCGACACGTGTTCTTATTAATTTTAATGCATATTAAAAATCGCATCCCTCAGGGCGTCCCTTAAAACGAGGGCAAACCGTATCAATAAAGACCCGAAAAGAAGGTAACATTATGGCCCCCAAACTCGTAAAACATCACAAACCACACACACATTTACAAGCAAGGAAACACACACACACACACACATACTTGCATTGTTAAGAACAGTCTTATGTTTATTAGATTTTATAGCGCTCGTCTTAGTCAAGCTCGATGGTTTTGCGGTTGTCTCCGGTCTCTGTTAAAATATCTTAATAGAAAACAAATAATTCATAAAATATTTACTAAGTGGCTAACACAAACACGCACACACACACCCATACAGAAAGCCCTTTAAATCAGTCGGCGGATGGGGGGAAAAATTCCACAGGCAATGTCTGCCCATGTAAAATGAACCGAGCTTCTGCCACAGTTGTGGTTATGATTTTTATAACCCCCATATCATACCCTCTCTCTTAATCTCATAGCTACGAGAGGGTATGTTCGATTTTTGGAATGACTTAGGTCAAGGATTTATTTAGTTCAATATAATAAAATCAACTCTAAATAATATTACCTTTAAAAAAATACTTTTTCTTTTTTTTTCTACTAATAAATAAATATAATATAATTGGCAGATGGTTGATTTATAGTACTATGATACTATGTACAAGATACTATGCTGAAAAACTTTTATTTGTACAGCAATTCGTTTGAATGTTGAAAATAATAGAAATCAAGTTCAACAAAAATTGTGAAAAAATAAAACACACTTTTTATTTATAATAAAAACGATAACCCCTTTATAACCCATGAATAAAAGCTTTTTAAAGAATTTAAAATTCGGAAAAGTCTGAAACAACAAAAGGCTGCTTTAGTATTATGTAAGTATTAAGTAATATTAAAAAGTTTATTGGAAAATCTTAAAATTTAAAAACCCTGTTAGTTCCAGAACAAACACATTTTAAAGTATTTTTTCTTCGGCTTTTTTTTGTTCTCACTGCTGCTCACACACTCACACTCTACAGATAAATAATGCACAAAAGTTGTTCATTTAACTTTGCTTGTTTGTTTCATTTCATTTGGTCTGTTGGCTCCGTTGTCTTGTTCGCCTCTCGTTCCTTATGGTTTTGGATTCGGATTCGGATTTGGCCTGCCATGTGCCGCGAATAAATCTCCAGGGGGAGTGAGGCGGGGGGGAAGGAACGAAGGGAAAAAAAAGTTAAGAAAACTCATTCACATAATTTTCCAGTTTATTGTGAGCTGCTGCTGCTGCTGACTGTGTTGTGGCCCGATACACACATATACACACACCTGGCATAAACCTGCTCTAATTACCAGGTCCCAAAAACGGAGAGAAGAAGCGCAAAAAAAAACCATAAAATATATAAATAAAAATCATTCATTTTGTGCACGTTGCTTGTTGCCTGGGGCGGCAGGACTTCCTCTTGGGTTTCCCCACCAGATCCTTAGGCTCCTGCGACTCCTTCTGTGCGTTAAATTTTTATAGCCTACACTTGGGCGCCCGACCAAGTTACTGCCACTTAATGAATTAACATTATTTTGATGGGTTTTATGCTTTTTTCATACTTTGGCAGCCCCAAACTCCGAGCAGCTGCGGTTGCCATTGGCTATTGGTCATGGCCGGCACAAACACCTCGCCGCCTGGCTTTTAACTTTTTAATAAGCCACAAATAATAACAGGGCCAAAAAAAACATTATATTCCGAGCATAAGCATAATTCAAATCATTTCATTAACATTTTTTGGGGCATCCCTTTTTTACTGGCGGCGCGAGGGAAATTACTTTTTAAGTACTTAACTTCAATGCAAGCAGCAAAACTTTTTGGGCTGCACTAAAGCTTAAGCACTCGGGAAAAAAGGTTGTGATAAAATACTTAGTCTATGCATTAAGTACACTTTGAGTTAATGATTAAATACTTATTTATTTTTAAGTATTTTAAGTACCCAACAGCCACATCATTTATTTCAAACATTTTGAAATATATTTTTTTGATGAAAATTAAATGTGAAGTTCGTAGATTAAAAAGCCTTTTTCTCTTTATTTATATCCGAAATTTAAATTTAAAGAATAAAAAGAAATACATTTTAACAATGTTGAAAGTCATCTTTCTTATAATCAGCTAGAACTTAAACAATGTGAAAATAAATCTTACAAATTATTTAAGAATCAATTTTTTTTTTAAAAAATTTTCTGAATTTATTTATTTACCTATTAACACTATAATTTTTCTCTGTGAAAAAAATCAGAAATAACAAAGTACGAGCGCCAAAGTGAAAGTTTTTATTAAATGCATAAAACGAGTCAAAGTCCTGGACTGCCAAAGGCTATATGCCACCTACCTATACATGCACATAACTCTGTGTATACACAGAGCCTTAGATGTGTGTGTTTTGGCTGTGTGTGTGCGTGTAAGGGCCATAAATCTAAGTGCTTTAACGCCTTTGGGCGACTTGGCAACGCCTACTTTTGTGGCTGATGTAACTGCCAGTTACTGAAGCCTGTGGGTGGCTGGGTGGGTGGGTGTTTGGGTGAGTGTGTGTTGGTTACCCGCTACCGTTATAATGAGTTTTCAAGTGGTGCCCTGCATAGGCAGGTAATTTCATTCTAATGCCTAATGATGTATCTTCCGTGAGAGGAAACTTGCACAATCAAATGGGCTGAGTGGGCTGACGAAAGGGCCGATTTTCCCGCCTAATACGGTTAGTTAAGCGGATTTTGAGTGCATAATAAAGTGTGCAGCCATAAAGTTATGATTCCATATTTAAAACTATTTTACCTGGTAGGACCATTTTTTTAAATCCTTGAGTACAAGTGTTTTTCAGTTGAGCGTTATAAACAAGGTAATAAAACTATCACATTTAATATGACAACTAAGAAATATTATGTCGAAATAATTTACAGACTCATTAAATTACAAATAATTGAGGATTAATTATTATTACATTTTTTAAGCTAATTTATGCTTGTTTCAAAATAAAAAAGGTTGATTAGACAATAACAAAATACATAATAGTACAAATAATATTGAAATAGGACACATAAATATAAGCACAAAATATAAGCACAGTTCCCTCTTCAATTTCCAATTTAACTATCTATTACGTTAGTAACAAGCTAATTTATCTCCACACAAGTGTTGAAAAACCAATTACAATCGATAAACGCAATCTAGACCCTTAATTCCTTAGATAATGGGAAGTTCCAGGTAATAATAAGTGTATATTTGCCTGCTAGCTGATAGCTAAACTGTTTGCGATAAGCAGAAATCAATTAATAAGCTGCAATCTGTGGTAAATTGGAAAATATGGAGATAGAGCGAATTCAAATTGCGCGCCATAAGCAAGAAATTTCCGTAGAACGACAAATTTCCCCCTCACTCGCTGGGACCAAAATATTGAGCGAGTTCACAACACAAACACACCCTCTCTTTTGGCTCTCTCTCTCTCTGTGTCACTCTCTTTCTCTCACAAATCGAAGCAGCTGCCGCTAAATGGACGGCGAATTAATCTGCACGCCGCACCGCGGCGAATCTATCTGTCCCTGTCTCTTTCCCTGTCATCATCATCAGTCGCCGTCGTCGTCTCGTCGCTGTGGTTTTTATTCCGATTGTGGCCATGCAAAAAGAGGCAAATACCTAAGAAAAATTAAACAAAACAGCTGCTGAAATGCACTAAAACTTGGAAAAACCAGTGACTGAAATAAACCACATAAACAACACCCAAGAAACTGTGAAAATCCTGTGGAAAACTGTGTGTGTGTGTGTGTGTGCTGCTGGTAGACCGAAAACGAAAAAAGAACAGCGCACTCTTTGCGCAGCAGCCGCCTTTTTTTCCTCCAATCAAGTACAATCCAAAAACCTATAGGCAATCCATCAGATACTTTGGTGTCTCACATGGAAATGTACTTAAAAATACACAGATGTGTGTGCTGTGCTGCTTGTGCTAAATCATAAATAACTTAATAAGAAAGAGCCTTAACATAAACACCATTTGTGTCACATATAAAAACTGAAAAATCGGAATATAATCCCCCAATGAATATGCATTGTGATTCTGCTCAAAAAAAACATATTTTTATAGTTCCAAATTTTTAACGCTTCTTCTGGTTTTTGTTGTTCCCTTTGTTCGCCTTTGTTGTTGTCGCTGTTGTTGTTGTTGCGAATAGCATTTTGTGTACCTTTCAAGAAATCAATAAAACAAAAAAAAAATGAACTCACAACTCGCAGAAAACGAGTATCTCTCTCTCTCACACAGGGAGAGAATTCTCCGACTCTCTCTGTGTTATTCGCTCTGGTTTTGTTGACATTTTACCGCTTTGTCTGCGGCGAATGAAGCTCAACTTGGAAAACGATTTACCACGCAGAAATTATGTCAATAATTTAGCATATTGAGCAGAGGCAAAAAAAAAAAAAACAAAGAACCACCGGATGGGACAAACAACGAAACGACACGAAAAAACAAAGAATAACCCCAGTGAAAAATACAAAAATTATGAACTGCGCAAATTCGCTGACAGTTAAATGACACAATTCCGGCTCAGTTTTTGGGGCTGGGTCGCATTTTCCGCAGCGAATTCAGGTCCCCCCTTTGCGGCCGCATTTGTATCCGCAGCACGTGCAGTGCGACTCCGGCTCTATTGATTTTTCGCACATCCCACGGGCTACCGCTTTCCCGTTTTCCCATTTCCCGGCTCCAGCTGCACATGTGCGCATGTTCACTTCATCCACTTACATCTATTTTCGCAGTGCCAGTGCACTGACCTTAGCCCATGACTGTCAACATTTTCGGGAACACTGCGGGAAAAACGTCATTTAAGATTCTGAAATCCATTGCAAAGCAGAAATATCTTTTAGATAAATATCAGCTATGCACTTGAAAAAATAGTCTACTGTTCCAAAAAATATTTCCTTAAAATAATTAAATTCAAAATTATTAACCAAGGTTTCAAGTTTGTTTTTAGGGCAACCACATTAAAGAACACAAAATTTAATTTTTAAGAATGTTAAGTTTTATCTTTCTTTTAAAAAGCTTTAATTTAAACTTCTAGATACAATTTAAACTTCTACAAAGAATCTATTTTCTGGAAAAAATTAATTATTAATCATGAAATGTACAGTTTTCTTATCAAAACTATTTTTAATTTGACCTAACAATTTTTTCATAAAATACTAATAATAAAAAAAAAAAGAAGAGAAGTATTTGAAATATTATAAACAAATAATCGTAAAATTTATTAAACAGTCCAAATGTAATATATATTTTCTGCAGTGTACCTCGCGCCTTAATAGCCGCTTTTCACTCTCTTGACAGCGTTTAGGTACACATTTGTTTGGCTTACAAATTAACGCCATTCGAAGTGTTGGCTGGATAAACAAACAAGTGATTTTATTTCATAGCGCTCACAATGTGGGCCATTCATAAGAGGCGATTGGGGGCTCCGGTGGGTAAACAAAATGCTGGTACTCCGCTACTCTCTGTGCAGCTGAATCCCAAACAGAAACAGAAACAGATCCCCAAGTGGGGCGACTCCTCGGATGTGGCAGTGGATGTGGGTTATCAAAGAATCTCACGCTCATTATTAGGTGGGTGGAGTTATGAGTTTGTTTGGATTGAGGTAGTGCGATTGCAGCACGCGAGTGCTTCCAGGAAAATGCATTAAATTCCTTTGGGGTTGTGGGGCGAAAATGTTCAAAATGTGGGCGGTAATTATAGTTAACAGCGAGAGCTCCACTCCAGAGATTTTTAGTATTAGTTGTAAATAGCAGGTACTTAGTGCCCCTGGTGAATGTTTGCTTAAAAGCTTTTGGTAGGGATAATATTAAATAACATTTATTTGATTTTCTGTTAGTTAAAATAATCGTTTTTTATTTTTTTGGAAATTATATTCAGTAACAAATGGTTGCTTTCTAATATTTTCGTATTCAACCACAAACCCTGTTTTAAACTTATTAAAATATATGATTTTTATAGAAAATTTTGTATAACTATCGACCAAAAACCCACTCTTTTCCTCAAGCAATCGGCTTAAATCATATTAGACTGTCAAGTGGCAACCAAAACCGTAGTAAGCCATACTTCCGTTGTCTTTTAGAGACCCTCATCCCACACAATTCTTCCGGTTACCTAAGAAATTTATTTTTCACTCCCAACTCCCAACTCCCAACCTTTTCACTTATTATCAAAAACTGAGACAGACAAATTGTCTATTATGGCCGAATACGGGCAGTGAATAATGGAGCTCATTCGGGGCCCCATGTCGTCACGAGTATGTCAATATGTCCAGAGTTTATAAACACAGATACAAAGACTGAGAAATCTGAAGGGGCGACTTCCCACTGATTTTGGCCTGCAGTTGTCAGGCAATTTGCCTTCTGCCAATTGATTTTCCATTTGTAGTGATTTTCAATTATCTGTCAGTTGTTGTCATAGCCGGGTCAGCGGCTCATGCTAATCGGAGAATCGAAGTATCAGGGAATCAGGGAATCGGGGGAATCCGAGCTGTTCACTTAGGAGTCTCTGACCCGTTTAGCGTTATTAAAGCACTTACTGGCCACAAATGGTCGACAATTGTCGCTTGATTGGCCAATTTCCATGGTCGGATCAGCGACTTTGGACGCGACTTCGACCCGTTTAACCATTTCATTTTATGGTTTCCCCCCTTTTCTGACTCCAAGTGGATTCAATAATAATCTTTTGTGTTCTATTTTTATAAAGCCCTCTTACTTGTGGCACACCAACGCCAGCGCATCTGTGTCTTTGTTGCACACAGGAAAAAAAAACTGGATATCAAATGTCATTGTCAGGAAGATGAATAAATAAGATACAGAAATGTTATGCAAATAAAATCATAATTTATTTGTGACACAATGCGATTTTTTTTATTTCCTTAGAAAAGATTCCTGACTTGAAATATGGCTTGTAAAATATTTATTGGTTGATATATCCAAATTCAGAAACTTTTTTAAGACTTGCACAACCAAAAACAAAATGGTCCTTAATTTAAAGTAAACAAATTAATGAATCACTAGCCAGTTACGATTTTTAAATAACTGAGGGAAAGCCATTGACATAAAATTTTAATAACAAAAAATTAAGTTCTTTTATTAGCTACCTGCTTAAAAGATTTTTTCCAGTGTAACGCTTGAAGCTCTGGCTCGTTGGCTTACTTTTTGCATGCGGCAATTTGATGAGCTGCTAATTAGCAGCTGCGCCGACTGCGACTGCAACTGCAACGGCGACTGCGACTGCGGTTGCGGTTAGCTGGCCAAACACGAGCAACAACACTTTACAATAGCATTTATTTATATATGTAGGTATGTGAGCAGTACTATAGCACGGTTCAACCGACCAGAGACCCCGAGAATATAGCGTGCTGAGGCTTATTCTGAATGAATCAGCACGAGCTCCCTGCAATTTGCACTTTGTTCGTCTCCAGTCCGCACCCTCCTCTCACTGCCCCCCAATTTCTCTGAGTGCAGTGCAATTGCAGGAACCAAAGAGGAACGGAAAAGTGATGGAATGTATCACTTATCCGGTGTCGTTGTTGTTGTTCGTGTATGGAAAAAATCAACTGGAAATTATAGTGCTTAGGCAGCTTATGGATTGAGATCGATTAGCTATGAATATGTTTATCCTGGGGATCGTTAGAGCAGGGTTTTCCCTTTTTTACAAACATTTTTGTACAGTGAGTTGTTACTTTTGTTACAAAGAAAAATGGTTTTATTTAAAGTATTTTGAGTAGCTTTTTTAAGGAAAATTTAGACAAATACTAAACAGCGCAGGCATTTTCTTTTTAAAGATTATTTTTTTACCCAGGAAAACTGAAAATATTTAATACATACTTTTAGCAGACCTTTCTCTGTAGCGCCTTCGTTGATCGCCTCTGGCTTAATCTATACGCCCAATCATTAATTTTATGCTATTTTTTGTTGCGCCTTCTGCCCGGCCCACCCACCTTAACCCCCTGCCAGCCCATCGGCCCGTCTTAACCCACAGCTGGCGCACACATGTCGTCAGCGAAGTCGTTTGTGGGCATCGCCAATTTGTTGGCAAACGCTTCATCTTCATATCTTGTATATATGGGCATATACCTATTTTTATACGCCCTGCTAAAGTGTGAGCACACTTATGGCGGAGAGTGTATTTTTAATGCGGCTGCATCTTCGTCGGCGGATGAACCCCATTGAACTCTTCTCGTTTCGAGGGATACGATACAAAAACCAAAACAATAAAGCCCAGAAAAGTGTGAAGAAAATGCGAAAAAAGCGGCAAAGAACACAGGAGGAGAGAAAGAGAACTGAAACAATGGCAGAGGAGTATTGAAAAAATGCAATAAATTATCATAAATAAAAGTAAAACAAAAACAAAAAAGAGAGTTCATGCTTGATGGGGTTCAAGCACGGGTTCAGATTTTATTATTTTCTTTTTGTTTTTGTGGGTTGGCCCGCTTTGAAAAATGTGTTACACAAGACAACAACAATAACAGAGATTTTTTACAACATGGGCTGGGTGCAACAACAAAATGTGAATCATCGGAGATAAACCCATTTTAGAAGCCTTTGTTTTGTATTTAGTGCTAATACATAAATCACTTAAGTCAAATCCATGCAAAACAAACCAAACAATCATAAATTAAATGAAATTATGAACTTCAATATAATTAAGAAAGAAATAAAAAAATGTTTTTATAAACAATATACAATTTTTGTTTAAACCTTAATTACTGTGTATATTTAGTGCCAAAATGGAAATCATTTAAGCCGAATCAATTAAGAACAAACCTCAATACAAAAATAAAAAAAAGCACAAACTATAAAACAACGCACAAAATGTTGTAAACAAAAGGAAAAACACTGCAAACAAATCAAAGTCCTACTGAACAGTGGGACGAAAACGCACAAAAAAAGAACAAAAAAAAAAAAACACCAAGAAAAAAGAGTAAGACTACGAGGAAAAAACCGAATACTTCCAACTTCAACGAATCAAGATGCCACGCCCCCAGCACTACGCCCTTCTGAGAGCCATGCTGAAGTTAATGCTTTTCGTTAGCATTGCTGAGCACTGTGCCACCGCCCTGCCCACCACCTCCCACTCCCCCTCCTCACCGTCCTCCCCTTCGCCCTTCACCGCACCACCTCCACCACCAACAACCAGCACTCCAGCGGTGGCTATAAATGTTAGCTCTTCCGATAACGATCACAATCTGGCCGATCTAGTCAATCCGGAGGCCGAAACAACCGGATCCGGTTGGGAAACACTTGAGACTGAGTTCAATCCGGGCACCACCGCCAGAACCACCACCACCCAGAAGCCGGTGAGGGAACCACTGAGCACCGCAGCCACCTCCATCGAGCAGCAGGATCAGCCGCCGGAAGTGCCTGCCACCACGTTGGCCTTCGCAAATGCAGTTCCGGTTCCGGTGGCCGGCGAAATGGGAAACGGAAACGGAGTGGGAATGGGCTATAACGATGCCACGCCCCCCTATGCAGCAGTCGATGACAATTATGGTAAATAGTTATTCAATTTATATAACTTGGGAGTTAAAGGTTTCAAGACTAAGATTGTAAGAGTAAAATATATAATTTAGTTCTTCGAAATTTTGATCAAACTGCAAGACAAACGGTAGCTCGTAAGTTTCACTTAGAAGCAAGGTCACACTGAGCCATAACAAAAGAAAATAAATATTATTTAATGTTATTTGAGCTTAATAATTCGTATTAGCCAAGTAAACAAGTGAGTCATTATGAGTACGTGCTCAAACTAAACTACCTGCTGCGATCTTGGAACACCTTTCACAGCAAAACTCATTAAATCAATATTACCGGTAATTGTCCATATAAAAGTCTAGGCAAAATTTTTCCAAGAAAGCTTGAGGCATTGAACCCAAATTGAACCCTATCAATTTTCCTATCGTTTTAATAATTCAAACAGCGAAGAAGTTGCCCTAGGCCTGTACCCTAAAAAGGAAAAAAAAACTCCGTTATCAACGACAAACAAAAACAAAAAGTTCGATGGGACTTTGACAAGAATTGCCAATTATAGTTGCTCAACTAGGTTCATTGACACCGCAGAACTTTGTCGACCCCCAAACCTTAACCCCTGACCCCCCTTCAACCCGCTTAACCCCTGAGCAAAGAAGAACTTGTAGTTGCTCAGTTATTATCAGCCGGAAGAAGAACAATAAAGTACACAGATAAATCCAACACAACAACAGCAATTGCATACTTCAAGGCAATTAAGAGAGTTTTCATTTCCGGTTTAGCACGCAGATCCCCCCCTTTTTTGTGGGCGGTAAAAGGATGACGGAAAAGGGGGCGGGGCAACGTCAACAACTGCCTGCTTTGGGGTAATATGGCAAAATTCTCACGGAAAACTTTGAGCTTTGGCCAAATGAATTATTTAACATTGTTTTTGCAGGGGCAAGTTTTTGCACTGCAAAAAAAATAAATAGAAATTTTAATGATAAATAAGTATATCAATAAAAATTCGAAATAAATAATATAATAATGTAACAAATTAAATTATTGCAAATTATGAAATTATCTTCAAAAATATATAACTCATTAATTGGGTTGATTTTTTCTCCCGTGTAATAACTACTTCTTGTTGCTATTTTTATTGCACTTTATTTTTTTTGGGCTGGCTCATGAAAATATTGTTGGGGGCATTGACAAGCAGCCGTCTGTCTGCTCGTTAAAACTTGGCCAGCGGGTGCCAAACAGCAACAATTCATTGGAAGTGAGCCATGTTTCACTAAACCCCCCTCCACCCCCTCCAGAATTTTCCCCATTTCAACACAACGGGACACGCGATGCGCACAGGACACAAAACAATTAACAACTTAACTTTTATGGGCCACAATTATTTGGTATTTTATTGTTAAGTTGCAGCCAACTATTTTTATGGGCATGTCATTAAATTGGAGCTGCCAAGCCTTAAATAGGTCTCAAGAAAGCGGGCCGAGATGAATTTGCATGCCACCCACCACCACCACCTCTGTTTTCCGGGCTATTTGCGTGCTTTGAAACTGGACAGACTGACAGCTGGCAAATTGCAGAGCCATGTCCTGGAACTAGGAACTTGGAACTTGGCTAAAAGCTACCTGATTTGCTGGCCACACGCTAAACGTGTATTAAGTTGCATTTTCGGGGCAGGTGCTGCGGCCACGCCCTCGCAAACTATTAAGAAATGAGGACAAAAGGGATAACTGGTTCAAGGTCCCCTTTTTTGATTTATTGAACCTCAGGATTGCATGCAGAAAGAAATAAATATATGAAGTTTCAGTTGAATCAACAACTTTAAAAGGGAAAAAATTGAATAACTTACTTAGTTTGTCCCAGTACAAATAAATACTTAAAAATTGTGATTTAAATTGAATCATTCTATTTTAAGTGGCCCCATTATTTTGGATTATGAAAAAAGAAAAAACAGCCAATTAGCTTGCCCAGTCAACAAGATCAGTTGAAAATGTTGTGCGCCGGTCGAGCGAAAATTAAATAAAAGTTTATACAAATTGTCGGACAACACCGTCATTTGAATGCCTCGCTGCTCGCCAGTAATTACGATTCCAGTCAAACGAATTCATTTGTTTTTTCTCAGAAAATATAGTATTTGTGCATTCGGAATTGGTGGAAAATTTCAAATAATTGAACTTTTGAACGCCTCAATTAACAAAGCAATCAATTGGTAAGAAGTGTAAAATTCTTTAATGTTTGCATTAATTACAGACTGTGCTCAGTTTTGTAAACTCATCTTTGTCGAAACACTTTAATTAATAAACCTGCTGAATCAAGTTTTTCACAAATCATTTTTCGGACCCCCCGCTCTTGGCGAGATTTTCACCAAGTCATTAGTTTAATTAATTGTTTGGCCCAACTTTTGTGCAGCCAAGTGCCATGAACAGGCTCCTGCTGTTCTCACATTTTGCCGGGCGTTGAGTTAATTTTTTTTCGTAAATTCATTTTCATTTCCGCAGCCGAGGCGCAGCTGAGAGCTGTCACAATTTGGAGTAACACTTTTGGTCTCGTGGCCGCGATGAAAAGTGCAGCTCATCAAGTGCTGCCCCCCTCCAGCCACAAGCCATCATTTCACGTGGAGAGGGGCGTTTCACAAGTACCAGCTCTTCAGTGGCACGAAATTGAATTTGGTGGAGGGGAAGGGGTCAGAAAACCCCAATTCACTTTCAAGTGAGGGGGAGAATAGTTGGTCAGATGGAACGGTTAGATTTTCGCAGTTATCAGGACGAATGTTACATAGAACAGTTGACAAAAATCCTTGACAGCCGCCGAATGCTTTCAGAAAATTATTAATAATTAATTTAGGTTCAAAATGTTAATTGTTTACTATCAAAAAGTCATTTAGTTTTTTACTTACTAACTTTTTGATACTATTCTACAAATTTCATTTTTAATTTTCCAATGCTATAAACACAAATAATACTAAAGTTTCCTATCACTTTCAAAAAACCGCAACGTTTATTTAAGTTTCCTTTTTTTAAACTTTAAATGCACAACATAAATAGTTGTTTTATGTGGCTTAACTTAACATAAACACTCTTAGCTAAAATATTCCACTCGCATCCTGAAGTTCTTGCAAAGAGCTGACCACAAAAACTGGCCCCTGTCCATGATTTGGCTATATGCTATATAGCCGCACTCAAAGTCCAAAAGTCGGACATGTCGCAGGCACAGGGAAGTTTCTAATACAAATTGGCACAACTTTCGGCTTGTCAACGGCAAACAGGCAGCAACTTTACTTTGCTGCGTACTCTCGTATTTTGACAAATGATTTGAGTCTCTGGCGAAAAACCTAAAAACAAAAAGTCTTGACGAAAATAACTACGTAAAACCAAAGGAGCAGAGAAAACTTTGATTTTGAACTTTATCCAGTGAAAACTTTCCCTTCATCGACCCATAGAAATTTCACAGGACACTGAGTTATGAACATGACTTGTCAAAAAATACATTAAAAGTGCAAAGTAGTGGAGCATCCAGCTTGGGAGGATGAAAACAATCATTTAGTAGCCAGCAAAATTGGCCCCAACTGAAAAGCATAAATCATTGAACTTTTTGCAGCTCCAGCTTCATTGTAGATGTTGTTTTCAGCAAAAAACAGCCATCAATCATTTAGCTGGCTTTGCTGCTGTCTTGATTTTAATTTGCAACATGGCTCAAAAACACACGCTCTCGAGGACTTTCAGGACTTTTGTTGCACAGCCAAAAGGCGTGAAACGTGCTCAAGGCGCGTCTCTCACGTCTCAAAAATGATAAGCCAGCTGACTAGACTTCCCAAGGACTTCGGTATCTCCATGCAGAAGATGGGAAAGAAATGGTTGGAGTTTATTCACTGTGAGTTGCGCTTTTCACGGCCTGTCACAAGGGCTTTTCCTCTGTGGTTTCCACTCCCTCATGTGGCGGAAAAACAGCAAGATATGCACACATGTTTATGTTGCCTACTTATCGGCTGCAATGCGACTAATTTATGAACTCCCGTAAGGACTTCTGATAGCAAAAAATATTAAACAAAAAATACTGAAAAAACCTGGACATTTAATGCGTGAAGGTGGTATACTCTTGCACTTATTTATTTAAAAAAATATATATAAAAAATATAAAATATAAAGCAAAGTGTGCACTTCATTATTTATAAAATACCAATCGAAAAATTGTTGAAGATTTATATCAAACTACTTAAAAACTTAAAGGAATATTTCATTGGCTTTTTAATGGTTCATATACACAAATAAATATGACTTTACCTTTATAAATTATTGTTTTTTCTATAGTTTCTGTATCAAAAAGTAATATTCAATTTTAAAATTTTTTCAAAAATAAAACATTTCTATTCATTCGCCAACAGAGTTTCCAAAATAGGAATAATACCCTCTTCTAGCGATTACAAACATTTTGATAGATGACCCCTGTCACAGCAACAAACAAACACAGCAAAAAAAAAAAAAACCAAATCAAAATCAAGAACATAGATAAGCCCTTTTTTCTAGGAAAATGCTCTGCTTTTTATCGCTCAACCACGTGCCAACCCGCATTTAGACACGCCCACTCAAAAGGGAGCGGTGGGCGGTGGGAGGTAGATAGAAAAATGTTGCCTCGGCGACAACTTCCGCCTAACTGCACTTCAACATGTCAATTTTTCTTGTGAACCCCCGCCGCCCAGATGGATGGATACGAAGAACGAAAAAAAAAGAAAACCAAATAAATCAACCCTCGGCCGAAACGCCTACGAAAAATGTTATTCGAGAGGAAAATTCACAGCTCAACTTGCATGTGTGTTGTGTTGGCACTTTTCCTCTTTTGCCGCACTCCAAGTCACTTGTCATGGAGGCCTTTTGTCTGCCAAAACCCCATCTCCGGGTGAGCGAGTGAGCGGCGCTTTAAATCATAAACACCTTGTTAGTGCAACAACTCGACACTTTGAACGTGACATTGATGCCTGTTTTTGTGCCGGCGAACGAGCCCAAACCGAAGCCCAAAACAGTTTCCGTGTCTCAAGTATCGAAAAACAAGCGAGCTCCGGCCGGAAGGTTGGGTTTTCGATGTGGATGTGGCTATGGATGTGGCTGTGGCCGTGGTGAGCCCGAGGTGATGGTGCTTCCATGTGCAACTTCCTGCCGATAACCTTTTGCACACACACATGCCACAAAAGCCGTCGACGTTGTTGGCCTTATCGCTCAGCTCTTTGGAGCTTCATGGAGCAGGCAAATGCAGCCATCAGTAACCATGAGTCCGGGCCAGACACTCGCCCCTAATTAGCCAACAAATCCCGGAGGTACGGGTTAAAGTTCAGCTTAAAGTTGAGGCAAAGAAAATGGTTATTTTTAAAAAGGAAAAAATATCTGAAAATAATATTCAAATTAATTGTTCAAAAGTTTCAAGTTTTCTCCTACATTTTGAGGATCGAAATTAATATGCAGTATCTGAAAAAGTCTGAAACGTTACTTTATTTTGTTTCCAAACTTTATTTTTTTAATAAGGTTCTTAAGTTACAACTATTCTTGTTAACAATATATTAGTTTAGTGTCAAGTCAACACTTTAAAACTACAATTACTTAAATAAGATTTCTTTAAATAAAAAATCTAGAATAATTCGAAAATTTGTTTATTTTAAATGTTTTTTTTTTAACTTCACAAACGTTTTTACAGCATTTTTACAGTGAAACCCTTAGTTATTTTACCCCTTTAGGGAAACATACAAGCTGAGCTCTTTGGCTTTGACCCAAACTAGACACATGTCAAAGGTTTTCAAACGTTGCAAATTAGTGAACATTAGAGCTCCGAGTAAAAATCCCAAACAGAAGGATCATCGGTAGACTTCAACTGACAACTCGAGTGGCAGGAGTACTTTGAAACATATACATTTTGTCGTTTGTCCATTTGTCAGAGTCAGTGTGTGTGTGTGATGACCCATTTGAAGTGTGTCAGTTGGGTTTTGGCCCTTTGATTGTGCATTTGACAGTGCTTTGAGTTTTAATACGGCCGGAGGCATTATGGCCAAATTCCTGTCCCAAGATTTGCCATTACAGAAATTACAGCAGTTTAATCAAAATGTCTGTTCAATGAGTTTAATAGAAATATAGATGGGAAATTTAAAGGAGATGGATATATTTGGTTTATTTTATTTTTCTTTATTACTTCTTAATTATTTAATACAACACTTTATTTACAGAAAACATCCTACAGTTTAATACAAATTAATAAAAGCATACAAAATCGTTAAGATTGAGTGATTAAATTTTATTGATAAACTTTGTACGTATTACGTAAAATTTTTTAACATCATACTTTAAAACAACATTTCAAGTGACTCAAAGAGACGACAACTCAAATGAATTCCTTTTTCTGTTATAAAACTTTCTGAATTCATATTTTCTATGTATGTTTCATGTTAATCAATTTGCTAAAGCTTTTAGCCAGTTTTCCCCAACATTTTCGTTGTCCATTTAATTTAAAGCCTGTATATTAAATCCGTGTCTCTGCAAGCAAAGTTCAAAAAGGTTCGCTCACACACTCACACACGCATACATACATGTGTGCATTCAAAATGGCTGCCGCGTTACTTCCGCTAAGTGCCGGAGCCCTTTGGTCCATTCACTGTTTGCTCTTGGCCATCAAAGCTTTGGGGGACAAAACTTTTCAGCCTTATTTTTTTCGCAGCTTGTTTTTTTTTCGTCTTTTCTATTTTCGTTTTCGGGCTTTATTTCGCATAATTTTTGCGCCTTTGTGCGAATTCTCGGGGCGGTGGAGCCTTTGACGCCTTTTGAAATGCAGTCACCTGGCTTTTTTTCTCCTTTTTTCACCCGTGTGTGTGTCCTCTAATTGTTTGTTTGTTTGCTTTCTCGCTCTTATTTACTCTCCGTCCGTCCGCCCGTCGCCTTTTGTTTAGTTTTTACGTCTGGCCAAATCCGAAAAGCAGCTCGTAAAGTTAAGCAACAACAATAAAGCCCGAGGAGCAACAACTAAATAAGGCATATGGCCAACAACAGTGGGCCACCCCTCACCCCTCTCAACTTGTGTTTTTATATATCTTCATGTTCTGGCTAAGTTTTATGTTTTTTTATTGTTTGCTTCTTGCTCTTCAAGCTATGCTTTTTTTTTGAGGCTCAGACAACTTAATGCTATTTGCTCGGCACACAACAACACACACACACGCACACCTTGAACACCACCCCCCTTTCCACCCCCTGGAGTGTCCTCGAGCTGTGCTGCCTTTGTTTGGAGTTTTTAACAACTTAAGCACGTCGTCGGTATTGGTTTTTCCAGGCGCTACTCTTCTCCACCGATTTTCCACGGCTCCGTTTTCCTAGTTATATTTTTTCTACTTCCTGCCTTTGCCTTTGTGAAAATAATCACGCGCGCTTTGAGTGCGCACCCCTCAGTTTTTCCGGGCTTTTCGGATTTTCCTTTGCTTTTTCACACTTGGTTACTTCCGGCGCCCGCCTTGGCAAATAGTGGGGAAAGCGCATCTATGGTTTTCTTTTCATTTGCCCAGACTTGTCAAATGTGAAGACACTCTTTTCGCAAGTCAAGAAAAAAAGAGTTAAGAAATGGGATTTCTTTTGCAAAAAACTTATTCCAGTCGAGATGAGTGTCATAATATTTAGGGACAATAGACCTTAATTATTTTAAAAATATATATTTCTTGGGTGATAAATACATAAATACTTATATTTATTACTCTTTTCCTGTCTAAGACATTTCTGTTGATTATTTAAATTCTTATGGTTCCTTAATTATTTTCGTGAGTAAACGCACTTTCTTACCAATTTTAGATACCGCTCAATAGCTTAATATTTAAAGACTTATAATCATTCAAAGGTTGATTGATTTCCCTTATCAAAACGCTTTTTCTCCCGCTTGCCTGCTCAATTATTTGTGTTATATTTGCCAAACAAAAACCAATCAGGAGCACTTAGTGCCCACACACTCACCTGCCGAGGTGAGTTGCCAGCTGTCTTCTGCGAGTGGCAAACCTATTAACTTTTCCACCCCTCCTCCCCCTTGTTCCTCTTCCCTTGCAAGGACATTTAGCGCTGTGTGTGTGTGTGTGAAGCACTTTGTTGCTTAATTGATTTTAATACAAGTACCCCGCTCCTTTTTCGCCCTCGGTCCTCGAGTGAGTCGTTCGCTTTCATAGTTCGAGTTCGAGTCTATAAATTGGCTTTTTCCTTTCCCTTTTTGCAGATGCAGCAGCTGCCTGTCCATTTCCCATTTCCATTTCCGTTTGCAATTGTAGAGAGCACAGGACAAGGATGAAGTACAAGAAGAAATTGGAGTAGAAGGGCTTTTCCGTATAGTGAAGAAGTGAAAGAAGTAGGAGGGGGGCAGGGGAAAAGGCAGAGGCAAAGCAAAGAAAGTAGAAATGCCATTTATTGAATTGTATAAATTTCTATACACTGACAGCGACTGTTTATTCTGCCCAGCCAACTGTTCATGTGTGTGCTCCCCTTTTTCTTACTTTTATGCACGGTGAATAAATTTGTATGAATATTGGTACTCTCATTTAATTAGGAATTTTATATTTTAATATGTTTGAAGAGTATAGTTTTTTTACAAGAACTTAAAGAAGGACTTGGATACATAGCATTTTAGGAACCAATAACAATTGTTTTTAAGGGGGGACATCTGAGTAACTGAAAAAAAAAATCGGATTTTCTGAAATTTTTTTTGGCCAAATAAAAAGCCAATCGAAAATGTTTATAGTAGGTTTTATAATATAAGATGTGAAGTACAAAATAAAATTTTTTGGAACAAATCAAAAACAAAATGGCGGCTGTGCAGCATTTTCTCAAAACCACTTTTTAGTTGGCCGAGTAGAAAACTCGCACAAATCTTAACCGATCGATCTGAAATTTGACAGTATATTCAAAATACCTATGTCTATCGACACACGTAGGATTTTTCCGATATATTGATTTTTTGCAAAATGGTGAGTGATTGAAAAAAATTACAGTTTCACGATAAAAACGTCACAAAATTGTTAATAAAAAAAAGTAAGCAATAGGTCGAAAAATCCTACGTGTGTCGATAGACATAGGTATTTTGAATATACTCTCAAAATTTCAGATCGATCGGTTAAGATTTGTGCGAGTTTTCTACTCGGCCAACTCAAAAAAAGTGGTTTCGAGAAAAACGCGTTTAAACACAAAAGGTTCCATGGGATATACCTGTGAGGCATCGCCGCAGAATGGAAAATTTCGACACTTAGACACTTTTGCCGGACTCTATCTTTTGGTATGTTATTTTTAAGACCATAAAGAATTATTTAAGCGAAAAATAAAAATTACGCTTTTTAAAAAAAGTTACTCAGATGTCCCCCCTTAATATAATACTTACAAAAAAAATATTGAATTTTTGGAATAACATTTACATAAAATTTTAATACAATACCAAAAAAATATAATATATTTTAACTATAACTGTGCATTTTGTGAATCATTTTAGTAAACAATAGTTTTTGAATAAAATATACAGCCTACTTTTAGGCACCTAACCTATTGTTTTCAAACCTCTGAAGATATGGGTTGTTTTTAAAAAAAATGCTTTAATCTTTTCAAGTACTAATAGCTCATCAGAGTCAATTCCTCCTTAATTTACGACTCTTATATTTTTCTCCCTGTGTAACAAGGGATTTTATGTTGAGCTTTATCGCATTTGCATGGCAAAAGTCTCGGGCGGAGTGGGGTCAAGTGCCCGTTCCCGCCCTCGGGTCACTCATTTGTTCTTTTGATTGCAGACCGTTTTTGCTCGTTGGCCGAGCTTTTGTTGTATTAGTAAAATAAATTACCATTTAGTGCTTTTTGCCACTAGCACACACACATACACAAGAACCCTTTGGCTGTCACACATGGTCGAGTGTTGTCCTTTGGCTTGCAAATGAAATTATTGCCCCGGTTTCTGCATCCGCTGGTTTGCTGGATTATAAGCCACCATCACCATCTGCAGCTGTGTGGGTGTTGTATCTGTGTGAGGGGATAACACACATCCACACACACACACACACTGGCAAGTGCAGGCCATAATAAATTGCTAGCAATCGCATTTCCGTTTCTTTATGCGCTTCGATTACGTTGCGCTTTACTTGCGCCAATTCTTTTCTTCCTTTCCCCCTCGTAATTGAATATATAATTTTTTTCTTTCCCCCGCACACATGTACACACACATGTACACACAGGACTCGCCTGCCATTTGAATATAAATTGTTTTATCTGCTGCTGAAAAATATTCATTTCAATTTATTTTACTTTTCTTCATTCGTTGCGATTGCTTTGCCTTCCTGCTCCTCTTACGGTTTTATTTGTCTGTTTTTTTCTTTATTAAATAAGTTATTTATGCATTGTCATTTGGCGTCATCCGACTTGCCATTTTCTATATGCACACGCCGCTAAGTATGCAAACAATTCCTATTTACAATTTCGAGATTACTTTGGGGGAGTTTTTGGTTTGGGAGAGTCTTTATACATTAAACAGCTGCCACGACATTGATTACTCAAGTGTTTGGTATATTTGGCTTATTTTTAAAAAGAGCACATTCAAGAATATTTATAATTTATAAAATTTATTTTTATTGGAATTTCAGTGGGCTGTTTGACACATTTTTAAAATGCTTGTGTAAATTGTTAGCTCTTCTTGAAAGACATCAAAGTCAATGGAATTTGATGACTGGGTATCTTGTATTCCACATCCTCTCCTAAATAAATTTCGAACTTTCTTTCTTGTTTGTTTAACTTTGTGGTTCTAAGCCGAAGAGTATGCAACAAGGCTAAAGAACATGAGCAAATTTAACTTTTGACTTTTATACTCATCCCCGTCTTTTGTTTACTTTTCTTTGCAGTGCCAAGCAAGCCCCAGAATCTCACCGTCCTGGATGTGTCGGCCAATAGCATCACCATGTCCTGGCATCCTCCGAAGAATCAGAACGGAGCCATCGCCGGTTACCATGTGTTCCACATCCACGACAACCAAACTGGCGTGGAAATCGTTAAAAATTCTCGCAATTCGGTGGAGACACTCATCCACTTTGAGCTGCAGAATTTACGTAAGTATACATTTTTTTTTATAAATACATTTGAACAAATTATAAAACATTTTAAAAAGCACTTTTAATCGATGAGGTGATTAGTAAAAAATGTATATATAACTTCGACTCTGTTCACTCTTTTTTTTGTGGGGCAATTTTTAATTTTAAAATTGTGTGGCGATCAAAGGATTTGGGAGTTGTCCTTGTCGAATTGACCCTCTTCAAGTTCAGAGCTCAACATCAAACTGTCAGCAAACGCCCACGTCGTGAAGAGCTGAGGACACTTTTCCTTTTCCCGCCCGCTACGCTGATGGAAAACCCCTTGAACCTTTCCGGGACCTATTATTACCGCTAATTGAGGCTCCAGTCAAATTGTTTGCAAGCTGCTTTGTAATTAAATAGTTTCAAGTGCTCGCTGCCACTCGCTTGCCACTTTCTGTTTGCCAACAACTTTTGACGCTTTATAATTGCACACCCGAAACGCGGCTAATTTTCCTGATTAGAGCGCTTGGTTTGTTTAGGCTGGTGAACAGCATCCAAGAGATACTTCTGCGAGAATTTTTGGAGGTTCCCAGAGCCTTCGAGCCATGCAATTAGCCCGCTACAAAGTTATGCGCCGCATTCCACATTCTCATGCACCCACATTGTTTAATTTAATTACACGACTCAGGTGCGTCTTGCACCTGCAGCTAACTTTCGCACGGAAATTTCAAAAGGAGCTGCTCTTGCGGCATGCTGGCTTTTTCCTGTGCCGCCGCCATGGCAACGTTTAATTATATCCAAATTTAATCCAAGTAGATGTCAGCAGTTCCTCTTGTTAATTAAATCCAATTTAAGCTGACATCCCCGCTTGAGAAATTTTTAATTTTCCTTTCACTTTGAATGGAAAACCAACTCATTGTTGTTTTTGTTGCCGCTGTCGCGTCCATTTTTGCTGAGTAAAATGTAATTATAAAGCCGAACAGAAACCGCGGTCCTGTTTTCTGTTTTTTTATGTCTGGATCCAGTGACATGCGGTAAAGTTGCTCATAATAAGCAGGAAAAATATGCACGGTGCTCAATTTAAGTGGGCAATGGGCGTGGCAGGTGCACTACATTTCCCAGGCGTATGCGTAAATGCAACTGACATTCGTGGAAAGTATTTACTACCAACACAAGCACCAAATGTCGCAGCAAACGATCTCAGCTGGAAATAAACCAACTTAAAGGTCCGAGGACATTAATATTTTTCAGAACGAATTTCGATTTTTTTTTTAAGGAAAGATTTTTTTTTTCATAAAAATGAACTTATCCTAAAAGTTAGTAATCTTCTGTAGATTTATGGTTACATGTTCTAGTAAGTTTTTGTTTTATTGCACAGAGCAATCATTTATAGCCAACTGCATGTTTAATAAGTTTTAGAACTCTCAACAAAAACAACCACTGACTATTTTTAAATGTTTTATAAAATGTTCAATACTGTTATGTAATTTTTAGGACCCTACACCGATTACCGTGTGATTGTGAAGGCGTTTACCACTAAAAATGAGGGCGAACCCTCTGACCAAATTGCCCAGAGGACAGATGTCGGCGGTCCCAGTGCTCCGGCGATTGTAAACCTCACCTGCCACTCCCAGGAATCGATCACCATACGCTGGCGAAGACCCTACGAGTTCTACAACACCATCGATTTTTACATAATCAAAACGAGGTTGGCTGGACAGGATACGCACAGGGACATTCGGATTAATGCCTCGGCCAAGGAGCTGGAAACTGCGGTAACTATTTTCTATATTTTAGATCCCAATTATTTTCAAAGTACTACTACAAATAATAACGAGTTTTAAAGGAAGTCTTTGTGGTGTGTCACAACTATTTTAATCCAAACTTTGTAAACAAAATCGCAAAACAAACAGATGGTGGATTAATCCCCTTGGAGTCTGGCAGTTATATTTCATACGCAGGTTGGCGGAAAAAAAAACAAACATTTTCCTGCGCTGTTAGCAACCATTTTATGGGCCCTCCCAGTTGGCAACAATGTTGTGCACCTTGTGATATGTCAATCGAGACGGCTTATCGCGGCCATTTGGCCCGACCCAAAACCCCATAAAAAACGAGAAGTTCTATGATAAACTGCCTAATACAGACAGATATGCAGGGTGGCAACCAAAAATGGAGAGCGGAAAAATAAAATGCCGGCAGTAATAATTGCATTTTTATGCAGCAAACAACAAACGGCATACAGAAAATATTTTACAAAAATTTCTGTACTAAAAAAATGCACACACATACTTTCCCGCTTTTCCACCCACCTGCGAAAATAAATTAAATTTATGTTGTTTTTCCTGTTCGCCTTTGTTCCGTGTGATCCCTTTTTATTTAGCACTTGAAATAGACACAAAAAAAGTCTCTAAAAGTTAATAAATAAAACAATAAAAGTTTGTCGTGGGGAAACAAATTTCACAACAATAAAATGTTATCATACACATAACCGACTTTTTCCATATCTAAAACTAGTTGGGTTGTTTCATCCTCTTTTTTTTTGGGTCCCTTTCCCTCTAGAATCCTGCACCTTTTTCAGGTTCCTCTGTCGCCTTTCATTTTGTTTTGACCAGTTGAAAATATTTTTGTAATTGAAATATTTTGCAGCGGCAAACAAGCTTTTTGTTGAACAACTAAACAACAGGAATGGCAATAATTTTTACCTTTGTTTTTTGCATTGTTTTTTGTGAAAATATGAATTCCAAATATTAAGCTTTTGCATGCGAAAGTGAACAGAATTCTGCTTAAGTTAAATAAAAACTACATATTTGCCGTTTTGGCTAAGACAAACTGGCTTATATATAAAATTAAACAAAGGAAAACAAACAACTATAATTTCAATATAGTGCCACATAAACTAAATAAAATAAAGCTATTTAAAAAGAAACGCTTTTTTTTAACTCAAAAAAACGAAAGTTAATAAGAATTGTTCACAAATTTTTAGACAAAATAAGAGAAAATCAATAAAAACTTTTTTTAATTTTAAAATAAATAAAAAAGTAAAATATTAAATAAATATATACAAAACTGAGCAAAAGGCTACGTATACTTTTTAGTTTTAGTATTTTTTATTAAGAAAATAATTTCAGTTTTTTTACTTGTTGTTTAAATTCCCAACTAATGTTTGACATACTTTCTTTTTTACCTTTCAGATGATTCTACAAAATCTAACAACCAACTCTTACTACGAGGTCAAAGTGGCAGCGGCAACGTTCAGTGTCATAAATCCAAAGAAAATTGTGTTGGGCAAATTTTCGGAGTCAAGGATTGTAAGTAGCGCATAAAGATATCAAATGCAACCCAACAGCACACTCTGGCACTCCAACTCAGACCAACACCTGCCACATGGTGGAAAAACTTGGCATTTTGTTGTGTAGAGGGCCAAAATGCAGGGCGCAGATAGAGGGCAGGGGCGTGGCATGTCATAAAGTTGGCAGCCTCGGAGTTGTCAGTTACCATATCGGATTACATGTCCAAAAAGGGAGCAAGCTGCTCACTTTTTTTCGAGGGTGTTACGGGTTACGGGAATGTTTTTTAGGTGGAGAAATTCTATCCTGTCTTGGGGAAAACATTGCGAGTGTGTGACTTTATCAGTGGCTTATATTTTACTTTTTTATGAGCCCTATCCTTTTGTATCTATGCATTATTGAGACCTAAACCAAAGGACCTCGGGGCGTATGCGTAATGAGAGGTTTTCTCGCATTTAATAGGTCAACAATAAATGGCCTCGCCCAGTCTATTGTGCCTACACTTGGAGAAAAATAAGTATAAATTCCGAATGCGCTTATTGCGTTGAGATTATTTATAAGATCTCGAAAAATCTAATGACCTTGGTTTCTATTACAAATTTAATTTGTTTCGTACTTGAATGTGCATACATTATAATTTCATAAAGGAATTACCATAACCAATTCGATTTTTCCACTTATGCAATAAACTTAGACTTGGCTATATAAATCAGCACTTGTTGGGTTATTTCCTAAAATGGAGTTCCTGCTAAACATCTTCAAGTTGTCGCTTCTTGCTCTGGCCATCCTGAGCCTGGCCCTTGGCAACACAAAAATTAAAATTAAAAATAAAGTAAAAACTTAACAATTTTTGGATAATAATAAAAAAAAGAATGGGAACACATATTTCGAGTTTTCATACTTGTTGTAGGTAAATGTTCGTAATTAAACTTTTGTAACATGTCAAAAAATATGTGCAACAAACTTATAAAATAAAAGCAATATATCCACAATACCAATTAACAAAATAAATATGAGTATTAATTACATATTAAGTCCGTTTTGAGCTCCTTCTATCGGACTTTGAGCGAAAATTTGTAATCACTATTTTTGAGCGGTATTGTTTTAGCTTAAAAATAATTAATATCTTTATAATAAATATTTTAAAAAAACATTTTTGACTGACATGAAGTATTTTATATTTTCATCAAGGTCATGAAAAAAATTAGTACATAATTGCAGCGTTCCACAAGAACTCTAACATGCTAAAATATGACCATGTCTCTTATTAGTTATGTGATTATGAATGAACCACCCTTAAAACAAAACTAAAAAGTGTAAGAATTCGTCAACAACGTGAAATATGATTATTGCCATAATCAAATCGATTGCTCCACTTATGCAATAAACTGAGAATGGGCTATATAAATCAGCTTTTTGGGTTCTTTACCAAAATGCAGTTACCGCTAAACATCTTCACGCTGTCGCTTCTTGTTGTGGCCATTCTGGGCCCTGGCACAATAAAACTTAAATTAAAAGAAAAAAAAACTTAACAGTTTTGAGGAATAATAAAAAAAAATTGGAGCACATATTTCGAGTTTTCATACTTGTTGTAAATGTTCGTAATTAAACTTTTGTAACATGTCAAAAAATAAGTGCAACAAATTTTATTAAATAAATTCAGTGTACCCACTATACCAATTAACAAAATAAATATGAGTATAAATTACATATTAAGTCCGTATAGAGCTCCTTCTATCAGACTTTGAGCGAAAATTTGTAACCACTATTTTTGAGCGGTATTGTTTTAGCTTAAAAATAATTATTATATTTGAACAATATATTAAAAACCAAAAGTAAACAATTTTTCTAATTTATTATTTACGGGCTTAGTTTATGTTAAAAATTCACTCAATTAAAAGGTATTGATATATCAATTCATTCATCGTACTTGACATTGAAATGGAGTATTTTATATTTTATATAAAGGACATGAAAAAAATGAGTACATAATTGCAAAACAAAAAGTTGTAAGAATTCAGCAACAACGTGAAATATGAATATTGCCATAATCAAACACCTTAGCATTTGTCAAAGGCCTTGGCCGTCGATCATACCAATTCGATTGTTCCACTTATGCAACAGATTTCGACTTGGCTATATAAATAAGTTCTGTTCAGGTTCGTTACCAAAATGGACCATCAGGGCCCAAAAATCTATATGAAACACACAAGATTAACATTTACAAGACAATAAATGAGCTATGTTTTTTTTTCCGTGTTACTGCGTTTATTGACATTTAAGACCGGCACAGCAACTCCTTCAACCTGTCATAACAACATCCTTAATGACATTTCACACAAACGCACACACAACGAAAACTTTGTTGCATGCATAAAATATAATCCAAAGTTGTGGCAGAAATATAGCAATTTAGTTGACCTCAAGTTGGGGGTCAGGAGGGGGCAAGGGGTATGAGGGAAAAGGGGGAACCACAGCGACACGCCCTCATAAGTATGCAGTAATATTTTTTGTGGCTTTTGTTCCCTCCCTCGTTCATTCATAATTCATCGCTATTGTTGCCGTTGTTGTTGGACTGCCTGAATTTCAAGTGGCCTGCACCTTTCGGCCGCGTTTACATGGCCCGCTGCCATTTTCCGCTCGGCGCACACGACGTCCCCAGCAAATGGCGCTCATTTAAATCCTTTCTTTTTTCGGGTGGCACCAGAAATCGTATGCAAAAAGCGGAAATAAACAAGCGCAAATAAAGAGAGCGCGAAAAACAAACAAAGGGAGGAAAAATCAACAAAAATAACGCTCGAATATAATGATAACAGAGACACACACACATTTGTAAAACACACATTTCATAAATATATGTACAGAGAAAAAAATCATTTGGTTTTTGTATGACTTGTTCTTATGACTTGTACTTTTTAGTGCATTTTAGGATTTCATTTAAACGGTTTTATATTATAAACAAATATTAAATGCACTTAATACTCCTCAAAATTAAACCCTTATAAATCTAACTCTTAAGAAATCTTTTGGACTAGGATTATAAAATATATAAAGAACTTGGAATTATAAAATCAAAGATTCCACATCAATCATACTTTATTGACTCGAATTAACATCTGGAACATTAGTACCTATAAAAAGTAGGACGTTGGGTGTTGGTTAAATGAGTGTTATGTTGCCAAATGTTCTGTGGGTTTATATTACTATTATTTTTAAAATGTTTGTCCATAGAAATAAGAAACTGATTTTTCCTTGTGTGTTATTTTTCCCCAAAACAGATTCAACTGCAACCGAACTGCGAGAAACTCCAACCGCTGCTGCGTCAGTCGCATAATGACTACAACCTGGCCGTCTTGGTGGGCATTATCTTCAGCTGCTTCGGCATCATCCTGATCATCATGGCCTTCTTCCTGTGGAGGTAAGTGGCGCTCTGTGCCTCAATACAGAATTAAATCCAAAAATAAATCTTTAGCAAGAAACATCTGCACTTGTTTCTGCTTTTCTCTTAGACAGTCGCGTGCAGTTCCATAAATAAAACTCTAGAAAAGTGTTGTCAAAGTGTTGAGTGCAAAACGCTGTCCTCCCACTCCATTCGAATTCATTTATAAATAAACCAAGAAAACAAATCAAGTCAACCCCTTGCAGCTATAGAAAATGGCTATTTTTAACATGAAACTTATAGAATTCTTAGAATTTGTTTAGAGGAATTCAAAACATTTGTATTTATTAATATTTTTTGGCACCTTTTCCCTCATTATGCAATGCTAAATTATCTGTGAAGCATTAGTAAAGTGATTACTGCAAATTCTTACCAATTAGTAAACATCACGTTCTGCCGGTGATTTCCATGCTAATATTTAAAACCACAAACATCAGATAATAAGGAAAAACACAAATAAAAATGCAGAATGCTGGAATAATTACTCCCTTCGTCATGTCCATAATTAGGGAAACATCTCGAGCATCACTAACCAGAAACCAGATACCAAAAACATCTAAGGGAACGTTGGAGCATCCTCATATTCCCAGGAAATGTTAATTAAAATTCAAATCACAAAAAACAAAAAAAACAAGAGTCCGAAGCGAAGCCAAAGACAAAGACAAGCAAAACATTTTTAAGTTACTTAAAATCTTTATTAAATGTAAAAGTGGTTAACCCATTGCCCAGACCCCGGAATCGTCCGTATCCGGATTCGCATTTGCCGGAGGACAGCCCGCACCTCCCGACAGTAAACATTCGAGACGACAAAATGAAAAGCGTTTTTATACCCAACTTCAATGGAAAGAATTTTGCATATTTTTTTTGTATGTCGAAGCGATTTTTTATGCTGCCGCGAATATGCCAAATGAAAGTTACCCACCCTCTTTACACTCCCCCATGCTTTACCCCTTCTCGGGTTCCCTAACAAATTAATGCCATTTTATTTATTTTATTACAAATACCCTCCGAGCAGAGCAGAACGCATAACAGCGTGAGGAGATGGAAAACCAGAAGGTTGGAGTGTTGCCATCCCATTTTTCAAGTTACCCAAGTTTTAGAGCGGAAAAAATTATATTTTATTGAGCAAACAAAGGCGAATTTCTACAATTTCCTTTTCAATGCAAACAAATATTAAGTGAGGAGTGGGTTGAGAAAGCCAGAACAAAAGTCAGGCAGGAAAACCGAGGAAAACCAAGGGAAACAAGAAAAAAAAAGGGGTTTACATTTTATGTGAGGGCGAGAAAGAAAATCTTCTCGTGGCGAAATCATTTACATTTACATTTACAGGGCACTAATCAACGTTTAGTGGCAGCCACTGCAGACTTGAATGGGAAAGAGTGGAGGGTAGTGAAAATTATTCTAATAACTGCTGCGGCTTGTGGCAGGTTAACTAAGTCCTAAGCACACACTAGAAAACTTGCAACTTTTGCACGAAGTAGAAATTCTTTTCGAATTTTTATTTGGTAGCAATTTACTTGCAACAGCAATAAATTTTTTTGGGGTTTACCCTACCAACATTTTTTAATAGAGGCAAAAAATAACTATTCGACTTACCCAACTGGTGATACAGTTTTTTATCATTGTCTTTAATGAACAATTTTAGAGGGTTGAAGAACGACTATTACAAATTGATTGTTCTGAAAATTCGTTACACAAAAATAAACTACTTAATATATTAAAATTGTTTTAATATTATAATATCCCGGAAATCATATTATAATATCCCATTTAAAAGACCGTTTAAGTGCATGACCAAAATGCATAGCCATACCCAATTAAATTATTTCAGTTATGCAATCGCTAATTTACTATAAATATAAACTAGCTTCTGTATGCTTTGCTTTCCAAAATTGAGTTTTTTCTGAACAAAATGAAGTTATCGCTTGTTTTCCTGGCCATTTTGGGTGTTGCGGCGCACAAAGGCGGAATTCCTTCTAATAAATACTTTCCCTATTAACCCTTAGGTTAGGATTGTAAAATAAAAAAGGGACTTTTACCAAAAATGTAACTGTTCAAAAATAAATGTTAAAACACTACTTAAATTATTTTTTATATGATAGTTTCCATATCAACAAAAGTCAGGCAGGAAAACCGAGGAAAACCAAGGGAAACAAGAAAAAAAAAAAGGGTTTACATTTTATGTGAGGGCGAGAAAGAAAATCTTCTCGCGGCGAAATCATTTACATTTTCATTTACAGAGCACTAATCAACGTTTAGTGGCAGCCACTGCAGACTTGAATGGGAAAGAGTGGAGGCCAGTGGAAATTATTTTAATAACTGCTGCGGCTTGTGGCAGGTTGACTAAGTCCTAAGCACACACTAGAAAACTTGCAGCTTTTGCACGAAGTAGAAATTCTTTTCGAATTTTTATTTGGCAGCAATTTTCTCGCAATAGCGATAAATATCTTTGAGCTTACCCTACCAACATTTTTTAAGAGAGGCAAAAAATAACTATTCAATTAACCCAACTGGTGATACCGTTTGTTAATATTGTCTATAATAAACAGTTTTAGAGGGATAAAGAACGACTATTACAAATCGATTGTTCTTTCAATTCGTTACACAAAAATATACTACTAAATATATTAAAATTGCTTAAATATTATAATATCCCGGAAATCAAAACACCTAGCACCAATTAAAACCATACCCAATTAAATTACTTCAGTTATGCAATCGCTATTTTACTATAAATACTAGGTTCTGTGGGGTTTCTTACCAGAATGGAGTTTTTTCTGAACAAAATGAAGTTATCGCTTGTTTTCCTGGCTATTTTGGGTGTAGCGGCACACCAAGACGGAAATGGAGTTAAATACTTTCCCTATTAACCCTTATGTAAGGATTGTAAAAAAAGAAGGAATTTTTACTAAGAATGTAACGTTTCAAAAATAAATTTAAAACAATATTGTACCTTTTTTTTATCACCTCAATAAGGTGTAAATAAAACATTTGATTTATCAAAAAAATAAATAAAAACATAAGTAAAAACAATAAAAATAAAATGTTTCTTAATAATGAATTATCGAAAAATAATGTCTTATAATTTACCTTTTCAGAAGGCTAAGGTTTTTTTTTATTTTATACCTGTTTGGCTAGAAGGGTACAAATGCCAGTGTGTTATGAAGTGTGTTTAATAATATTTTCCATTTGCATTCCAACACTCTAAAATGGGGAAAAAGAAGCAAACTTTTCCCCTCCACCTGGGTCTTCGCCGTATGTCGACTTGTGTGTTAGTTTTTCATATCTGATGCAGTTTGGGAACATTGTTTTTGTGTCGACGGCTTTATTTGCCAGTCCATGTCATGTGTGTGCGCGTGTCTGGTTTTTCATATAGAACTTTTCCCTATGCCAAAAATAGAATAGCAGAGTCAGACAAGAAATTTGTTGGGGCAACGTATGGGTTGCTTTTGCCAAAAAAGTTCCATTTCATGACAACTATGGAAATAGTCAGTGTGTGTGTGAGGGACGAAAAGGGGGACAGTTTTTCCCAATTTGCCACCCTTTGCATTGACTTTTTCAACAGTATAAATGAACAAAATACCAGAGGTATCAAATTCTAGGGGAATATTTCTTTTAATGCAACTCATATCACGGAAGTTGTCTGCCTCAATTAAACGATTAACAAATATCGATTCTTTTTATGGCAACAAGTATTGAACAATGCGTTTCTTAATTGATTAATTGATGAGCTAGCCGGTTAGCAACAAAAGCCAATAAAAAAACATTACAAAGTTGTAGAGTTCATTAAGCAAGCTTGGGTGGGGAAAAAATTCATTAAAATCGTAAATAATATATATGCAAGTAAAAAGGTTAAGTCAATGTCAGATGTAGATAAGATAGACAGGAGGATTATATAGTATTTTACCTACAATTGTTACAGTTCGTATTGCTTAGCAGTGAAACAAAACATGTAGTCAAAATGTATTTTTTAAAAAGAGAATTACTCACAACATTTATAATTTTTGTCTTATTTTTTGCAATTTTAAACTTATGACTAAAAAGATTAACCTTTTTGAAGATGCATTTTAGAATAAATAATAAAACGTATAAATTAAAAAATTTCAAAAAATGAAATATAAGAAAAAAAATTAGTTTTTGAAAAAAACACTCTTAGCCCATATTTACTGTATGAATAATAAGGCAAGGCAAAACTGGCTTTTTGAGGGAGCTGGCAAAAAACGTGCCCGTTGTTATCAAACAGCTGACACAAAGCTCAAAGCTCTCTCGCTGGTCTTTCTTTCCGTATCTTTCCACTATCTCTCCTCTCCCTTTTGGCTCTCAAAGATCTGGGAAACTGACGAAAAGCTCTGGCACAGCGCCGATCACTAATTGACAAGAGTTCAGTCCAAAAGCACGCGCGTTTATAAGCTCGCAAATAACAGATTTTTCCGTCGAGAGACCGTCAAAAAAATTCCAACAATAATAAACCTTATCAATAAAAACGCGGCGAGAAATATAAGTGATCAGCAGAAGAGACACCTGCATAAGTTTTATAGTTATTCATATTTTTTTAAGTCACACAACCGCAGCCTCATTAAGTTATTGCGTACTGTTTATTTTTGCAAGTGAACCAGCGACATTGCATTGCCAATATGACGTAATTTGTGTTAATATGTAGGCATAACTCGCGAATACACAAAGCAAAAAGCAATGCAATTCTAGCGAAGCGACACATTATGTCAGGTGGCAGGCAAAAGCGCTGCAGCAGCAGCAGCAGCCTCATGCTACCAGCAACATCAGCAACTGCAGCAGCAACCGCAGCAGCAACACCAAGGTTGTTGCGCCGTAAATCGCAACGTGGAAATTGGTTTACGTAAGTTTCCGCAGCTGCACCCCCCGATCACTTGGAGCAACTGCTGTCACGTGTTTGCCAAACAAACTAAACAAAAATCATAAAGATACTAACGAGCAAACTCGGGTTGCATATTAAATGGGCGGCAACTGCGAGCGGAAGTTGAACTAAAATAAATAAATACGTTTTTCGGTGCGTAGTAGAGCCGCAAGAAAAACAAGAGTCATCGATAAACAACAACAGAAGTTGAATTCAAGAAAAACATATGTAAATTTATGTAGGTACATACCTACATACATATATGTATGAGGGAGAATTTCTTATTTTCTAGTTGGTTTTTTCCCCCAAATTTATTTATTTACTTTTTTTTTTGTGTCGACGGCAAAAGTAAACAAAGCCAAATTTCTGTCCCCCGTTGATAAGAATTATTGAAACAATTATCAAAGTTCTCGGTTCCCCGGCAACTTTTGTTTATGCTGCGAAACTTCGTAGGGTAAACAAGAAATCTGTGAATAATTCCGCGGAATTGCTTACAACGACAGATCAGTATCGGTTTCAATATCTTAAGAGCAAACATTGAGAAATAAACTTTTTATCAATACTTGGAAGAAGCTATGGAGCTTAAACTGTGGAAATGGGAACGTTCCTCGATAATGCAGTGTTATAATAATATTTATTGCCTGTCTATATCTGTAGGCCATGAGCAATTAAATTAGATTTATTAGATAGGGGAAATTAGTTTACTTAGGGCTTTCAGACACGTAAAGTTTTAAAGCTGTCAAGTTTTAAATTTAATATTACATTTAGCCATAGTCTTGACCTTGAGTTAGATAAAGTATCAGGGGTTTTAGAAAAATATTTCGAAATTTAAGATAGGGATCTAAAAACAGTTAAAGATTTGTTTATCAAAATTTTCAAAGAACAGAATACAATTTAATGTGTACCTTGAAAGGTATACGTTTTGGTGCACTTGAAGCAATATATTTTATTTTGACACTTTAGAAAACTATAAGGGGTTTGAAAATAATACTAAGGACAGACATAAAATGTTTTCAATTTAAATATATCCTGTAAAATTCAAGGATTATTGAAAAATATATTTTTTTTCAACACAATGTCATTTATTCATATCAAGATCATTTCCGCAATTCTCCTTCCAAGGTAATGCAAAACATAATAAAAAGTTGGCACTGCAGTGTGGACCACTCAATATCCATTATGTCCTGCACTTTCTCCCAAGGCTGCAAAATCCAGCAATAAAAGCTGGGCGGAAAAGTTTTCTGAAAACTTGCCAAGTTCCGGGCACTGAGTTTCCCTTTCCCTGGTTAGTCGAGTCGAGTGCACTCGTAGGCAAAACTTGGTGCAAAGTTCTGTGCTCCTTGCAATCGCTTAAGCCAATTACAAAACTTAACCTCAATTTGTGCACAGAAATTGAACAGGCAATAATGCGCACCTTTTGTCATTATTGTCCCTCATTTAAAGCAGCTTTACGTAAATATTTGCATGGACTGGGAAGTTGCCTGCCAAAGGATACTGTCGTAAAATTACTTCTTTATGCCTGGCTGAAACTGAATGCCATTATTGCAGACCACCCACTTCCTGATATCTACAAGTACCATCTACTTGCTTTTCATCTCCATCTACCACCTGCTTATTTATGCATTTTGATTTTGTTAAGAGCTCGTCGGCCACGCCCACCTGACACCTTTCGCTGATTTCGCTCCAACTGATTGCAGCTGTTTCATAATTTTCACAGTTCACAACTTTTGCAAAGAAAATTATTCCCTGTCTGCTAAATAGGATTTACACTTTTTTCAAAGTAGCCGGCCATTTGTAAGGAAATAGAGAATGGTACTTTTGTGACCGGTCAGTGAGACTTCTGCTCCAGTTGTTGCCACACCTAATAGGATTGAGTTCTATACAAAGGGGGCAAGAGCCTCTTAGAGGCAGAGTTCAGGTTTCTATAAAAATATATGGGTTAAATAAGGATAGTGAACTCTTGAAAATATTCTATTGACAATCTTAATAAACACTTACTTTTTAAATAAAAACAATTTACAGAATTTGTGGTCACTATACGAAACAAAACCAATTTTTGTCTTTAGACTCTTTTTAATAAATAATAAATTGATTACTAATTTGAGAAAAATCCCTCAATTTTTGCTTGAAAAACAATTTCGACTTATGTACATTTTAATATGAAAATTAAATATAAAATAAATAGGCTAGAACAAACTTTAATACATTTTTTCTCATCATGTTCAAATTACTTTTCTTGATAAATGGATAAACTCCTTTAGAAAGCATTCATTAATCCATTGACAACTATTTGTAACACCTGAAATTTTTTTTAACTCCTTTCAGCAGAAAGTGCTTCCATGCGGCCTATTATTATCTGGACGATCCACCGCACCATCCCAATGCTCCGCAGGTGGACTGGGAAGTGCCCGTGAAGATTGGGGATGAAATCCGCGCCGCTGTTCCCGTAAATGAGTTTGCCAAGCACGTGGCCTCCCTGCATGCAGATGGAGACATTGGATTCAGCAGGGAGTACGAGGCCATCCAGAACGAGTGCATCAGCGACGATCTGCCATGTGAGCACTCCCAGCATCCCGAGAACAAACGCAAGAATCGCTATCTCAACATCACAGCCTGTAAGTCAAAGATCTATTAATGGAACTCCCTTAATTTATTACAACAAAATTTTATTTTGTTTTCATTACACAGACGATCACAGTCGAGTGCACTTGCATCCCACTCCGGGCCAGAAGAAGAACCTGGACTACATCAATGCCAACTTCATCGATGGCTACCAGAAGGGACACGCCTTCATTGGAACCCAGGGTCCTTTGCCCGATACCTTTGACTGTTTCTGGCGGATGATTTGGGAGCAGAGAGTTGCCATCATTGTGATGATTACCAATCTTGTGGAGCGCGGAAGACGCAAGTGCGACATGTACTGGCCCAAAGATGGCGTTGAGACCTACGGAGTCATCCAGGTCAAACTTATCGAGGAGGAGGTCATGTCCACGTACACAGTTCGCACTCTGCAGATTAAGCACTTGAAGGTGAGTTTGACTTTTCATTATTTTTACATTTTCGTTACCAATTTTAACTTGTTTTAAATACCAGCTTAAGAAGAAGAAGCAGTGCAATACTGAGAAGCTGGTCTATCAATATCACTACACCAACTGGCCCGATCACGGAACCCCCGATCATCCCCTGCCCGTGCTGAACTTTGTCAAGAAGTCCTCGGCCGCCAATCCCGCAGAGGCTGGTCCTATAGTTGTGCACTGCAGGTGGGTTAATACTTTTACTTAACAAATACTAATTCAAACTAAATATTAACAATTTCCTCCTTATTATAGCGCTGGCGTTGGTCGCACTGGCACCTACATCGTCCTGGATGCCATGCTCAAGCAGATCCAGCAAAAGTCGATTGTGAACGTCTTTGGCTTCCTGCGTCACATTAGAGCCCAGAGAAACTTCCTGGTCCAGACCGAGGAGCAATACATATTCCTGCACGACGCGCTGGTGGAGGCCATAGCCTCCGGAGAGACAAACCTGATGGCCGAGCAGGTCGAGGAGCTGAAGAACTGCACACCCTACTTGGAGCAGCAGTACAAGAACATCATCCAGTTCCAGCCCAAAGACATTCACATTGCATCCGCCATGAAGCAGGTGAACTCGATCAAGAATCGCGGAGCCATCTTCCCCATCGAAGGCAGTCGGGTGCACTTGACACCCAAGCCGGGCGAGGATGGTAGCGATTATATCAACGCCTCCTGGCTTCACGGCTTCCGGAGGTTAAGGGACTTTATAGTCACCCAACATCCCATGGCGCACACGATAAAGGACTTCTGGCAGATGGTCTGGGACCACAATGCACAGACCGTCGTGCTGCTGTCATCACTTGATGATATAGTAAGTATAAAAAGAGTTTTCTAAAAACCTTTAACAAACTAATACTAATTTATTTGTTCTTTTCAGAACTTTGCCCAGTTTTGGCCGGACGAGGCCACGCCCATCGAGAGCGATCACTATCGCGTCAAGTATCTGAACAAGACCAACAAGAGCGACTACGTGAGCCGCGACTTTGTCATCCAGTCGATACAGGACGACTACGAGCTGACGGTCAAGATGCTGCACTGTCCCAGCTGGCCGGAGATGTCCAATCCCAACAGCATCTACGACTTCATCGTGGACGTGCACGAGCGCTGCAATGACTACCGCAATGGACCTATTGTCATTGTGGATAGGTGAGTCAAAAGAGTGTTGCTGCTATTGTAGTTCCTTGTAAATAAATTTCAAAAATATTGATGTTCACTTTTAAATGTGTGCAGATGTTCTGAGATATTTTCTGTTAAAACGGAACACATTTGGTGTTGAAAAAGTTATTTTTACTGACAGATTTTTCTTTTTCTTTAGATATGGTGGCGCACAAGCGTGCACCTTCTGCGCGATTTCGTCGCTGGCCATCGAAATGGAGTACTGCAGCACGGCCAACGTGTACCAGTATGCGAAGCTGTACCACAACAAGCGACCCGGAGTGTGGACCTCCAGCGAGGACATCCGCGTCATCTATAACATACTTTCATTTTTGCCTGGCAATTTGAACCTGCTGAAGCGCACGGCGCTTCGGACTGAATTCGAGGATGTGACAACGGCCACGCCGGATCTCTATAGCAAAATATGCAGCAATGGTAATGTTCCACAGCACGTCATACTGCAGCAGCAGCAGCTGCACATGCTGCAGTTGCAGCAGCAACACCTAGAGACACAGCAGCAACAGCTGCAGCTACAGCAGCAGCAGCAGCCACAGACCGCACACCATGAGACAGTCAGCACACCAACCGATACTAATCCAAGCCTCTTGCCCATTCTGTCATTGTTACCGCCCACAGTCGCTCCACTGTCCAACTCATCCACACCACCACCAACTTCACCACCATCCCCACAAACCATCCAACTGCCATCGCCATCAGACCTGTCCCAGACACCCACTGTCGCCACTGCAACATCACCGGCGACCACAGCAACCGCAACTGCAACTGCAACACCAACGACTCCAACACCAACAGTCCTTCCCATAACACCACTCGCATCCCCGAACAGTTTAACCCTTACTAATGCCAATTTCCATACTGTTACTAATAACGCTGCTGATCTGATGGAACAACAAATGCTGGCTCTGATGCAACAACAAACGCAACTGCAACAACAATACAATTCGCACCCACATCACAATGTTGGTGAACTGTTGATGAATCCAACAACAAACCCCGTGGATAATTTACCAACCACCTCACCAACGATCATCAACAACAATAACAACGTCTCAAATGCAGCAGCGACAGATGCTCAAAACTTAGATATTGTAGGCTAAACTAAAGATAAATTTACAGAGAGAAATTAAATCATTTTATAAATGTTTAAATATAAATATTTAAATTTAAACCCTACAATTACGTATACATAGCGATGTATTTATTATTGTTTAAGTCGTTTAAGTGAGAACAAAGCGTCTAGCGCCTTGTCCATAAATTATTCATTTGTAAGCCCACGTTTTACTTTAATTTATTATTCTCAGTTGTTCTTTAAATACTATTTAATTTATTTCGTCTTTCTGTAATTTTATATAACTTACATTTAAGTTTTTACATACGATTAGTCACAAGAGAAAAAAAGTCAACAGCAGCAGTAAAGAACAAAAATAATCACAAATCTAAAAGTGGAAACTTAGCAAAATGCACAAATTGAACGAGTAGAATTAAAAAAGTAAAAATATTTGTCTAATCATTTATATACGCTGATTACATATAAATAATAATACGTTAATGCAGGTTAATTCTGCACACACTTGTGCCATGATTTATTAAGCTCCTACAAACTCCTATTAAAGTAATAATTATTAGTTGAAATACCGAGTTAACCTAGTTGATTGAGCACCTTTTGCATTTCGAAATGATTCAGTGTCCGTCCTAGTATCTGTTATAGTTTTTTGTCTTCTTATAAATTTGTTCCAGTTTAAATACACAAAAAAAGAAACTCAAGCAAAACTTAGCTACAAATTAATTGCGAATTTAGTAGGCAAAATCGAATTATTGGCAAGTATTCAGAGTTACCAAGCACTTTACGGAGCACTTCACCGCCACTCTTTTCACAACGCATCATTGTAAATCCCAAACAAAAAAAAAAAAAAAAATCACACAATTTCAGCACAATGCACAAGAGAATCACGATAAAATTGTAAATAAAAAGAGACTCATCATTCTGAACGAGCTAAGAATATTGTAAAAAATAAACTTAGGAAGAACCTAAGAAAACCCATCATTCTGAACAAGCTAAGAATATTGTAAAAACTAACATAAGCAACAGCGACAAGTAAATGTAAATCTGCAAGTAATCGCAAGCAAAGTATTATTAAAATATACAAATCACGTGAAAAGTGAGATAAAAATCCCAATGAAAAACTCCAGTTTAAGTTTTGTTTTTCTCTTATTGAAGCACAGGGTGTTACCATATTTGATAGACCCCGAACAACAGCGTAATATGAATCTGTACAGTTCTTAAAGTTAGCCTCAGATGTGGATAAATATTAAAATTAAACTCGCACTCTGAATTGCCATGCTATGCCTGTGTGTGAGTTAGCTAAAAAGATGTATGACTTGGAATTGTCCAGGTTTAGTCAGATATATCTCCTTCACACACTCTCACAGCAAGTAGAGCGCAAGTAAATAAGTAAATATTTTCACATTTTATATGTAAAATATAAATGGAAAAAAATATGAAACGATAAACAAACATGTTTTAAAGACTGGTTTTTTTGTACACTTTAACTTGAATAAGCATGTATACTGATTATGTAAATGAACGAATGTCAAAGGTCCTTCAGTTTCCCTTTCGATTTATCCCGTGTCCACCCAATCGAATGTAGTCAGACTACTTGAGGATATAGATGGTCGATGGGTTTGGTTGGGGTGGGAGCACCCTTCAATCTTAGTCTTATCAAAGCGAAAGCACTTCAATCCAATCCAATCATTTGTCAGCTGAAACCAAATAGGCGGCTCATCATATTAACCAACTAATGACCAATTTTGTGAGATTATGTTTCTTAGGCACTAACCCGACTTAGGTTAAGACTACTTATACGCTAGAAAGGCTTGTAAATTCTCATACTGACACCGGCAGTGGTAACAAATGCTTCATCTGTAATATAACAACAAGAATCATATTATTTCGATACAATATTGAGAAACTACGCATTTTAACTGTTAAACACATAAAAAGTAGTAGATACGATAAAACTATAGGTGGATATTTCTATACATTATGTACATAATGTTGTATGTGTGCGATGTATGTCACAGCCAAAGAAAAGCTTAATCAACGGCATTGCAAAGGTGCAATGAATACACAGAGTTCTACAGAAATCCCCCAATTAAAATCTGCACACTTTTCGAGCAAATGGAAACCTTTCCGCGACTAAACTACCTTCACACATTAACTAACGTAATTAAAAATGATACAAAACCAGAACAGATTATCTACTTGACGGTGTTATGCAATTTATAAATGTGATGAATGTCAAAGTTAAGCGTAAAATAATAATAAAAAAAAGCGAAAATACAAAAAAAAATTAGGGAACGATGCCCAAAAAAGAGCTGAAAGTAGCGAGAACTTAAGTAAGCATGCCCACGATTTTAGAGCTAAGCAAATAGATGAAGATAAACACCCCAGAGGCAGACCATAGATTTTAAAGAACGAAGAATTTGCCGCCCCTATAGACCCAGAAAGCTGGGACTTTCCCGCAGCTTGTAGAGCCCCTTGAAGCAGGAGGATCCGATATCGAAACCGGAAAACGTCGTGCGATAAGCAAAATTAATTATATATAAATATGTATATGTATGTATATGTATGTACACCTAAGCTACTCGTAAGCCAATGAAAAGTTGAAATGGACTAAAGATAAATGGAACAGACAAAATTGAAAGCATAAAAATAAAGAACATCAAATTGCAAACTAACCTTAGCTGGGTGATCGTGTCTCCACTGTGAACTCAACGTGCATCAGCCCAAAATGGCTGCGGGGTAGCACTTCAGGAGTCCAGGTCAACAGGAGTCCGTTGCCGGATTGATCCTGCGCACAAAGTGTTCATGGGAACATAAATTTATAATCATTAAAATATGTGTCGAAACATACCTTTGGCGCTATTTCGAAGATCATTTTAACCATAAAAAGCTTGAGTTTAGTGTACACCACTCGTTTTCTTTGCTGACCCTGAACATTTGGCTCCATAGCTGGTCGCACATAGGGCACAAAATGACCATCTGCATGGCGCTCGAAGGAGCGCTCCAGCTGCAGCTCAATATTCGAGGTGCTGAAGATGCGTTTCACGATGTGAGTCGTGTTGAAATGCCAGGTGTACTTGTTGAGGCCTTTGTATTTGCCTGATTCTATCACAGTGAACTTATCTAGAGGTCGTCGTTTGATTCCCGCACTAAAGTTTTTGCAGAAGTGCGAAAAGATGTCCTGAAAAATAAAATAAAAGGGTAAATGAAAAGCTATATACCTTTACATCAACATACATTGTGCACATGGAAGTCTTGTTGGATCAGCCGTTTTGTAATAGTAGCTTGGGGCGTTTCCACGGGCTCGAATGCATCGTTTAATAGCTCTATCACATGATCCAGCCATGCTGAGTAGGCCAACGCAGGCTGAACTGATGCATCCAAACACAAAGTGTCCATGACTGGCTTTGTTCTTGAACTATTTACAATTAAATCTCTTTTAGCAGGAAGAGGCGGCTGCTTTCGGGACTTTACTTCCGCCACGATCTGTGAGGCCTTAATAGGTGCCTTTTTAACCACCGATATAGTGGCCAACTCTATGGGCAGTTGATCGGTTACCCCAGCAGACGTGGCATCCGCAAAAATGGGCGGAGCAGCTAGGATATTATAGGGCTCGCTCATCAGCGGCAGCTCTATGTCCTCGCTGCACAGATCGATCTGATCCGTGGTCTGATCCTCTTCCATAAGCTCTATGTTGCAGTCTGTTAGCTCAATGGGTTCAGCGTAGACATCGCAGTTAGATAAGAGTTGCGAGTCGTTGGCGTAGTGGATCAAGGCGTCGTTGGTGTTTGAGGTGCTGTGACTGGAAGTGGCCGCCTGCATGTTGTCCAGGTTGAAGGCGCCGTCGGAAAGATCCGGCAAAGGGAGCTGTTAAATAAGAGAGAAGGTTAAAGGGAGACTATTAAAGTAAACTAAACTCACATCCAGCTGATCACCAAAGACGAGAATGTCCACCTGTTGATCGAAGTCATCGACCATGCTTAGACTGAGTCGCAAATCCTCCTCCTCTCCAAGAGGAGTTTCCAGTTGCGAGGGCATCCAAAAGGTTTGCAACCCACTGGTAAAGTTGCCATACACCCGCTTTCCTTGCGGCGAACTCAGGATCCCTGCCAGAACGAGCAGCAGGTGATCGCAGATCTCGTCCTGCATCACCAGAGAATTATCCGGCTCCACTATGATCTTTAGCTTCCTGCAGGCACAGGCGTAGCTACCCTTTTTTTTGGACAAGCCATTGGCCAAAGCAGTGACATGAAGTCGAGCAGCTGGAAAGGATTCGGAACGTTCGCACTTCACGGCAAATGTAGTGTGGTTCAACCTCTGAACTGCCGGCAGGTGCTCCTCTTCCTCGGCGTACTTATAGAGCTGCCACAGCTGCTGCTTTTGCTCCAGATTGATGTTCAGATTCCACAGCACTTCCCGGGAGACTCTGTAAACCTGGGCCCTGGGGAACTCCGTGCCCAGCTCCCTGCAGGCTTTGACATGCGCACAGTCCGTGGTTTCCACACCGGTTTTTTGGCAGGAATCCACGTAGCACACGGCTTTGCTGGAGACCACCGCCGCATCTGGATGCAGGGATAGCGTGACATCTTGGATGACCACGAAATTCCGGGGCTGCTCCTTTTCCTTGGAGCGTAATGAGTAAACTGTGGATCCTGGCCGCAGCGACACCAACTGAACGGCGTCCAGGACGTTCCTGCGCTGCGGACACTCGGCATTCCGGCAAACCTGGGCGCGGTTTCCGTTGACGGCACCACAATGAACACACTTGCGAACTCCCCGCATCGTTTTTACACTTTCTTACCCGGAAAACATTCGGTTTTAAGATTTGTTATTTTTTGCACTATTTGCCGGCTTTTGTTTTGTTTTGATCAGCAACCTGATTTCGATTAATTTATCGTTTTAGGGCTGGGGAAAAAATACCAGGATATATTTTAATAGAAAAAAAAACCTAGTTAAAAGGGAAATGGTTACAAACTTAAAATGCTGTATATCTGTTACTGTTTACAAATTGAAGACTTTATTTTAAATTTTTAAGATAATTTTACATCTAATTAAGGATATTCCCGCACACATGTGTTTTGTGTATTCTTCAGCCCTGCGAATGCCAGCTGATTGTTATCGGTAACATTATTGGCAATTTCAATTGAAAATTTGTTATTCTTATTGTTTTGGTAATTTGTTTGGAATTTGCCGGAAAATGGCGCATCCATTGGAGGCCCAGCAGCGAGTCCGCAAATATCCCTTCGTGAATATGCGGATTTCAGATCACTCAATACTGGATTCCATCGAGGGACGCCACAATTGCAAAATGTGCAACCGTTCCCGGAAGTTTTTCTGCTACAGTTGCTACGTACCGGTGGGTGAACTTGAATTGGAGGATGTGCTGCCACGATTGAAGTTGCCACTTAAAGTGGACATTATAAAGCATAAGAAGGAGATTGACGGCAAGAGCACGGCCGTACATGCGGCGGTCTTGGCGCCGGAACACGTGCGAATTCACACATTTCCGGATATCCCGGATTACCGAGAGGAGCCGGGAGTGGTGCTGATATTTCCCAGTGCCACAGCGTTGACGGTATACTGTATTAAGTTAAAAATATTGAGCTTAATTGACAAACTTTAAATGATACCGCAGGTTCCCCAGCTTTTCGAGAGGAATGTGCAGCTGCAGATCGGTGATAACTACGGTTTGCCAAAGGGTCATCACATGGGAACAATGCTGAGAAGAAGAATGGATGAGGTGGAAGTGCAGGAGACCGAATCTAAGGATCAGGAATCCTCGAAGAAGAACTGGAATCTGGAAAACCTGCCCATTCGTCGAGCTGTCTTTATAGACAGCACCTGGAATCAAAGTCGGGGGATCTACGCCGATGACAGAATCCGTGGCCTGCGAACCGTAGTTCTGCAGAATCGTCTATCCCAATTCTGGCGGCATCAACGTGGAAGTCCACGTTGGTACCTGGCTACCATAGAAGCCATTCACCAGTTCCTCCTAGAAGTGCACATTAATGCCTGGGGCTTAAACTCGGAATACAGAGGATTGGATAATCTGGAGATCACAGAAGGATTCCATCAACTTGCAGCACCGCTGAAGATACAGGCTCCAATCGAAGATGTAGGTAGGGAGTCCCCGTACAACGGCCAGTATGACAATCTCCTCTTTTTCTTCGCCAACATGTACGATCTCATCCATAAGTACTACGACCACAACGACCTTATATCCTATCGACGTCCCATTTAGTTTTTTAAGTATATTAATTTGGATGGTGAGAAATACACGTTACTGTTTCCTTAGACTACTTCTTCTTCTTCTTGCCCTCATCGCCGGACTCGGAACTGGAGGATTTGGCATCCGTGTCGATGGGTTTCTGCCATTTCAGAGCGTTACGGCGATACAAGGGCCATGGTGGAATGGTGATCTGAAAATAGGTTTACCGATGTCAAATGAAGAGGGTAATAATGTTAAGAAACTCACTAAGGAAGAGAGCACAAATCCCGCTCCCAGAATATAGACAGTTTGGGAAAATTGCTGGACAAATGCTCCGTAAATCAAACCGATTACTCCAAAAAATGTGATGATGAGGCGGGACCAACGCTCAGCTTTTCCCTGACCCGCAAAGTCCTGCCAAAAAAGGATTATTAGTTAAGGTATGGCTTAAGCACAGCACTACCAACCATATGTGTTTGTATGTCAAACATTTTGTCTGAGATTATTCCTTAAATTGGCTTCTTTTCACGTAAACAAAATCGGTGCGGCACGTCAGCATATAAAAGGTATGACCGTGCGTGCAGGAAAATACCCAATATGGCCCAAACATTATATACCAAAATTACCGTTAAAATATTTAGACTATTTGTTGCTAGGTACAATTTACATTCTTTTATAGGTACCTTGGGTATGGTTTCCCTGTTACTTATAAAATATATATTTAAATAAAAAAATTTTTAAATACTTAATTTTTTTATAAAATTTTGAATAATAGTGCACATTCCAAAATGTTAAATATTAAATTTACCATATCCTGAAAAATACCAATATGAAATACATTTTGAATAAATAAATGGAACTTTTAGTGCTAAATCAAAAGGCGTTTAGTGAGCGAGTCGTCCCCATACACAGGTGTGTACCTTTATTTTTAAAAAGTGCATTTGAAAATACAAAATGAAAAGGAGCTAATTTTATTAAAAATGTGGATACTATTTCGGTATTGTATTTATAGCTCACATAATAAAAACACATATCTTGCGATAACATCTACTAAAAATGGGAAATGCCCAAAAGTTCTTGTGAAATAATTCGGTTCAGAGCCGCTAACGTAAACAAACCAAACCTATTAATCTTTATTGATTCGCATGTATTGTATTGATAAATATGTTTTAGCATGTCACTTTTTTTTGCATAAACTCTATTTCCCACAGTTTTACATTTAATATTAATATTATAAAAATTAAAAAAATATATACATAAATGGATAATAATATTCACTATAAAAATTGTTAAGTACTTACATAAATATGAAGTTATGCAAGTCGAAAACTGAATAAAGTTGACCACTTAATGTTCTATATATTTTTAACCCAGCAGGATGGCGTGGTCCTTGAAGCTTTCAAAAAATGGTGCGATGATGATCTCCCGTGCTGGAGTAGTTCCTCTCCACTCCCAATCGATCAGAGGCCAAAGGACTTTACCTGTTTACGAACCCAATGGTGTGAATCCTCCCACGGCGGGACGGAATCAAAGCTCCGCAGGCGAATGGACGATGGCTCGTCTGGATGATATTCTCAACTGGTGTCGCAAGGGCTCCATTTGGCCCATGACATTTGGCCTAGCCTGCTGTGCGGTTGAGATGATGCACTTTGCCGCCCCCCGATACGATATGGATCGCTATGGAGTACTTTTCCGGGCTTCACCTCGCCAGGCGGACGTTATGATTGTGGCCGGAACTCTGACCAACAAAATGGCACCGGCGGTACGTAAAGTATACGACCAGATGCCGGAACCCAGGTGGGTCATCTCTATGGGAAGCTGCGCCAACGGAGGTGGCTACTATCACTACTCGTATTCGGTGGTTCGTGGCTGCGATCGGATTGTGCCGGTGGACATTTACGTACCAGGGTGTCCTCCTACAGCAGAGGCCCTTATGTACGGTGTTCTTCAGCTTCAAAAGAAAGTGAAACGGATGAAGACGCTTCAGATGTGGTACAGAAAATGAAAACCACAATATTAAGCTCTGAAAAATATTAAAAAATTTTTGGGGATCAATGGTTGTGTTCAGAACGTTCGAAATTAATGAACTTTGGTGGCTTCTCGTATAAACTCCAAAAATGTAGAATCAAAAGCTTAACCAATGTTATCCAACAAAAAAGGGAAAGTAAAAATTTATTTCGTGATTTAATTAATCATTCGTTGGTCATACATTTATTTGTACAATGCGTTTTGATGGCGGTTTGAACCGTGGACGTAATTGATGCGTGTCTACTAATAAATAAGTGGCGCTTCGTAAGGCTAAGACTAAATATAAGGCGAATGTGCGTGGGAATTGTGTCCCTTTTCTCTTTCTTTCATATAAAAATTATGCTGATCGATTCCTGGCATCTTTAAACTCTGGCGGCTTTTGTGCGTCGCAGATGGATGATGTTGATCACACAGATGACCAGCCAGGCAAACAGAGCAATCCAGGCGAAAACCAGAGTAAAGTACAGACACGCAGCTGTGTTTATGCGTCCATAGCGCCTTCGTTCGTAGGAAATGCTCTCCACCAAATAGTCCATAAAATCGAAGACAGCAGCACAAGACAGTCGCTGCTTGATTACGGGCACTATATTGCCCACTCCCTGGATTTCCTTCAAAAGTGATTCCCTATACTGCTTGCAGGTCACCTCAAAGCCGTCCGTAAATATGGCGGAGTAAATCAGCTGGTAGACAGCCATGATCACCGATATGACGGTAGCAGGAAGCCCTAAAAGGAATAATAATAACTTTTTAGTTGTGTTGGAGATTCATTATTCACTGAGATACTCACAGTAGTAAGGGGAGAGGCCATCGGGAGTCAGTTCGGACTCCGTGGTCACCACAATCATGTCGCCAGAGCTATTAGAAAAAAAAATAAGATAAACAGAATTTAATAACAATTGATTTAGTGTTAAATTAACCAACAACAATAATAATGCTCAATAGAGTTATTGAAGTTTGGAAAAAGCAAAAGCACTTTTAATTATTCAAATGAGAACAGATGTATTATGTTACCTACAGTTCATTATTTTTAAAGTAAGTTCTCTTGTTTTTAATTGATTTATTGCCGAACATGTTGGTGCGTTACTCATCCGCAGTGTGGTCATAATTAGCATAAGGCCAAGCCAGACGCCCCATGCTCGCAAGCCGATTAACCCACTTGACCCCCAGACACCCGGTCGGAATTAGAATACCCCTGGCCACTTACCGCTGCCGGATGGTGGCGGTTCCAGCTTTAGGCTTGCCACGCCCAATGCACATCCGATATCCATGGTAGACGCCTAGCACCACGGCAAAGAGCAGGGGCAGCAGTAACCCATAGGTGGCGTAGTGGCAGTAGGCGATGTTGCCGCCCTCGAAGTTGTTGTAGGTGCTCCGGGCATGGAGCACGCATCCGCAATTGGTGTCCGGACAGGCGTTCAGCACGTAGCGCCAATGCGACCAGGCCACCGCCGAGGAGATGCAGCAGACCAGCGAGGCCACGATCGCCATCGGGTACAGGTAGGACAAGGCTCGCTCCGCTGAGTACGACATCTTGGGGGATGGATCGGTGGAGGTTGGTGCCTGAAAGGGAGTTTAAAATTAGTCTATATTAGGTATATATAAAAAGATTTAAATCCTTCAATATTGGTGAAACTTTTATTACAACCTCTTAAATAATTCGGGAATTAAAATAACTCCCATCTATTACTTCATAAACTACTACTACACAAAACCTGGTCAAACTTTTCTTTAAACCTCTGAAAATTATTCGTTTATTTTTTTGGATAAAACGAGCATTTTAAAAATAATGCATATTTGATGTACTTTTAATATGCTGTTTGTTTTCAAGTGGGGTGGGTAACCAATTGGGTTAAAGATAATTAATTGGGCACTTTTCGACCACTTAATTTTGCATAATGGTAATTGCACCTAATTTGTTTACGACAATTGCTTAAGGGGACCCATTAAATTTTCTTAAGAGCAAATAAGGGTACTTTTTAAAAACTATTGTTTTGGCTTTTAATGTACCCTTACCCTTATTTTATTTATACTTTTAAATAAATTCCAAAAATATTAAAAGCAAAGTAAGAAGCATTTCAAAAAATAAATTATACATTTCAATGTACAATTTGTTTACATATGTATTTAGGTAAACGAATTAAAAACAAGTTACTAAGAGAATATAACGATACCAGTTAGATCATTCCCTAAAATGGGTGTGTAAATAAGATAAAGAGGTGCTGTATATCAATGATTTTTTTTCTTTAATTACAATTGTTTTGGAATTACAATACTCCAAACACCCCGACCACCCCTAATATCTTGTAACTTCGGGTCGATAGGTTCTTCTCGTTTACAACTCTTTTTGGGCGTCTCTCTCCAATCTCACACACACACCCACAAATAAACTGGGTGCAACGCGCACTGTACCAACTATAAACAAACTTCAGCGGCTTGTTTTCTTCGTTTTACAGTTGGCCAGATCACTTTGAATTACAGTAAACCAAAAGTTATTTATTTAACTGGCTAAAATATCACATTTCTCACAGAAACTACGATTTAACAACAAAACTCCACTGCTGACACATGCACGCACACAAGCGCACTGAAGGCACACCTACGTTTATCGATATCGCCGCGAGAGGGGGAGAGAACAACAACACAACAGACTGGTGGAGCGGCGGAGAAACGACTAAAAAAACGGTTGTTATGGCAATGGCTTCTGATCAGAACTGGCAAGCCGCTGGGGGAAGAGCGAGATAGCACTACCATGTAAGCCATGAGCGGAGATTTTTAAAGGTCTTCCAAATTTAAAAATATGTTTTCAATGTCCTGTACATTGTTGTTTCTGCGAGTGTACGTGCCTTTAAGGTATTTTAATGTTTATATGATAGTTAATATAGTTCGGTTAAATACCTACTGCTGAAGATTACTAAAAACAGTTAAACAGGTACAATTTACCTTCAAGTAAGTATGCAGGGTTTAAACTGAAAAATCCCCTTATATACGCCACTGCCACTAAGGAAAGAGCGAGACGGCAATAATGCGGGAGAGCTGACGCTTTAGTATGAAAAGTTAAAACAAGCTGGTAACGCCTGACCGTTACAATTCAAATTTAATTTCAGTTAACAAAGATTCAAAGAATTTTTAGTGTATTATTTTTCCTTTATTTACATCCTTCTTTGAAAGCAATAGATATTATGAAACCATCTCCAAGTTTCTTTACGTACTGTCAAATAATCGTAAGATCTTATATTTTCCGAACTACATATATCTTTCAAGCGAAGATTTTAAACGCTTTTTGGGGGTTGATCAGCCTAATTTATTATTTTGTTTTGTTAAAACGTAATGCAAATTTGTATTATTATTACCAATTAACTTGAAACTAATAGTTTTGCATCAGCGTTTGTTCTTATCAATGACAAGTTCGTTGGAAATGGGAGCAACCAACTTTCCCAATGATAGTAAATTTTAGCACACTCAGCGAAATAGTAACCAACGGACAGCATATAAATTCGCAGTTTTCCGAATAAAAATTAATCAGTTTCCTGACGACTTTCAACCATGGGATCACCACTAGTTTCTCTGCTCCTCCTCGGGATCTGCTGCCTGTCCTTCGTTTGCGAATCTCGGGCTGAGTGCTGCACCTCCGTGATGGAAGTCACCTACAAGATGGACAGGGGAGACTGTGACGATGTGGGAGGCTATGGAGTAGACCCTTTCCAGTGCACGGTGACGATCTGCGCCGATGGAGTGGCCAGGGTGGGAATATATTGTGGTGTGAGATCGTGCAACGTTTTCGGCTGCAACTGCGATGGCGGATGTCTGGAGGGCGAGTGGACCAAAAGCTTCGTTGAGAGAAACAAGGACCACGGGATCGAAATCATTGAGGCACACAGGATCCCTTTCTGAGTTCTTGAGGAACTAGTGAGATGCGCACTATTATGATGTATCATTTGGTTGCACTTTACTCGTTAATTATGTACATATATCAATTTTATTGCAGTTCAATATAAAGACACAACAAATTGTTAAATTAAAAATGTAAATGTAAACTTGGTGATTTAAATCTAAATCATGTGCAATCAATAAAAAAAATTGACAATTTTAAAAGTCTTTTTTGCTATGGTAGACTGCTCCCGAGAAAAAGGTTTCTAAACTTTGACATAAGTGTTCCACTTCGTTGGAACTGGTGCTTATTATTTTTGAAAGTATAAATGATTTATTCTTAAAATTCAATTCTAGGAAATTCGACCTTAAACCCTGACATTCCCATGACCAGTTTGTTATCAATGCAAAGTTTCATTCTGCTACAGCATATAAATTCGCATTCTCCCGGAGAGAATTCATCAGTCTTCTGACAGAATCTTACCATGGGATCACCATTAGTTTCTCTGCTCCTCATCGGGATCTGCTGCCTGGCCTTTGTCAGCGAATCGAGAGCCATTTGCTGCTCCTCCGTGGAAACTGTGATCTTTAAGATGTCCAAGGGGAACTGTTACGATGTGGGTGCTAATCTGCACGACAGTGACAAGTGCACAATAAAGATTTGTCCCGATGGAAAGCTTCAGGAGGGCACCTTTTGTGGAGTCGGTCCCTGCAACGTTTTCGGCTGCAACTGCGATGGCGGGTGTCGACTGGGCAGGTGGTCCCAAAGCTTTAAGGACAGAAACATGGAATACGGAATCCAAATCGTTGATGTAAGCAGGAACCCCATTCCTCAAATAGACATTTTTGGTTAATAACTGAGAGTGATGTCTTATACTAAATAATGTTCATACTTTATTAAAATAAATATATGAAAACTGTAAAAGAAATGTGTTTTTGTTAACCTTAGGGGGAACATCATTAAAGCTTAAAACTTATTCAAAAAATTAATTTTTTTTAATAACTGTTTAACATTTTAATTGATTAAGTCATTAAAAATCATTAAATCATTACACATGTAAATTATTACACATAAAAAACGGTTCAGAACCGAAATCTTAAAAATAATTAAATAACTATGTGCTTTAAAAGTGCTGATTAGCTGCGAATAGTTAAGAAAAATGTTAACTAAATTAACTTGGAAGAAAAACATCAATTTACGTTCCTAAAATGAATATTAAAAAAATGAATATTACAATATCTGTTTCACAATGATCAGCCACGCCCTATAGACATATGTGCTCCTCTGTTGGCTGGGCGCCATAGGAATACCATATGCATGCCATGTCTGCCGGCTGCTGCAAATGACGCCTGCACTCGTACTCTTTGTACTGAGATCGTCCCCCAATAAACCCCTCCATCTCCATCTGAAGCAGCCGACCAACTAGCCGAGTGGATTTTGGCATAAACCATTTTCCGCGGACGCCTGATTTCCTCAGTTGCCAGAGAATTGTGGAGCCGTCAAGTACGCGGAACACTTCGTCCATGTAAAGCCGTAAAACCCAACGATTTCCTCCACCGGATTCCTTCGGCCAATTTGCCAGTAATTTGCCATCGAAGAAGTGAAAGCTCAAGTGCAATTTGCCAAGTATTTAGGAAGCCCCATCATTTCTTGTGTGAAAGTTACGAAATTGCATTTTTTCGGTAATTTTCGAGCGTTGCAGCCTCAGAAATTCGCGAACCAGGCGAATCGCCTATAAATAACCCAGGCAAAGGGTAAAACAAATTTTGATGTGTACTCGCAAATCAAAAGATCACAAAAAAATGTACAAAAACATTTTGCATAATTTGTCTGTGCTATTGTTGTAAATTCGCTATTTTTATGAACTGACTGCCAAGACAACAAGTAACTAATTAATGGCTTTTGTTCTTGTGTTCGTTTAATAGAATCTCTAAAATTATTGTTGATCAATTAATAAGATGGGTAATTATGTGTCGCTTTTAACCTCATTTGGATGTTTAATTAATTAAGGAATGGCTTGTGTGGCTTAATATGTGCATTCACTTAGAAAATTTAATGATTGTTGATCAGTCTAAATATTTAAATACTTTAACGTTATCTACAAAATAGAGGAATTTTTATTGAATTTATAATAAAAAGTATATAGAATGCAAAAGCATGCACTTTGCAGCTTATTTAATAAAATTTTATAAATTCGTTTCGTAACATTTAAAAAAAAAAAAAATCATTTCAGTTTAAAATGATAGTAAACTTTTATCAAAGGTTTCTGGAAAACACTAAACCAATTTGAAAGCTTTTTATTGAAATTATATTTTAAACGTTAATTTTATTACAATTAACAATTGTTTTTTCGAGCCTAAGGTAATTTTTAATTTGTACTTAAATTTGGGAACATTGTTAAATATAATATAATTTTGCTATAAAACGTGACTAATCGGGAAAGCCTCGTTGAATCTTGCTTATCTCATGAATGAATGCCTACGCTACTTATAGACGCCTGCAAAATACTCTCACAGCGACACAAACCGGCACCCGCCTGTATATACCCCATACATAGAACCAGAACTCTAGAACTAGGATCCAGAAAAACTATATGCTATACAACAGAACACACAGACAGTTTCCCGGCTGATCCGATCCAAAAGTTAGCCAGTGCCCACGATGGATAATTGGAATGTTTTGGCAGCCCAAACGTCATCGCAAGCCATCGGACTTCACGATCCCTCGGCGGTGAAGACACGACTGGTGAGTACTTCTATATACTAGTCTTGTAAACAAAACAAACCCAGCCGATCGTTCGCGTATATATAGAAATCTTGGCAAACAAACAACATTCGTTTCTATACACTTTTACCTGCACTGACAAAGAAATTGTTTTGAATTTAGGAATATATAGTTTTTTCGAAATTTTCGAAAATATGGAAACCTAAAGTGGTTTATTAACCCAACTTTTTAATAATTCATGTAAACTTAAATTGAACAAATTGAACAAACAAAGCGTACTTAAGTTTAAAAAAATTTGATAAAGCGTAATCAAATACATGAAAGGTTAAGGTTAAACGACATAACACTAGAGTTTCTTTCTTGACCGTTACCAATATAATATTTTAAAAGATTTTAATTATATTAAAGATAAATTATATGAAATTATGATTAGTAAATATCTCTTTTTTAATGAGGATTTAAGTGATGTGTTTTTCGTGCAGCACCCACCGGGTGGGTGGTTTGGTGGTTGGGTGGTTCTGGGAGAGTGCGTAAGTGGTGCGGGCCCCAAGAACAGCTGATGCATCCGAGGCTGATCTGCCACTGCTCTCGTTACTAGCGCTCGTCTATTAATAGGAACGATCTTCTCTTGAGTCTATTGCCTGGCGGGTCTTTTGGAGATTCCCATGGTATCCGTCTCGCAGTAGCGCGAAAGTAGCTCAGTCCGACGGATATTCAGCTGGCAGGCCAGAACCACGCGTAGTTTCCTCTGTTTGTACCTATATTTTATATAAGCAAGTGCTTTCAAATCATACAAATCTATATACCCACCCGAGTGGCCTGAGGAATGGATATTTCCACGGATATTTGGGGTCAGCTGGCCGTCGAAGCCTCGCAGGTTTACCTGTCCGATGGCACAGTTCGCAGTCCCTTTGCCGATACGGTACGATGAGTTTTGAATATTACTTTGAGTCCCCTCCACCTTCCCAAAAACTGGGAGAGAATATCCCTTTGAGATAAAGAGAGAACCAAAAAATACACTGAAAACTAGCACATGTTAAACTTGTGACACCATATGCATTAAAACTAAGTGATTACTCTATATTCGTGAGTGCTAAATAAATTTCCTATCTGAAATATTTTTGAACAAACTTAATATCGAAGATGTAATATTTTTTGTATCTTAACTATTAAAAAAGCCATCTTTATTGATTTGTAAAAATTGATAGTTTGGAAAAGTTATTGAACAACATTAATTTACCATGTGGTGTTTAGAAGAGGAGCTTATGAAAGCGTAAAAGTTCCTTTCTAAAAATATGTGAATTCAATTTTATACATATTTAAATAAATTGGTTAAAAATTTCAAATTCAATAAACATAAGTAAATTTACTTTTCTGTCGGTGTAACTAAACTATTTTATTTACCCGCAGACCATTGAGAAGCTGCCAGACAAGGTGCTGCTGCACATCTTCTCGTATTTGTCGCACCGCGAGATCTGCCGCCTGGCCCGGATTTGTCGTCGATGGCGCTCGATTGCCTACGACACGCGTCTCTGGAAGAATGTGTCGCTGCGGCCGGAGGTCTCCGGCTTGCACGTGGGCTCCCTGGAGATGCTGCTCTCCCTCATCTCCGTAAGATTCGGACCTACGCTGCGCTACATCGAATTACCCATCGAGCTGATCACGCACACGGTGCTCCACGAGCTGTCCGCCAAATGTCCCAATCTCACCCACATGCTGCTGGACTTTTCCACGGGTAGGTGAAACAAATAAGTTCAGAGATGTCCCTAAAATAATACTGTTTACATTTTTAGCCATGCAGCTGCATGATTTCAGCGAGATGCAGGCCTTTCCCACCAAGCTTCGCTACATGTGCGTCTGTCTGTCGGAGGTGATCTTCATGGAGGGCTTCATGCGCAAGATCTACAACTTTATCAACGGATTGGAGGTGCTCCACTTGATAGGCTCCTATGAGAAGTGTGAGGAAGATGAGGAAGAGATCTACGAGGTGATCAACGTGCACAAACTGAAGTCGGCCACGCCCAACCTGCGGGTGATCAATCTTTACGGGATCAACTTTATCGACGACTCGCACATCGACGCTTTCAGCTCCAACTGCATCCAGCTGGAGTGTCTGGCCGTTAACTTCTGCAACAAGGTCACCGGGTCCACTTTGAAGACCCTGATCCAGAGATCGAAGCGCCTGACCTGCCTGCTGATGAATGGAACCAGTCTGAAGTCCGAGTTTGTGATGCAGGCCGAGTGGGACAAGTGCGCCCTGCAGGAGCTGGACATCACCGCCACGGATCTGTCCCCTGAGTGCTTGGTGGATATGCTAACCAGGATACCCACCTTGAAGTTCCTGTCCGCAGGACAGATCAACGGATTCAACGACAGCGTGCTCAAGCAGTGGATGGAGTCGGGCACTACCAGGTGAACTAAATTGTAAGAAATAATAAAAATAAATTTTAAAATTATTTTTCTTTAGATCCCTTATTTCTTTGGACCTGGACTCCTCGGACAACATCACGGACGAAGGTCTCCTCAAGTTTGTGCAGCGTCAGGGTCACCAGCTCAGCGCCTGTTGCCTTTCCGGAATGACCCATATCACAGACCAGTTGTGGATGAGCATCCTGCCTTTGCTGGGCAACTGCAAGTAAGAAATATTTAAACATATTGAAAAATAATATTTTATAGCTACTAACTTGAACTCACTCCTTTCAGGATCATTATCATGGGCACTGCTGAGAAACTGGGCGTCAATATCCATGTGGATCAGTTGATGGACACTATTGCCTCCAATTGCGGCAATTTGGAACGTCTGGAATTGCGTTGGGATCCGGATAACCTTCGATTCTCAGACAAGAGCCAGAAGGCCATCGATATATTGCGAGTCAAATGTCTTAAATTACGCTGCATGGTGCTCAGGTCAGTTTGCTTTATTATTAAAGTTTGTTCACTTTTTATTGATAACTTTTTTTATTTCCAGCGATGGTCGCTATTATGAGACGGTTAAAGCCAATTTTGAACGTGCCGACCGCATCACCGTGGTCCGTACTACCACCTGTTGTCGGGTGTCACCTTATCACCTGCTCCGCAACTATAACGATTTGATTTTCAACTGAGGATAACATAACGTCTGGTGCTTCAGTGACAGTTGCTTATTTGGTACACCAAAAATATCAGTAAAAAAAAAAAAAAATCATAGTTAATTTGACAAAATACCTTGTCTTATAGCTCTGAAACGCACTGTAGTAACTGATACCCAAATCTGAATACCCATCTCTCTAGTCAAAAGACTACACAATTGTTCCTGTGTGTTTTCGCTTACATTAGACTGTTTTTGATGTTTTCTGTATTTTCCGCTTCTTTCGTTTAATTACATTAAATCTAAATAAACGTACATAGGTAATTTAAATAAAAAACAAAACAAGGGTTTTCTTATTCAAGTTATTTTTACATTACAAAATTATACAACGCAATTTTTCGATTTGCTCTTTTTTTATCTGCTGATTTCGTGTTGTTTTTAACTAGATTTACTTGGTAACTTGATTAAATCATTTTCAGACTTCACCACATAAAATGTTTGTTTATCGTTTTGTTTTTTTTTTCTACGCTGGTGGTATTTTTTTTACATTGTTTTTATCCACTGCAAACTTAGGGCTACATTTTTTTGTGTGTTTCAACATTTTTGGATCAACTTTTTACCGTAAACTTAACGTACATAGATCTCTGGTTCAATTGTCGTCTCATTATCGTTCAGCGCGCTATTATATGCATGGTATATAATTTAATTAAGCATGGCTGTGTGTGTAATTATACGTAAATGTCTGTGCCTATGAGGATCGAGGGTGTGCTGTGTTTTGTGTGCTAGGGGTGTGTCTTCTTGTGATAGGAATAGATTGCTCTTGAAAGGAATAGAGGAGCCTTGGTCACTACAAAGATTCGCTGTTTTTACATAAGTACACTAACACACAGAACATTTCCAAGTGATAAGATATAGAAGCTAAACAAGGTACGCCGAGCGCTCCAGGTTCGATCCGATTACTGCTGGTCCTGCGACATCCGGAACATGTGCGTCGTATTGCTGGCTGCCGCCGTGGCCACAGCGGCAGCCGATGTGGCCGATTGCGGAGGCGGTTGGGCGGATGCTGTCATAAAGCTGCTGTCACTGCTCCCACTGGCGCTGAGTCGTTGACTGGAGTTGATGGCGGCGCTACCCACAGATCTCGCCTCACTTGCGGACGCTGCCGTCTCCACATTGGCCGCAGCAGCCTCCGCTCCGTTCACAGCTGCGGCACTTGAGGAAGTGGTGGCCACTTCTGGCGTCTCAACTGGAGCGCGCTCTGGAGTGCGACGCGGCACACCCGCGTTGTTTCCGTCCTGGAGGATCAGTGGAGAAATGTATTTATCGCCGATCTTTAAAGGAATACCTGATATTTGGACTCACATCTCGCGGGTAAATTCGAAGAGGCTGTTCGGCCTGGGCAGCCGCCGCTGGCTCCGCCTCCTGTGCGTTCTCCTCGGCCTTGTCCGTGTACATCATAATCTCATGACACAGGGGGCACCGATCCTGCACGTACAGCCACTTGCGCAGACAAACGCCATGGAAGAAGTGGCGACACCGCGTAATCTTGGCCGAGTACATTTCCTAAAGAATAAAAAGCCATCAGTAACATGGAAACAAATTTAATGAGACACACCTACCTGGTAACAAATAGCGCAGACATCGTCGAATGCCTGCAGTTGGGCAGGAGTTGCCTCTGGCAGGGCAGAGATCTTATGGACCGCCGATCGCCGCTTCATGAAGACCGACCATCCTGCCCGGGCCTCGCACCAGATGTTGAAGTAGGCATGGATGCACATCATGATCGCTCTGATGGCGCCGCCTGTAGCATTTTGGGCTATCAAGTTATATTTATCGGTACACAAAATCAACCAAATAAAAAAATATTACATGCACACACAGAACAGAAAAGCTGGACGCGTAACGAGGTGAATTCGAGCTCCGGATCCGATGCCTCAATGGCCAATGGACAATGGAATGCGGCGATGGAATCGCTTACTCATGTGTTAATGTAACAGCACGTGAAACGCTGGACGCCAACTTACCCGACTCGAAGATCAGGATCCAAGCACCGTTGATGAACAGCAGGATGCCAAAGCAGAACTCCACCGAGTTGCCGAAAGCACGCACGTAGTACAGGTAGTCGTCTAGCTTTTCCCAGAAGAACTGGCGCCGGGCGTCCAGCAGGAAGAGCGTGTAGGTGGCCAGTGAAACGAGCACCTGCGAGAGAATATATAATTAGTTTAGCTTTAACTATTCATAGGTGTTGTATATACAAAATTAATAAGTATATGGTAAAAATAGTTTTATGAACCTTATTAGTAGTTCGGAAGTCTTTTTATATATATTTATAACAACCTTCGCATAATTAGAAAATCAATTGTCTTAATGTTTATTTTTGTATGTATTACAAATAATTTGGATCACTAAATTTGTACCCACCTTGACTATCACCTCCACGGAGAAGGCGGTAACCGCCAGCAGCCAGGTAGAGATGGAGCGCTGTGACCAGAGGTAGTAGAGCAGGGACACGGGCATCACCACGAGGAAGGCGCAAACGGTGAGGGCGCGCACATGGCGTTTTCGAGATGGATTCCGGGCCGCGCTCAGCGACATTAGGATGGGCGAAACAATGTTGTGCAGGAAGTGCAGCAAAGCGGTCATCAGCAGGCACAGATTGCGGCACAATCGGACAAAGCGTTTGTCCGGCGACAACGAGGTTAATCCCGTCTGCAGGGCTAGGATGTAGAAGAGCACTGCTGAGACGGTGCCCAGCGACTTCTCCTCGTCGTTGTCGTAGGTGAGCAGGTACCACTGGAAACCGCGTCCTATGTAGTGGCAGATCATCGAGATGACGCCCGTCATGCCCAGCACCGCCGTCAGCGTTTCACAGCCATCGACGAGGAGCTTCTCGGTCGCCGGCATCAGTTCGAGGGGCTCCTCGGATTCCGAAGTGGCCAAAGCATAACCGCCTTGAATAATCCTGTTAAATGGAAGATATAATTAGTTGTTATTGGGCTGAAGGCAGTAAATTAAGCGTCTCAGCTACGGTAACTTGAGCTCCAACTTGAATTGATCTTTAAAATTAAAATACATTGTGATTAATGGTCACGTTCCCCCGTCACATTAACGCTCCAAATGCAAATATTAGAATGTAACCTGAGTCTGTAGAACACGGCTATCCATTTAGATATTAACATAAACCAATAAAATGTATACGAAACCCACCTTATGGTCCAAAAGACCCTCAACACATTGGGCACATTCAGCCGCTGCCACTCGTTTTCGATGAGAGCGGACAGCCCAAAGTTGGACACAAAGTTCATGGCGTACTGGTAGCCGTTGTAGACCGTCCGACTGGCCTCCATGGCGCTCTGCATCAGCGTGATCTTTGTGAGGATGATGGGCGTGAATGCAGCCACCACGGGCAGGTGCTGCACCACATCTGGCGGCAGTGGAAGCATGGCCACCAGAATTGGACTAGCGAAGATGATGGGCATCGATTTCTGGAGCAGCTCGAACCTCGGACCCAGGTGAATGTAGGCGAACAGCATGCCCATGAACCACTGGGCCAACAGGTGAGGCGCCAGCGACATGACCACGCCGCCCGAGTCCAGTAATCTCGTGGTGTTCAGCGACATCAGGTCCTCCAGTACGCTGGGACTGCGCTCCATCAGCGCCAGAGCACTCACATTGGACCAGTAGGAGAGAAAGGTGAGGCCGAGCGAGGTGAGGAACATGTACACCATCACCAGGTGACGGGTCCACAGCATGAAGATGCAAGCGGCGGATAGGAAACCTGCAAAACCACGAAAAATGAGTCAAGTGCTGGGCATTGGAATGTGGGTTTTCATTAACGATCAAAGTACGCGCGATAAGCGGCCCTTGGCATTAGATGGCTTCGTCAGCAGGTCGAAAACATTGAACTTTAAATAATTATATTTGCTGTGTTTTCACTTCTGGTTTAACGGATAAAGCTTGCATTTTGTAATACATTTAAGCTTTATATAAATGCAAGGGAGTTAAGAATTGTATTTAATAGAGCGAAAACTATATTTTTAATAAAGAACGACAGAGGTATTTATTTATAGATTAAGAATTCAAAGATAGTTTCGTATCTTTCACTACTTACTATCCTATCTATACTTAATTTAAATATTTTAATCACGCAGTTTGATAAAAACCTATCTTCCGTTTGGAAAGTAAGGTGTTTATCGAGATAAAAATAAGTTTTGAACCATAAGCACGCTTCTGGTGTAATGACGTGTAAATTACGTTTCATGGTAATATTTTTGTTAGAAAAAGTCGCTTGAAATATGTCCATGAATATCTAAAAACTACTTATTTTGAAATTTACATATGGAATGCTTTTGGTTAGGAGACGTGTCCTAGTTAAGGGAAAGTAATTCCCGGGTAACTCACCAAACAGGCAGATGACGAACTTGACCGTGGTGATGCTGAGCACATCCGCCAGCGTCTCGTCGTGGGATAGTTCGTCCATTAGGGAGTTGAAGCCGGAGCTGAGCATGCCGTGTGACTGCGCCGATCTAGAGGCGTTCTCGATGGTCTGTTCCAGGGCCGCTTGAGCGGTCACCGCCGCAGAGGTGGTCGCCGGGTCGAGAGCATCGCCACCCAGCCCAAAGAAGGCCTTAATGGTGGCGAAGGGGTCCTGCTGGCTGCTGGGGTCTTCTGGCAGGGATTCCGCTGGCGGGGAGGTCAAGTCGCTGGAGCTGGCGCTACTCTTGTCCGGATAGAGTCGCGTGGGCAGGCCCATGCCGATCTTCAGGATCTCGTCGATCACCATCACCGGCGGCACGCGCATCATCACGTCCACCAGGCCCAGAACCTTTGTCCGCACGGACATGGTGGCGGCTCTCTATGCGGGGTAATAGTATGGCTATGGAGGCTTTAGTTTGCTGATCCCGCGTGACTCGGCACTAATCGCGCTCCGATCGAGCTCCAATCTGCATTTGTTATTGCCGTTTGCCGTTTGTTGTGGCCTTCGTCTTGGATTTCGCAAAAGGGAATGACTAGCGAGTGTCGGTGTGTGGGTGTGCTGCCGTGTGCGTGTGCGCTAGTGCTGGTGCAAAAATGTGTGTGGTGTAAAAGTAAAAGCTAAAAGGTAAAAGGTAGGATCGGCAGGTGGTTTAGTTTTCCTTTCTCCGTTCTCCCCTCCTCGCGTTTTCTTGGTGACCAGACTTTTCCCTCGAGTTTGCCCGAACTTTACACTTTTTCACAATTGGTTTTTTGTTTTTCTCCTCTGCTTCTCCTCCTCCTTCTTCGCCCAACTATCGATAGGCGCTGCTATCGGTGGTGGAACAGTGTTGGTTAAATAATTTTTCCCCGCAATCGATAGCCCAAGCAGCTGTTCGGTTGGCGCGCTTTCTGCGGAATTCAAATTCGTTGCGGCGTACATAGGTGTGCGTGTCGGGCGGGAGTACTGAAAATTTTGGTGAATAATTTTTAAAACCATACTTTCTGATAAGTCAGGCAAAGCTACCTGTTTGAGCACATCACAATTTGTTAAGGAAGGTCAAAGTAGGTTGCTGAAATATTTACACTTCTTGTGAATAGAGTTAAAACTGCATTTTTGATATTTGTTTGGAACGTAAAATTATATTTTCAAATTCAGGATTCTAAAATTTAAAAACGTGTGTACATTTAAAAATTAAAGGTTAAATGACAAAGAAGGCGGTATGATTAATTAATTAAAAATTATATTCGATAGTTGCTATCAATTTCAAGCTCGCGCGTTGTCTGTGGAATTTAAATTAAAAAATTTGCCAAAAAGAAAGAAAGCGTTTAACCCCAATCAAAAAATTTCAACAGGATATATTTCTCAAAGAAGATTTGAATTATGTTACATGTTTATGTGCCCATGTTTGTTATCAAAATAGAAGTCACAGTCAAATTAAAATAACTAAAAACAGCATAACTAATTTAAAAATGAAAATAAAGTCTTTGATTTTATTACATTAAATTGTAGTTACGTTTAAGTGATCTTTTTCATAAGACACTCTTATTGTTTGTCTTTGCCACTTAGAAAAATCAAAATTAACTAATAAAAAAGTAAACTTAGAAAAATCAAAATTAACTAATAATTAAGTAAATAAAATTAGTTTATGTTAACATGTGCCATTATATTATATCTTATAAATTGACCTCAAGTCCGCTTAAAATCGTACTTAAGCAAAATAGGTCGCAAAAACAAGCCAAAATAAATAGTTTAAAAAATATGTAAATGTCCTCTAGAAATCGCTATTGATTTTCCTTCAAAAACCGTTTCCGTTTCTCGTATTACTGGAAATGCCCGCAGTTCGTAGCTCTTAAAACAATTCCCGGTTAAACATTTCCTGCACTCTTTCGAATGTGCCCAATTCTAATCCGTATCCGCGGGCCCCCAAGTCATTTACGTGAATTTCCTCAATTGTTCGGTCATTAACTTTTGCCATTTTGGACCTTAATTGTTGTTCTTTCTTGTTTGTGCCACAAATGCCCCACCCTTCTCTTATGCAAATGCACAAATTGAGGCAACGGCAATGCAGTCCGCATTTCGGTTTCGTTTTGGTTTCGTCCCCAACGCAACGCTCGTAATTATGCGCAATTGTTTAGCGTTTAGCTCAGAAAGTTCAACTAACATAATTGATTTTTCATGCCGCGCCACAAGAATTTTAAACAAACTGCACAGGTCATAACAAACGGCCCCGTCCCAAGTCGAATGCATGCTTGTCGATTGTATTTTTTTAAATAAGGGTATTGAAGGTACTTTAGTTTTTCTTAATTATAACAGCTTGAATTTAAGTTTTATAGGATATTTAAAATTCACACACATTCAAATAAAATCAGATATTTCACAATTATAGGTTTTTTGAATAAACTAAAATATTTTAATTAACTTTGAAAAACCACCTTTTTTATTTTATTGATTGTCTTTCTTATTACCCATAAATTATATTTTTAAACAATATATTTTTAGAGTTACTTTTTATAGTAATTAATAAGGCACTTTAATTACCACATTCAAAGGTTATTTTTTGAATTTCAAATATAAATTCTTTGATCTCATCATGAAGTATTTTTATTTAGTTTTTACTAGTTACAAATAAAGATAATTTTATATACAAAATTTATTTATTAGAGTACCCCAACTTCCCTATCTGCAGCCAAAGTATTCATCCCTCCGTAACTCGTATTTGGAGGCCTGCTAATTTGCATAGTTTTCATGAGTTTTGGTTTAACGGTTCGAGTTGCATACTTCAAGGGGCAGCAAATTGCACAAATTACGCTCGACGGCGATTTTAACTTTTTCAGGTGGACAGGCGAACAGTTAACACTCCCAGAGGCACTGGAGGCCCAATATGGGCCTCATATATTTAACGTAATCAGTGTAATTGTCATTGCGATGAGCCGGGGGAATCGGGTCCTCGATATGGAAGCAATACGATCCAATTCCAATTCCAGCTCCAACTCCATTTCCAATCCAAACCAATCCGATCCTCTCTCTTTGCGGGTCTCACGCATGGCAATTGTATAATTTATCGCTCCAGTTCTAATCGGCAGCTGTCAGCCGGACAGCTGACCAGGCTCGGATCGGAAGACTGCTCCGCCGGCTCCGCTGGCACCGCTGGCCGATCTCGGGGGAACGATTTAATTCGCTGGCCATATAAGTCGGAAATTTGTACGTTGATTAACGCGCCAATCGTTTTACACAACAACGTACAAAGTGTCGATGGTCTCGATGTCGTCCAGCCAGCCCCGCACTTTGCCTTGCCGCTTTTTCCATCGCTTTTTCAGCATCTCGGCTCGGCTGCAATCGCAGTTTCATTTTCCACGTCTATGTGTGATTTCATTACACTCGGAGCTACACAACAACAAATTATTTGATTTGATTGGTTTTTATATTCCAATAAGATGTGTCTATAAAAGCTTTCAAAAACATATAAATAAATATATATAAATATATTCAGCCGAAACTCAAATACCTTAAAACATTCAAAACGACGTTATAAGCCTTTTCCGACAGGTTATGGTCTTCCTAATCTTACCATTTTAAAACTTATTTAACATAAATAGTTAGTATTAAATTTATTTAGGAGTGTTAATGTTGTGTTTATGTTTAAATCAAGCATTAAGTGTACAAGTTTTTCTCTGTGTATTCGAGTGGCCAGGAACAGGACCTAAATGCGATCATGTGAACCAAGTGCAATGCGTTCCCAGCATGATTACCACTCGCAGATAGTAGATAGAAATAGGCAGCTGGAAACCTGCTGGGACGCCAAATGAATTAGTTGCCATTAAAGCTGCCGATGGGGCTGTAAGTGATGCTCTCTTGAGATACCAAGTTCCAACTGAAGGATACCTTAAAAAATCTCACCAAACTAATTTCTTTATACATATAGGTATCCCAGATTGAAACAAATTTAAGAACCAGCTCTTACCAAAATTAAACAATACGAAGATTTAATGTTAATCAAAATAAATCATGTAAGAAATGGCTGCTTTAATATCTCACTTACCCGAAAATAATATGCCTTTTTTAATCCTCTAAAGGGTATCTGAAATTGGCGAAAGGAAAATTTTTTAATTTAGTTAAGATTAACACTTTAAGTGTTACTAAAGTCACTGTTACAAAGCTATTAATAATGTTAAATGTATACATAATTACCGCGCTGTCAAGAAAAATAAATGGTTTTTGTTTTTAAGTTGATTGATACTTAACACTTATTGTTATCTATTATTTCATATTAAAGTTTAAAATATTAATATTCAATTTTTAACCAACATTAAAAGACTGAACTTAATTTGAATCATCAAATTTAGGGATTGCAATAATACACAAAATATTTGTTAGGTAGTAGATTAATATTGAAAAGCTTATATTTCTTTATTCCCATTTTTTCTCATTCAAAAACCAAAGGAAGCCTCATATTTTCGTCTCCTACTCAAAATTCTTTCCATCTCCACGCACATGTCATGGATTATCTCCAGTTTATCCCCACTTATTTTATTTATTCCCTTTGATTTAATTGGATGCCACTTGCTGCAGAAGGGGCCCATCAGATTTTTGAGTTTGTCATAATTGCCTCCCTTCGTTTGGTATATTAAAATGGCTTTTGGCCAAAGCCAAATCCAAATCCAGTGGCAGTGGCAGCAAAAGGCCCCAAAAACGACGGCCCAATTATCTTTTGCATTCGGCGAATAATTAGGAGCTTGATTGACATGCGGATAAGGAGACATACACTTGGAATGCCATAGCAAATTATCGAACGGCTACTGTGCTGTTGTTGCTGATCCACAAAAATCAAAGGCCGTAACGACAGCGACAGGAACCGGGAGTCGGGAGGATCGGGCTGAGGATCGGGATGCGGTTGAGGACGACAACGACGCCTTCCATTTATTGGCTGATGATGCTGCGCCTTTGTCTGCACATAGAGTGGTAATCTGATGCTGGGACCGATACAGAAGCAGAGGCAGAGGCCACTCCAAAACAATGACCAGACCGCGGACCGGGATGGGATGGAAACCCGTTTGTGGCATCGCAGCAATTACAATATGTTTAACTACGTCAGCGCCTTATCTGCGGCTCCAAGGACTGCCACTTGGAGAAAAAATAAGGATTATTTTTTAAGGTAACACTACCTTTTATTTATTGGTTTATTTAACTGAAATAAAAATACCTAATGAAAATTTTGAATCCTTTAAGAATTTCTTTGGACTTAATATTTTTAAAATAATACCCTTAGCCAATTTTAAATATTTTGCCCAAGAAATTAACATGTTTTTGTTTGTTTTGTTTTTATGATTAAAATAAAAACGAAATCTTAAACAATAATAAATACTTCTCATTTGAGGACTCTAGAAGTTTGTAGCTAATACATTTTTATTTAATTTATGCATACATTATGTTACATGTAACAAAAGAACATATTGTGTCTAAAAGTTTATAGTTTTCCATTAAACAAAAATTTCTAAACATTTAATTATAATTTTGTTTTAAAAACTTTTGTATATTTATTATCTTTAAGTACTTATGTACTTAAATCTTAAGACATAAAAGTCCACATTAACATATTTACCTCTTAAAACTCGTATTTATAAAAACACCATTTTATAAAATTGTATTTAAATTAGTGACTCTTTTTTTTCTGGGTGTAAGCCTGGACATTTTGGGAGCCGCTGCCCCCTCCCGCCAGAATTTCCCCCGGCCATGTCAGCGATTAATCCAGCCGACTGGCTGCCCCATCAAACCGCTTGTTAGCCTGGATTCGGAATGGAGCGGATCGGGATCGGGATCGGGAGCTGCTGGGACTGGAACTGCAATAGTGGAACCCGAACTCAAACTGGGGCCTCATCATCGATTGTGTTATCGATGGCGTTGCCGGCCGCAGCCTCCGTTTTGGGACTCGACCTGGCCCGGAATCTCATTTGCGATTAAGTTCTTATGGCCACTGTGCACATTTCGTGGAAAGTTGGCCAGCAGATCTTTATTGTTCGATTGGTTTATTTATAATAATTAGGTGCGCTGTCCCAGCGACTTTGTTTTGACTGCACGAGGAGGGCTCCTTTTATTTTATTTTACTTTATTTTATTTTATTTATTTTACTTGGCTTATCGACGGTGGCTGGCCCATAAATTCTTTAAGCTCGCACCTTTTTATTGTGCGCACTCACACACGCTGGCTGCTGCCTTCCTTCTGCTGCTTCTGCTGCTCCTGCTTCTGCGCAGATTGCAATCGGCGGCTGCGCATGCGCGAGGACCACAGAAAATACAGAGAAAATGCAGAGGCAGAGGCACCAGAACCTGCACCACCGGTGGAGCGCGTTCCTTTGGTAAATTGCTCACATTAGCAGGTTGTACGACTTATTAAGTAAGCACAATTTGCGTGGCCGCCGCCCAAAAAAAAAAAGGGGAAAAAAAAGAAGAAACAAGGAGGATCGGATGCTGGATACTGGATACTGAAATAATGGGCAGCCGTTAAAGGTGGCGACCAGGAGCCGCCCGACAAGTGATTGTTTTATAATTGCAATCGCAATTGCAGCTTGCAGTTCGCAGTTCGATCCGCTAAATTGGCCCCGAGGTGAGGTGCATCGTCTGTATCCTCCGCTCTGGGCTGGTCTGGTCGTTGTGGGCTGGTCGGCGAAATTGGCAATCCATTTGAATGAATAATTGCTCAATTACGAGCAGAGCCACCGCCGAAGCGCCTAACGAGTCACACTTGCTGTGCTGGGCGGAAAATTGTTTTCGAAATTTGTCTGGTCGGCAATCGGCGGTCAGCATGGGTGCAGGTAAAACTTAATTGGAGCGGGCTGCAAAAAATCGTCGGCTAAACTGGATACATTTATTCCACGTCAAGTAAGTAAACACAGCGGATTTTAACATATTTAAGACGGATTTGTGGGGTTTTCTTACACAGTTCAAGGAGCCTGTGAACTTTACCCTGAATATCTTGATAAATCAAATAAATAGAAATTGTACTATATTTTCTGTCTTAATCAAAATTGTTTAGCCAATATGATTGACTTTTCAATAGGTTTAAGTTACCCTTTAATTGCTGTATGGGTTTTTTTTAGATAACAAAGTAGCAACTACCTCGAAATAAATAAAATAAATTTCAATGATTTAAAAATTGTGTTCAGTTTTTTTTAAGGATTGTTAGAATTTTATCATAAAATTCTTTACATCAGTTTCTGTGGTTTTTGGACGTTCATTTTTATACAGTATTGAAGTGTATGGATGTGAGTAAATAAAATAGAAGGAAATAAAATAAAAGTATAATTAATTTCTCAGTTTTACTAATTTACTTATATTACTTCGAGATTTTTTCTAATATGTGGACTTTTTAGTCCCAACAATACAGTTTACATTTTTGCAACTACAAAAAAAAATAATTATTAATACTAATTAAAAGTTATTTGAACTATAAAAAGAACAACTCTTTTCCGCTAAATCGAAGATAGGGGCATATTTGAATTGAATTTTTATGTGCACACACTTCTCAAAAGACAAGAGGCAGCGCAGCAAATTAAATACAAAATATTCGAGGATCGGGCGATTTAAGCACCCAGATTAGCCAAAGTCAGAAAAGCGCGACAAAAATGGCGCTAAGCCCGCGGAGAGACAATAAGAAACAGAAACACAGTAGATATAGCCACAGTAGCTGGATGGCATTAGGGTGAAATCGAGAAATGAAACTGGACCAGTTTAAGCGGAAGCAGCGATGGTTTGTGATGAGGATGGAGCACTGGAGCTGGAGATGGAGCTGAAGCTGGATCTGGGATCTGCGACTTCGACTGAGGCCGCTGTCTGCGGGCACGTAAGAAATTTCATACTAATTGGCATAAATACCAAGTGTTGGGGAGAGAGACGTTTGCTGAGCTCGCTTTGGCCCGGCGACACTGACAGACTGACGAACTGACTGAATGACGCACTGACATTGAGCCGAAGCAAAAAAATACACACACAAGTTAACTTTAAAATGTTAAACCTTCTTAAAAATACAAATTGTTTAAAAAAAATATATTTTTTCTACTTTGCAAACTAATTTTAAAGATTTTTAGTCATGAAATAAAATGTAAGTTTTTTGTTAGAAAATGGTGAAAGTAAATAAACTAGTTTGAATCTTTTCGTAAGTAAATGTTGGTAATTGCGGTTTGATTTGTTTTTTATTACTAATTTATTTAATGGATTAAGTTAAATATAATTTTTTTTAAGAAATGGAGAACATTGTATTTAAGCAAAATAATATTTTCAGCGACTAAATTAAAGTGAAAACTCAAACAAAATATATTTTCTCCTTTAGAAAGATTAAAAAATTTGCTACAGTTTCAGTTAAGAAAATATATACTTAGTATGAAAATATATTTCATATAAGATTAAAAAATTTGGTGCAATGTTTCAGTAAAGAAATTATATACTTATTATAAAAATATATTTCATGGTATAAAGCTAGCCTATTAATTTTCTGCTTAATTTTTTTATTACATGATTTAAATGTTTTTTTACAGATAAAAGTATGAAAATAAGCAACTAGAGTCCAAATTTGTTAGTTACGGAATAACCCTTTTACGGAAGCTTGACTGTGGCTAAAAACAAAGACCGAGAGGCAAACGCTTGTAGATGAGATCTTCACCTTGGCAATCATTAATCGTCTGCCAGCGACATAATATCGATGATGGAGCTGTGTCTCCAGCGTCTCTCGTCTAAGCCAGTTTTTCTTTTTATTTTATTTTGTATTTCTTTCGATCGCTCCGCCAGTTGGCCGCGTGCAATGCTGGAATGCTCATCGAACCAATTGAAATTGCTGTGACAACAATAAAAATTCAACTTTGGGGCCTCTTTTTGCTGCTGCTGCGGCTGCAGCAAGCGATGTTGCTGCCGTGCTGCAGCAGTTGCTGCTGCTGCTGCAACAGCAATGGCTGTTGCTGTTGCTGTTGTCGTTGTCGTCAACGTTTTCCCGTCTGGTTGACTGACTGACAATTAGACGTTGCTAAAATGTTGACTGATCAAGCGATTTGTAGCTGTAAATTCATCTCTATTTTGCTCTGCAGCAAGAGTTCATGTCTGCGGTGTTGCTGGTGTTTCAGCTGTTTGGGAATGCTGCTGGTTTTTCCTCATTTCCAGCCAGCCATTTCCCGCCTCCCAACACTCTTTTTTATTGCCATTGTCTGGTGGTGTTCATTGGCTCAATGGCTGTCCTGCCTGGCGGCTACTTGTCGCTGTTAAAATCCAATTAATCGAACAATTTACTTTGGTGCGTTTAGCGATGGTGTCGCTATTGCCCGGCTATCTGGGCACGGGTACGTTTGAGGGATCTGGGTGTCAGTATGGGATCGCAAACGGAATCGGAGTCGGAAGTGTTTGCCATGCGACCAAATAACATTAAGAAAGTTGCGTTAATTACAGTGCGTTTTGCATAATTTCAATAAAAATATAGAAATACTTTGAATATGCATTTTAATCGTAGGTAATCACAAAAGAGGTTTATTAAATGCATTTAAATCATATTTCTAAAATTTTTCGAAGTTACATATCATAATATATAAATTAATAGTATATTTAAGTAACATTTTTAAACATTTAAATAAACATTAAAAACTCACTTACAAAAAAACATTCAAAATTTCCAGAGCTGGCTCAGTTCTCAAGGATGTACTAAATTTACAAATTTATGTATATATACCTACAAATAATTACAAAAAAAAAAAAAAAAAAGTTTTAAATAAATAAATACATTTTTAAATATTAAATTAAAATTTTAAATTATAGTTACAGTTATTTAAAACATTATTAAAAACATAAAAATCTACAGCCTTTGCTGTTAAATTAATGTGTATATCAAGTTGTCTGGTGTGTATATACTTATTGTACATATGTTTAATGTTATAATTTCATGCCCATTAAAAATAAAAAAAATAAAAATAATTTAAATTTTCATACTTAATTCCTAAAATATTAACATCTGTGCGTATTAGCCAATTATACAGCACTGCATATGATCAATGATCACTTTGCAGCGACTCCTATTATTTTCACGACCTGACCCTTTCCATTCCATTTGCTAACGATGTGTAAGTGTTAAGACATAAATTACGAACGGCCTGGAAGATGACAGGGCTACAAAATGTGGACTCTTTCGACCCGGCCCCCAAAACAAATGGGCGGCCACCCCTTTGGCTGGCAAGCGAGCATGATTAGTGTCAATTTTTGTCACTTTAATAGCCTCGTTTATGCGCTAAAGACGCTCACTGCGACTGCATTAAAAAAGGAAGTGTGCCCTATAAAATAGGCCAAAAAAGGCCGATCCACTGCAGCGCGACGTTTTCATTAATAGACGCTCCAATATCAAAGTGAAAACTTCAGAGTCGAGCCGCTCCGCCCGCTCCATTAAACCACAAAATTTATTGCACCAACTAAAACAAAATCTCGGCACATCTGACATCCAAAACGACCAAAGGGGACCAAAGTGGAGTTGGTTGTGAAGTGAAGGGAAGTTCGGGAGCCGAATCCGCGATCCTGGGACACAGGGAACAACTTAATTCAAGTGTGTTGTCACTTTGTCGTGTTCCCCAAATGCCCGAATACGCTGCTCATTAATTTTCAAGTGTAACTTTTATTAGGTATTTAAATGCGTGTGAGCATCAGGCCAATGGCAACATGCCGCATCCCATAAATTCGACGGGCGGTGGCAGTGCCTCTTTTTATGCCACTTCATTTGGCCACATGTTGCAGTGATGATGCAGTCTCCCCAGCCAGCGTGTCGCACATACTTGAGATTGCATTAGTCGGTTTACACCCCCCGGAAAAATATTTGGGGGGAAATTTCAGGAGGGAACAACACTTCAGGGGAGCGGAGAGTGATCAATGCCGCCTCATCTGCCCGTTCGCAACCCATTGCATTAATAATCCATAACGCCTAGATCGGGGGCTAGAGATGGGAGCGTGAGATATATCTAAAGTTTATGTTTAAAAATATTTTGTTATTATTTTTAGTATTATTCTTTGTGATTTTGAATCTGTGGAAATTTCACTTAAAACCTGACATTTCTCTACAACCACTTCAACTTGTTAAAAATTTTAATATTCTTACCCAAAAATATTCCCTGATTTGTATCGAAATTATTTATATTATGGTGATACAATTCCTGAGGGTATCGGGCATTTTAAGATGTTTGTAAATTTAAGAAATTAAAATATTTAAATATACAAATAAAGGGTATTATTATTTAAATAAATTAAATTAAAAATATGAAGAACTAGACATTTCCTCTCTAGTTGCCACCCACGAAAAAGGCATCCAAACTATCCGCTTAATGTCGATAAATCAAGAGGGCGAGTGGATGGAAAACAAACGGGATGAGACACCTCCACTTCACATCGGAATATGGAGAGAGTCCCTACTTGAAAATCGGGTGAAATATTGTCGCTGCTAATGCTGTTAATGAAACAACGTAATTATGTATTAAGAGTCTTAAGAGGGGACGCACGGATATAGAGCACCCTACTTAGGGAAACTCCGGGTCGCGGAGCACATTAATTATCCGCCAGAGAGCGGTCGAAAAAAAAAAACATATAATACAAGCCAAAAACAAACAAACGAAAAACATAGACAAATACAAATGTTCGGGGTAAGTGACATTATGTATTAAAAGGGATTTTGTGTGTTTTACATAATAACCACAATAAGCAGTTCAAAGATGCCGACGTCGATTATTTTTTAAAAAAGGGTGTGGAGAAAAAATATATACAGTGTTCAACAGCATTCGGTGAAAACTCTAACATAAGCTGAACTGTACAAAAATAACAGCAAATAAATTAATTATGTCTTTAATTTTGTTTAAATATAACTAAAATTTGTTTTAAACAAAATTTCCAGTTAAAAAAATTAATATTTTCAGCTCTGACAGTTTAAAATCTAAAAATATTTGTAGATAGCCAATTTCGCCTATTGATAAAATAAATTAATTCGAAACTGTTTTTCCACCAATCAGATTTAAATACTTTAATAACTAAGAAAAAAGTAAAAATTGTACAATAATATTGAATTTAACACTTTTAAAAAAATTATAAAGCGTAAAGCCAATTTCTACTGTAACAAATACCCCAAGATGGAGCTGTTAATCGAATCATTTGCAAATTAAGCAGAACAGTTAGCTGAAAACAGCAGGCGGTCGCCACGCCCCCTTTGAGTTGAGGGGGCGGAGGTGTTATGCTTGAACTCATCTGAACTCGAGCGAAAAGTCGACGAGTGTCTCTTTGTTGTTGTTATTCCGAGGCATTTGTCATGCGCTTAGATAACATTGTCATTAATCGTTCGTAATTAATTATCGGCTCTGGCCGGGGCTTTATTTTAAAGTAGTTATTATTATAACGAACTGTCAACACCTACTTATGCAGCGTAGTAAAGCTGCCGCCCCCCTTAAATCCCCTTCCTTGTTTGAGTTGGCAGTTTAGCTTTTTAACTGGTTTTTTGTTTAGTTTATGTTGTGTTTAACTTGATATTTTTATAATAATGCAATACTAACTTGGTTTTTTAACTTATTTAAATGGTAGTTCTTTGCGTTATTCTTAATGTCAAATTTTTTTAAAAAGAAAATTTAAAAATATTTTGTACATGTATGTATATTTGTACTTTGATAATATTTGGGCACATTGAAATGACCTAAAATATGGTTTAAAAATAAAGTGTTATTAGATCTCATTCATAAAAACGAAATATAAATCTACAGCTAATATTAGTTAATTTTTTGCTGAACATTTTAAATATTTTCAAGGAAAATACCTGTTAAATATGTTGGTATTTTGTATACCGACAACACTGATTCCCATCTCCCATTTGGGTGGTCGGACACTCTGACTGACGGTGGCCCGCCTCGAAAAGTGGAAACCCGTTTGTCCCGCTCTCCGTTTCTGGCATGTGTAAATGTATGTTAATTTGCCGATCGTTAAATACGAAAATTTGTTGGTTTTATTGTCAGCTGGGTTTTGGCTTTTGTCTTTTGCATCTTTAATTGGTTATCCATATGGTTTCGATCTGATTTGTTTGCGTTAACCTGTAACTTTGCTTTTGCTTCTTGTGTGGGGTTGTTAAATTAGCGTTTATCAGGTGGACATTAAGGCTTAATTGCGGCTTATACAGCAAGTAGAGGGAAACAAAATGAAGGAAATTAAAAATTAAAGAATGGAATTTGTTAATTTTAAATTGAAGTAAAGATTTTGTTAGACATACAGCTTTAAAAGAAAGCATCGGCTGAGATGTTGCCATTTATTTAGGAAACAAAGCTTAATTTTGTTGCTTATTTTCGGTGTTAAAATAATTGAAATAAAGTTCTATAGTTAATTATAAACAAATGAAGGGACTTAATTTGGAGTCAAAGATAGAAAACCAGAAAAGCAAAACCAACTTGGTTACACTTAGCATTTTTTTGGAGTTCTCCCACCCCATAGAAAAAAAAAACATTGGCACAATTGGAATTTAATGGAGTCAATTTGGTGTTTGGTGATGCATAAACTGGCCAAAACCAATGAATTGGTGCGAGTTCTTTTGAATGCAAAGAGAGCAATGCAGTCACAATGAAAACAGAAAGCTGAAGATTCTGTTGCACTGATAAAAATACCTTAACTTATTTGTATTTGTTTAACTTAAATGATTTTAAATTGAGAACAATAGTTTTACTAGATGTGAGGAGACATTAGGAGACCAAATTAAAAATTAGTGAATTTATAGTATATTTAAAAAAAGCATATTTTAAATATTTATATTTGACAAATCTTAAAAAAAACGAAAATAAATAAACAAACGACACTGCAACTAAAAATATTTTATGCTTTATGCTGTTTAATTTTTTAAACCAGGTGGGGATAATTAATAAAAAATGAACATGTAGTTCTATAAGGTGTTTATTTAAAAAATGTGTGGAACATTTTTTTTTTCCGTGTAATGCTACTCCTGTGGCTGAAGTTGCTCCTGTTGCTGATGCTGCTCCTGTAGCCGTTGCTGTCGCTGCCTGCTAACAATGCAGATCAAGAGATGAGCGCGTCCATTTCGGTCTGCGGATCGGCCATTGTTCCATTTGGCATGTTGTTTTAGGAGTTCGCTAAAAAGACAAATGTGGTGTGTGGACGCGGGATGTGGGCTGTGGGATGTGGGAGCGAGACTTTCGGTTAGTAAGCCAAAAGCCAGCCAGCGCGTGTTAGTTCCACTCGTTAAGGATTTACGAGCAATTTTTATCACTTTGAGGATCGCTGACAAATCCGGCAACAACAGCAGCAGCAGCAGCAGCAGCAGCAGCAGCGCCTGCAGCAGCAACAATGCAATGCAACATGCGCATAATAATGGCAAGTTGTCCGGCACACACAGATATATGTTTGTACAGTGGAGCTATACTTACTTTACTATACTACTATATGTGCTATGAGCCATGAGACAGGAAGCGCACTCGCCTGTCTCATCGTTGTCGCTGATGTGGCCAAAAGTGGCCAATAAAACCCCAGCGACGATGTCACCACACAGCAGAAGCAGCAGCAGCAGCAACAATTGCAGCATTTGCAGCAAGCAGAAGCTGCGGCAACGATGACGACGAATTATAGCAAAGTAATCGCAGTGGTCTGCAGTTGCAACTGCAAGCTTTGTCCATTTTTATCATACCCTTCAAAAGGATATTTTCAATATAACTCTGGCCTTGAAGAAGAAATATAAAAAAACCCCATAATAAGAATATTCTCTTCTATATTTTTCTGTATTCAAAAAAAAACATTAATAAAATTTGTAAAAAAAAGTGAAATTGATTTATAAAGACGTACTAATTTTACAGAAAAATATTTTGACCTTATTTTTAATTTTTATTTCAATGATTCATAAGCTTGCACATTAAATTATGAGTTAATACTTAAATTACACCTTAAGAAAAAAACAAAGAAATAATTATAATAGTAGTAAACGTGTTCTTTTGTGTTTTATTTTATTTTATTCAAGTTTCAAAACGCTAAGCAATATGTATACTACAAAAAAATAAAAGCCAACATTTTTTGTTTAATAAAACTATAAAAATATAATAATATTGGCTACAATAAAATATATATCTTTCTTTGGATTAATGATTAGAAATTTTTTTAAAATAATTTATGTATGTATGTAATGTATGTAAGGTATTTTCAGAGTATCCATAAGTTACCAATTTATTGATTTTTCGCCTTTACTTATTTATTTCGCATCTTTCTTTTCGTTGTAAGCGCATTTTCCTTAGCCAATATCGTTGGCGGCTTTTGGCGTTGATTTCCCTTCCAATTTATGTGACATATTGATTTTAAATTGATGATAGTCTATTTTGCGTTGGCCAGCCACTGGACGACAACAGGAGCGAACAAAGCCGAACGAAACCAATTTATTTTAGCCATTTTAAATTGGCATTTTTGCTGCCTTGGCCAATGCGTACGAGCCGGGCTTATATGTACTATGCTATATGACTTCATCAGCTCAGCTCGGAAAGCAAAAAGGGGCCCATTGTCGAGTGGAGTCGAGTCGAGGCAGACGAGCTGGCTGGGAAATGCGGCTGTGCAGAATTCCCTGATCCTGCTTCTGCTCCATTCATAGGTGCGCATTTAAATGCAAATTTAATTCAATTAATGATGCATCAAATGCAGCCAATGCCTAATTGCCATGCGATGATCGTCGTCAGTGGCTGTTGCCTGTCTGCTGTCTGTCGTCTCCTGTTTTTAAACGCTTTATATTAGTTTCACTTGTGGCTGGCTGGCTATCTGGCTGGCTATCTGGCTGGCTATCTGGCTGGCTGGCTGCGTAACTCCACTTAGCTCTTGAAAGCTTTCGCAGCCAAAGATAGATGGCGACAGCAACGTGTGTAGTTCCAGCAATGTCCGCTATTGATAACACGACACCACATTTTTAAAATAAACTATTTTAAATATAACTAAAGTTTAAAGATTTAGAAAAAGAACAAATTGTATTTTTTAAACGCTTTATATTAGTTTCACTTGTGGCTATCTGGCTATCTGGCTGCGTAACACCACTAAGCATACGATATATAGAAAACTGTAGAACACTCTAGAAATTTTTAGAACCTAATAAAATTCTAGAACATGTCCCTTTGTGCGTTCGCATAGTATTTTGTAGATCCTTCTTGAAAGTTTTCTAGAAGTTTCTGTTGGCTGGCTGTTTAACACTTTTTGGTTTGCATGCAGGCCTGCCAACTTGTTTTTTTACCGATAATTATCAGTACCTACCTACCTAATTAAAACTAAAAAGTATAAAATAAAATGAATAGTTTAAAAAAACTAAAAAAAACGCTTTATAGTAAATCCAACCAAAAAGTAAAAAATAATGTTTAAAATGTTTAACGATAAAATTGATAGATTCCCTGTCGGAACAACGGGCCGGCAGAGTTGATGGTGTTTAAAGCGTTGGGATGCCAAATGAAGATAATTTCTTGCTAAGTGTAGGTACTCTCAAATGCAGATTTAGTGCATTGATATAGTACAAATTATAATCCTGCATGTAAATTTAGTGTATCTATATGGTGGGAGTTGTATTCAATATAGTGCGAATTATATTCCAGCACGCAGATTGATTGCATCCCAACGCAACACCATCAACTCTGCCGGCCCGTTGTTCCGACAGGGAATCTATCAATTTTATCGTTAAACATTTTAAACATTATTTTTTACTTTTGGTTGGATTTACTATAAAGCGTTTTTTTAGTTTTTTAAACTATTCATTTTATTTTATTTTTATTTTTATTTTTTTCTATTGCTCATCCTGAAGGATTCGATTCTGCAGCTGCCGCTTGACAATATTGATGATTTAGTAGTGGCTGCCGCTTTGTTGTCGTGCCTGTGGCACACCATAGGCGTAATTAGACAAGCATTGTGCAAAAGCGTTAATTAAAAACCGCAAAAAGACACAGCAGTTGCCATTTTTCCACCGAGTATTGACTGCCAGCTGCGCCAGCGCCATGACTCCCATCTCACACTTGGAAATATATTTTTTCACAAGTCATTAAACTTTGCAGGTTTACTATTCACTTAGAATGCTACCAACAATATAAAAAAAGGGGTTACTTAAAAAAGGATAAAACTGTCTTTTGTTATAAAGTAAAACCTAAACTTTAAAAAACATTTTGCTGTAAACACATTTAACTAACAAATAATTAACCAATTAATAACAAAGTTGAAGCTCGAAAAAGCGTCAAGGAAATCCGATATTTTTTTTTTTGACTTAAATACTATTTATAAATATCAACTTTAACAGGAATGTTCTGTGATCTTTTTGATTAAAGTTAAGCCAGATTTTTTTGAAATATATTTTAATCGAATGTAAGCCCCTTAATTTTTGTCGAGTGCCGCCTCTCAGTTGTCGCCTCCGTAATGAGCAAGAGCATCGATTGCGTAAGCTCTCCGCGGATGCTTCTGCGCCATGTCCCATGTCCCATGTCCCCAGGTTCCATTAAATATCCAAGCACAGCAGCGGGGGCTGGCACTGCTGTAATCAGCTAATAATTTCCTCTAAACGATCTTGGCTCGAACTTCGAAGCTGCATGAATGGAGGCTGGGGCTCCGTCTTCATGCGTATTTATGAGCCCAGCGATTCCTGTTCGCTGTCCGCCCAGCTGAGTGAGTTGAGTGCCTGGGTTTTTGGATTGATTTTGACGCCAAGCGGTGGCGTCAAGGGGATCTAAGTGGGCATGGGAACGGAATATAAGAACATAAGTGTCTATAAATGAGTCAGGGCTGAGGTGTAAACGTAGATCGTAAATTTTAAATCGTTTCTTTCATAAAAGCACTAAAAACACAATAAATATTAAAGATAATGTTGTTCCCATAATAAATTTGTAAAATATTAATTGATAGTAAACGTAAACGTTGAAACTAAACATTACTAAGAGGTTAATATTACAACTATTTACAAACAAATTCTTACATAAAACATTTATTTTGTTATTGTTAGTTTTTAAATCTATGGACTTGAAGTCTTTTATGTTTCATTAAACTATTGTTCCTACTATATTGCAATTTCAATAGGTTTTTATTTTTAATACCAATATACCTAAAAATTATGTTGAGTTCCAATGATTTGTGTTCGTAAAGTTCACCATTTAAATTTTAAAATGTTAAAATAAGAAAAAATATAATCGTTGAAAAATCTGTCAAACATTTAATGACTTGAACTGCTTGACATCAGCAATACCGAAAAAAATAGAGAAAGTTTTCCCATTTTTCACAAATTAAAACTACGAAGTAAAAAGAGATTTCTTAAATCTTGTTAGGATGATTGGTTTCATGAATTTATCCAAGAATGCTGGAAAGCTGCTGATTTCTCGTGGCTCCGTGATCCAATCCCAGTGGCTGCGTGAGCAGAAGACCATGCCGGTGTACGATTACTCCTGCCAGAATCCTCCCAAGTGGGGTTACTCACCCTTCGGGCGGGATCAGAAGACCTGGGGAGAGTGGACCTGTGCCCGGCTGGATGATCTGCTGAACTGGGGCCGCAAGGGATCGCTGTGGCCCATGACCTTTGGCCTGGCCTGCTGCGCCGTGGAAATGATGCACATTGCAGCCCCTCGCTATGACATGGATCGCTTTGGAGTGGTTTTCCGGGCCAGTCCTCGCCAGTCAGACGTGCTGATTGTGGCCGGAACGCTGACCAACAAAATGGCACCGGCTTTCCGGAAGGTTTATGACCAGATGCCGGAACCCAGATGGGTCATCTCCATGGGAAGCTGCGCCAACGGAGGTGGCTACTATCACTACTCCTACTCGGTGGTTCGCGGCTGCGATCGGATTGTTCCAGTGGACATATACGTGCCCGGATGCCCACCCACTGCTGAGTCCCTGATGTACGGAATTCTGCAGCTCCAAAAGAAGGTGAAGCGCATGAGGACCCTGCAGATGTGGTACAGGAAGTAAACGGGACTAAGACGTTTTGCGTAGCATTAAAAAAAAGTTCACCTTACTGAGATCCTTACTTGTTATAAATTGTGAATAAGATATTAAATGAACTTATGGGTCATTATTAAATATTTCTTAATTTGACGTCTTATTTTTAAGGTTTTAACATTGTGAAAATTAGTGGTGAGGTCCAAATAACAAAGTTTTAAATAATCTTAAATGAGGCTGCAAAAGCTATTTAAGGGGGACATCTGATAACTGAAAAAAAAATGGATTTTCGAAATTTTTTGGCCAAATGAAAAAGCCAATCGAAAATTGAAAGAAGGTTTTATAATATAAGATGTGAAGTACAAAATAAAATTTTTTGGAACAAATCAAAAACAAAATGGCGGCTGTGCACATTTTCAAAACCACTTTTTAGCTCAACAAATCTTAACCGATCGATCTGAAATTTTGACAGTATATTCAAAATACCTATGTCTATCGACACACGTAGGATTTTTCGATATTTTGATTTTTGCAAAATGGTGAGTGATTGAAAAAAATTACAATTTTCACGAAAAACGTCACAAAATTGTTAATAAAAAAAAGTAAGCAAAATATAGAAAAATCCTACGTGTGTCGATAGACATAGGTATTTTGAATATACTGTCAAAATTTCAGATCGATCGGTTAAGATTTGTTCGAGTTAGGTTTCCGGCCAGCTAAAAAGGGTTTCGAAAAACGCGTTTAAACGCAAATGGTTCCATGGGATATACCGTAGGCATCGCCGCAGAATGGAAAATTTCGACACTTAGACACTTTGCCGGACTCTCTTTGGTATGTTATTTTAAGACCATAAAGAATTATTTAAGCGAATAAAAAAATTTTCGATTTTTAAAAAAAGTTACTCAGATGTCCCCCCTTAAACCAACTTATGACTAAGGATTACAAAATGTTAGACTTTTGAATTTTCATGGTTTTAGGCTGGTGAGGACTAGAGATTTCACTTTATCCTAGCATAAGCCAATCTGCTTAGACCCAAACAAAGTCAAAGAGTTAAGCGCATCAGTTCCAGCATCTCCAGAAGAACTCCTTGGGTCAAAAAGTCGCTTAGTCAGCGAAACAGGGCTCGTGCTCACCTGCACTTGAAAAAGATCGGGGATCAGTTTCAGGTCCTTAAGAGGATCTCCAGAGAGAGTCCGGCAGACAATGACCAGAGACAATAAACACTTCTGGCGACTCTCAAGAGCCGATGAAATATGAAGGGTTCTTGAAACATATGAAAGGATTTCGTTGTTTGTCTTGTCGAACAAAAACCGAAAATCCTTTTTGCGAATCTGCCGACGACGAGCACTTGAACTTGGTGGGAACATCATAAAATCCTCGCTCGAGTGCGGTGAGTGCATTAAATTGTGGGACAACTATCGCATTAGTGTAATCCATGGGCGACACACCCACAAAACTGGGAGATCGGGGCTGAATGGACACTCTCAAAAGTGAAAGACATGAATGAAGGACCTCATTCATTGAGCCCGAGAAAAGGACCTGCACTCAAGGGTCGAGACAAAGGCGCAGCAGGCAGCCCGCTGATCCTCGGGGATCCTGGGAATCCATGACTCGGACGATTCCAGCGAATAAGAATGGCTGTGGAAAAATTAACTTGTCTCAATCGCACAGCAATAAAAATTAATAACAAAGCCACTGGCAACATGCTTGCCTCCATTGTGCAGGCATTAAATAAATTTAACAGCTCAATGACTTGTCGAAAGGTGCAGGAGGAATCAGGAGAACCGGAGCCACTGGAGCGTTCGCGGCCAGGCAACCATATCTTAATTAGCAGACCCCAACCTACATTAACCTTAATTTTTGCTCTTTTTTACTTTATTATTTCGCCGATTTCTGCTTAATTGCGGCGCCGAGGCGCCAACGAAAGAGTTTCGCAAGTGCACTTACAAAAAATTTGAACTTGATTTTAATATAATTTTTGCAGGAAACTTATTGTAAGTTATATTGTATTATATTGAATGTATTTTAATGACTATCTTCCATGATACTTTCTTCATAAATTTTTAAAATGTTGTAGAGACAAAAATGATATTAGAGGCTCTACATTGTATTAAAACATTTTTCTATATACATAGAAGCTCCAACCTAAAAAATATTAAATCTATCTTGAAATAACTTTAAACTTATCTTAAAAGTATTTTTTTAATTTTTGTTGAGTTCTTATTTTTATTGTTTTCAAAAGGATAATCAAAATTTATTTAAAAGTGATTGAATATTTTTGCTAAATTATTGTTTATTGACAATTTACAAATAAGTGATTTTTCTTTTGATCAGATAATATAGTTCATATTAATTAAAGGAAAAATAATATTTCAGTGTATATTTAGCAGCTCTTTCGCAGTGATTTCCAGTGGAGTGTCCAGCGGCGCATGGTCAGGAATTGCACTTGAGTGAAAATCTGGTAATCTGGGGACGGGGTTACGACCACCGAGGTGGGCCTGGGTCCGAGTCCTACCTGCAGATCCATAGCCATAACCAGTTGGCGATTGTAACCCCCTTTTCTGAGGCAGAGGGTTCGGCCAATGTTCCACGGGTCATAAATTACGTCAGACAATTTCAAACAAAAATGCCCAACGAATTGTGTGTTTAACACCTAATCGGCCGTAATGCTCTTTAGCCGATTGTGAGGTCCTCCAAAAAATCGACTCGCCGCCAAAATGGGTCCAACAATAAACCCGAAAAGCAGCATCTAGTTTCATTCATCCATTTTCCCATTCATTCATGGCCTCATAATGAAATTGTTGGATGTCTTCTTAAGTTCTTTCCCATTTTATTTGAGCATTGTGCGCGGACGGAGATTTATGTTCATGAATGTAAATGCCTTCTTCAAAATCTTTTTTATTGGCATTATGCGGAATTGATTTGTTGCCTCGTTGGACTCTTTCATAAAATTATTATCACACCTTTGGAATTCAGACGATCTGATCTGCTTTCTTCTGGGAGAATTATTAAGCTGATTTTAATTGCGTTCCGTATGTTTGGCCGCTTTGATCGGGAATCGTAAATCTAATTCAGTGTTCTTTGAAATACAAAACGAAATTTAGACGTTTTCTAATTATGCAACGAACGATCTCTTCACTCTTCTCTCTTCTGAGTGGGGCGATGTTTTGTGTGTTGTTTTTGATCGGATTTGATTGAAATTTATCGCTAATGCATTGACTCCGGTCCACGATCACAGATCCGTAATCTTCTCCAGGGCGTTGTCCATGACTTTGTGTGTCCGATGTGGCTTACATAAATATGTTTCTTGGCCTCGACAAGTCTGCTCTCTGGCTGCCAATTTTGGTCAAAGTTATGGGAAGTCGTCAGCGCGCTAAGCCGTTATGGATACTTTACAAAGCCATAACGATAGGATCTTGATTTTGGTTTCTCTGTGTGTTTGTGTTGCGATCATTTGTTAAATAAAAGTGAAAATTTGTTATTTGTAGCACTCGGTTTGTCTACCGATAAGAATCTTGATTTATATTACAAGTGTGGTGGGGTTTATGTAAGAGCAGAGCATTAAATGCAAATATGGGAAGCTTTTCTCTTTGGCTTTAAAGGTTCAATGTCATAATGGGTAAAATAAACTTATATTTCTAGCTCCTAAATTTTTATTATTCTTTATATTGATTAAAACGATTGATTTTAAAGTCAAAAAATATGTCACATAAAAAGTAAAACTGTTTTAAAAAATACAATAGCGAATATCAATAACGTATTTTTATTCAAAGTACCAAAGTTTACAATTTTATAATCTTAAAAAAAAAATCAAAACAAGGGTAAGTGGTATGCCATAATTTTGATTATAAAAGTCAAGAACTACTCAAAAAGGTTAATATTATTTGGTATAACAATGTAGGTAATATATCTTTCTTTTCCCTTATTTTGGGCTTTAAAACGTAAGCTAATTGATGATCAATATTTGGAACCCCTTTTTTAACTCGATTTTAACGATTTTTCTTCTTGCTAATGATCCTCTTCAGGACCATCATCATCAGTGTGTTGGCCCAAATTAGTCGCCAAGCTGCCAAAACGTTTAGTACGCAGCTCTCACCAGAGAATTTCTCTCCCCGCCAATTGTCCATTTGTCATGCGGACAATAACGCTGACATACATTCGGTTGGGTCCTTTGTTTTTGCAAGTCCAGGCCCAAACTTCATCATCATCGGGCTCATTTTCGGGGGGACAACAGACTCAACTGCATTGCGCAATAAAACAAGAGTCGCCAAGGAATTGAGCAGGAGAATCCATCATTAATAAGCCCTAAAGTGGCTGCCCGATGGCCGCTCCAGGCGGGCAATAAAAACAATGGCCAAAATGGGCAATGAGCGGCCATCGCACAGCACAGCAGCAACATGTGCACTTGTTGATCTTGTTGTAGTTGATAATGCACGGAGAAAAAAACGTAGCTATTTATTTAAATATGTATACATTTATAATATTTAAAATTAGTAACGAATTTTTAGGTTTTTAAGGAAAGAAACCATTTTATGGCATTGTTATAATGATTAGTAAATTGTGTATGAAGGTAGGTTTTTTAATTTAATTGCGTATTAGGCTAAAAAGCAAACAACATCAAAATTAAATCAAATTAAATTATAATCCAATAAATTCGCTATTTCGATAACTATTTTTCCTCAGTGCACCAATGTTGCTGTTGCAGCTTGCAAACAAGTGAGCAGCAAAAAGCTGCAACAGGAGGCTACCGGCTGAGGGAAAAAAGTCAAACCGCTTTAGGCCATTTAAGGCAACGCAATTAATTATTTTTTAACTGTTTTGTCATTTCGGAATGCAGCCAGCAGCCATCGTTGGCCATCGATTGGTCCTCCTCTTGGCCCCTTAGCCTTTTTCCGTCCGTTTTCCTTTCGGCCTTCCTGCTGTGGCTAAAAGGACTTTGACATGGCCGCAGTAGCAGCAGCCGGAGCAGCAGCTTTCGCTCGTTTGATCGCTTGATCGGTTGATCGATTGATTGCTACGGCAACCTGCAACGTGCAACGTGCAACCAGCAATCGGGCAAAAAATGCGTCGAGATTGTAAAACGCGTCTGTAACAAGCCGTTGCGTTAATTTGCCGCTGCCGATTGGCTACCGAAATGAAATAAAATAAAATGAAATAAAAATAACACAAGTGCCCCGGCAGACATCAGATATCAACGAAAATAGAAAGTTTTGTTTTTCCTTATTTTTGTATTTTTCGGGGCGAATAAAAAATATGCAAAGTGCTGGGTATATATAACAAATTAAACAACCAGTTGGCAGTTGCCTGTGCCACTCGTGGCCGGGGCAATAAAGACAATACAAATTCATACATTTTTCAAGCAACCTCGAACAAGTTGTTGGCCGCTTATTTGCTTTGTCTGTTTTGATTATAAAAAGCATTCGGCTTTAATTTGTCAATTTCTTAATTGGCGTTTCGTACGTTCCACATGGCAATTGCCGTCTCTTTCGGTATCTTTGTTTCCTCTCTCTCTCGCACATTGTCACCGTTTTCGAAGACCCACAGAGATACAGAGATACACAGATACTCACCAACACATGGCCGCCCTGCTCAGTGATAGAAGAATTTTAACAAGCTTCGGTGTTTTGGAATTTCGTACGTGAAGAATCCAAAAATGTTTTACGCAATTAAAGAATCTGATAAAATGTCTACAAGCGAGGAGGATGGCTACGCAAAAAAAATCTCACATATATGCCCCACCGATCCACCGATTTTGCACAGCCTTCAGCGCATATCGATCACTTGTCCGTCGGGTAAATATGACAAATTTCGAGGAACCGCCAGCACTTCTGCAGTAAAAAACGAGGCGAAATCAGAAGCGAATGCACATCAATATCAGATGTCGTGTATCTGGCTGCATCTGTATCTGTATCTCTGTGTTTTGTTGTGGCACAAACCAATTAAGCCGAGATTAATTGGCCATGTCAAGTGGCGTAATCGAGCGCGAACACAGGTTTGACATTTCATAATTATTTCAACTGCCTGGCTGGCTGGTTGACTCCACCAATCTGGTCCCGTCTCTCTCATGATCGATCAATCTGTATCTGCTGGGTTGTCTGTATCTGTATCTGTATCTTAGCGAGTGTGTGTGTGTGTGTGTGAGATGGCCTGTGATAGATACTTTCGTACCTACGCGCTTGTTTTGTATAATTGTCTGTTTTGATATGTTGATTTCAGGCGATAACCGCATGGGTCCACTTTGGATTATTGATATTTCAATGTAATTATGTTGTCATGTTCAGTTTTCTGGAAATGTCAGTAGATTTTGGCCCGATTGTAGTTGCTTGGGGACCTTAAATGTTAATGGATTTGCTGGCTAATTACTTGTTATCCCATAATCACGTTTTAAGTTTTACCTGGGAATGAAATTTGGCAGTTTTTTCGGTTGCGGTGTTCAATTATGTTGAACTTTAAAAATCCAGCACTCAGCATGGTTAACTTAATTATTTTACAAGTTAAATTGAGCAGCTAAATTTTAAGAGTTGATAAACTTTTGGAGATACACAGCCACACCCTAATTAATTTTAAGATAATTAGGCTTTTCTATAAAATTGCAGAATTTAAACAACCTAATGGGCCATATTTTCCATGAACCTGTTGATCTTTAAACTTACTCTACTTTGACGATCAGAACTTTCCATCTTTCAGCCATTTTTATTTAGCATTCTTTTGCAGACCTTGCTGATCTTCCACCTCCCAACTGATCAATCTCCAGGCAGAATTGTCTCTGACTTTTTATTGTGTCATTCGATCTGATCGCCTCCGAACCACTTTGTTACCAGGGTTCAAACTTTCTCTGGGCCACTCCGCACCCAGTTTTATCACCTATCGGCCATCGCTCATCCTATCCTATCCTATTCCATCCCATCCCATCCTATCCCATCCACACCCACACCCACTCGAGGCACTCGATTCCACCTCCCCTGCCGCTCATTTTGCCGCTAATTTGACAACAATTTACTGTAATCACAATCGATTCGTGTTTGCCAATTTTTTAATTGTTTTCAATCCTCTTTTCTTCGCTGAGCCCCAGGCCCGAAGGCAACTCCCGTCCTCACCAGACACACGATCGAGTAATTTACGATGGCCTCATGGTGATTGGGTTCGCCGGCACAGCGCATGACACCCAAACCCAAACTCAAACCTTATGGAAAAGGAAAATAAAAGAAAAAACAAACTAAACTAAACCCTAAGCCAAGCAAAAACCCATACCGAGCTAAACAAACGAACTCCATTAGCAGATCTTTACTGGGCCTCTCTGTGGTTAGTTCGTGCGAACTTCTAGGAATTATGTTGTTCCAATTAAAATAAAAATTAAAATAAAAGAAGACAAAACAAAAGGCAGCCACAGCCCACAGTCGACACTTGGGCCCCCTTTTCCTGTCGTTGTATCGATTTGTGAAATGGTCGTCGATGTGCTGGCTCTCGCCCAACCACTGAGAAAAAATCTTAATGAAATTGGGTTTTGGCTTTTTTGAGTTGTTAACAAACCAGGAAAGATAGGTTCTAAAATTAAAAGTATAAAGTGCACTTGATATTTAAATTTAAAATTGTGACCTAGTCAAAATTTATTGTGAAACATAGGTATGTTTTTAATAAAAAAAGCCACTTGTACAAAGGAGTTGTAGGGAAAAAACTTTTAAAGAATCACTCTTGAAAACTGTTACAGGATGTTACTTTCAAAATAAAAATTTAGGAATTTACCGGATATGAAAAATTTAAATATATTTGTGATTGAATTTTATCCCCCAGTGCATTGAGGGAGGTGGAGTGAGGTGTGGAAAGTGTACTGGCGCTGGCTGATTTCCATTTAACCTGCTGCACCAGAGACACAAGGACCAAAAGACCGAAAGACCCAGGACTGACTAAAGACTGAGGACTGAGGACTGGGGACTGCAGCTGCACCTCGTGGATGCGGCTTGATTTCTTCGCGCACGATACGAATCGTGGTTGCCTTAAAACGACTTTAATATGTAAATTCGATTTCGGAAGCCAAAGTAATTAATACTAGAATGCAGCCCGATGCAGAGCCACTGGCACAGGCAGACTGAATTTAAAATTAATCCAAACAAACGGATAAGAGGAGCAGGAGGACCCAAACCCAAACCCAAACCCAAACCCAAAGGCAGCAGAAATGTTAATTTGCCTCGTCTGCGTTTCTTCGGGGCCCCAGGAAGCTACATTCTTACGATCGGAGGTGAGAATATTTCTCAACATTGCGTCGATTATGCCGGATATTTATGGGTCAACCAGGGGGATTTCTTCTGGCCCTTTGGGGCCATTCAAATAAAAATTATGCTTGACATATTGGTATAAGTTTTGCTTTTAATTATGAATGACATTCTCTATGGGCTATCGCTATCGTGTGGGTTCCCGGCTCTTCGGATTGGGCCTGCTGTGAAATCAGAGCTCTTCTCCGGTCCCAGTTTTGAGATAAAGATAAAGATCTTCTGTCCGAGGGACACACACACACACACATAGGAATAATGAAACTCATTGATGTAGGTAAATTATCGCTCTGTTCTTAACGTCGTGTTTTCGTGTTTTTTAATTGGACTTTGGGAATTTAGTGAAAAATGCTAATTAGTTAAAGGGTTTCTTCTGCTGCTCTTTGTCGTCTTTTTGGGCTCGTTGGGATTGCATTTCATTGATAATATGTATACGTGTAGGAAACTCAACGAGCGGATTCCCCGAGATTTACGTTGATGTCTCTGACTCTTTTGACTCGCCTTCAACCATTTTCCTACTATCTATAAAATTAGATTAGCAGTTAATTGGTTAATGTGCAGCCAGCAACGTTTGTTAATTGATTCTCGGAAAACCTAGGAAGAAAATCTACAGAGGGTCTAAGAAACAAAATCTGGTTTTAATTAACAACTATTTAGGTGCTGCAGCTACCGACTCTCGCCTGTTGCATGTTTTTCCCTGATTTGGTGGCATTTGTGATTTTGATATACGAGTACTGCCTTCGGATTGGACTGTTAATCATTCTCCGATACTCACAGCTTTTTTTTTGTTAACGCTCCCATATGCGTGCACGGTAGCCGCAAGTTTTTTGTTTTTTTTGGGCTTTTGGTTCCAGAGAACTTTCGGCATTTGTCCCACTAATTGGTTTTATGGGTTCGCCTTTGGTCTGTCACTCTTCGTCGGTCATTTGTCGCTCGATATCTTTTGTGGAGATGGCCTGGCAAAGATTTTTTTGTCAGATTTCGTAAGCTTGTTTTTTTGGCCATTAAAATAGCTTATAATTTTATGCGAGGTCTTCGCATTGTTTGATTTCGATTTCCATTATCAACGAAATATTTTGATCTGACTGATAAGCTTGATCTCGGGGCTCGTAAAGCGTTTTGTCCAAAACTATGGATATGTCCCCCCGTCCCCCCTATAAAAGACCTCCACCAATTGGGTCACATACTAAAAAGCATACATGCATCGATAAATTCCCTAACAAAATGCCATTGCCACTTGGCAGCGGCAGAAACTCTGGGCCCACATGCAACAAATACAGATACCACTGCAACTACTTGCCACATTCAACGTCATCAGCATACAGCATATGGGCGGCTGTTCGAGATCCGAACATGTTGTAGGTTGTCTTGTCGTTGCCTTGTAACTCGATAGTTTTGTAGTTTTGTGGTAGCGCACTCATAAATTTCGACCCACCGTCGCACACCTCTCGGTCGCATCTCGCATCTCAGGTGTTAAGCGGTATATATACTCTATTTAAGCATTTGGGGTATTTCAACTAAATGTATCCATTTATCCACTACAAAATGTTCAACTCTTCAAAAATATATTGATTTAAATAAGTTAAATTGTAGTTTTGTTTGTGTTCGATTTTACAAAACTAAATTTCGGCGAGGAATTTTTGTTTTAAATGCTTGAAGACTTTGAATCAACTTTTATTTTGTTATTAGTTTTAATGATACAGGAAATTAAGTAAAAATTATTTCAGGTTAAATAAGGAAGAACATAAAAAAACACCTTTTTCAATATAAACTTTTATAAGTCTGATTTAAAATGCAAAAAATTGAATTGGAATATTTAAAATTTAAAAATTTATGTTGACTTTGAAAAAAAAGTAATAACACTGGATTATGTTCCCAAAGACATAAAAACAATCAATTTTAAAGATATAAAGTGTATATTTAACTTGTTAATTAACTTAAAAAAAGAGCATTTAATTTTCGATACAAATTTTACTCTCGATTTTCCTCGTATGTTTTTTTGTGTTTGTTATTTATAACTATTAGTCTCTAAACCTAAAAAGTCGATTTTGGCTTTTACAGTTTCGCTGCTCACTTGCTAGTGGATGTTGTTGTTTTGCTGGCTGTTTTTTTGTTGTTGTCGGACTGGCATTATTTATTGCACGAAAGTCATTCCTTTTAATAGTCATGCAAATTAATTTTTGCTCATTTGTACAACAATAAAAATGTTAACTAATTAATTTTGATTGAAATTTGCATGCAAAACGCGAAAATCAATTTGCACGCGTCGCGTTGTGTTGTTTTTTTCCCCCGGCGAGATTGTCGGGCTGTGATAAGTGGGGGAATTTGGAATTAAAAAATTCAATATTCAATATGAATAAATAAATGTGGACTAAGCACAAGCGACACGCCATTGGGCAACTAGTTCAGTTCAAAAAGCGAAAGTCTGCGATGAGTTTGGGGATGATGATAAAGAAGATGTTGTTAGGAATGGGTTTTATGATGAGGGTGGGTTGTTCGAAATCTAAAACAAAGGCTGCAAATACCCAATTAGCGGAGGCACAATAATAAGCATTTCGGCAAAACGGAAGTCATGTTAATTAATTTCGACTATAAAATCCGAGCTACCAAAGTTTCGAGGCGACACCGATAGCAATCTGCCAGGGAAGCCGAGAACAAATGGAATTCCGAAATATTAACGATAGAGGAGAGGATACGGATGGGGATGGGGATCTCCGTCGTCCTCCTCCAAAGTATCGTGTATCTCTTTGTCCTCTCCTTTCGCTGACTGTGCCCAATTATAAGCTAAAGACATTGAAATTCGCTTTATCGCGAAATTCGTTTGACCGAATGCGAGGAAGCCGCTGCCAAAAGGGAATGCGAATATATATAGTATATACATATATCTCAAATTAGCAAACATTTTATATCTGTCAGCTACTGTTCTCCCTAATTAATAACAAGATGCCTTTTTAATTCCATTTCGTGCGTTTTGCGCGCCGTTGCTCGTTTTAATTGCCCTCGACATTGCCTCAAGGAAACGCTCTTCGGACTCCGGATCTCAGTGGTTCTGTTTGGGTTCTTTCGCTACCAAAGAGGGAGATCTTTTAATGGCAGGAACCAGAAACAGAACCATCCTGAACGGATGAACTGGGAGGCGCCTGCGTGCTATGATGCACTTAATCGCCGCTGCTCGTAATTATAGCTAATTCCTTCGTTTATCTATATAGAGTGGGTTCTGTGAAATTATTATTATTAATTTATGGGCTAGAGCGGCAGGGAATTTGATATTAATGTGGCAGTGTAAACAAATTATGGCCATGCTTGGGTGAATCTTGTTCGAAGTGGTTTAAATGGCTGTTAAGAGCTTTGGACTCTTGCTTGTTTTTTTAACACGTTTGACCAATTAAAAGGTAATTTATCTAACAAGCAGGTAAATTAAATAGAAATGTTTTCTTGAAAGTATCTGCAGAGCTCGACATCTTATTTAATTTGTAATAAGGAAGAGTGAAGACGTATTCTTATATGTAACATAGTACGTAAATAAATTAGACTGAAGTTGTTAGATAGATGTGATAGATAAAAAGAATATTTAGATTAATTGCATATACATTTTCTTGTTTTATTGCATTTTTTAAGATTTTCCTATCCAACTTAACTATGTTTTTGAGATAACAAAGTATTTTAATGATATTTTAATCAATGGCCATTTAAATTTAGTTCATAAAAAATAAAACATTTATAGAGAACCCAATTTTGGAATCATATGCTGAAATAATTTTTTAAAAAAAATTTTTTTTTAAATTTTTTTCCAAGCACTCTTAGTTCCATAAACCTTTACTTTCTTTTGTTAAATTATTACAAAGGTTGTATTTGAGGATCATTAATGTTTTAATTTTAGAAGTCACTAACGTTTTACATTTTCATAAATTACAACTACATTCTCATATTTTCTCACACACCTAAAAAACACACTTAAAAAAAGGCCGATGCAAAACATACAATACACCGAAGGATTCAGGAAGCGGCAACAAACTTGCAACTTGCCACCAGTCACCCATTGTGAAAATAGATAAACACTCCAATTGTATGACACTAAATTGACGCAAATGAGATCGGATGGTCAGGGTGCGAACATGTAACTGCCGTCGGCTAAATCGGGGCAGTAACTTGGCCAACTGAATGGCCAGAACGGTGTGGAAAAGCCATTCGGACCTCACTGACCATAAATCCACCGGGGCCAGACATTTTAGCCAACTTAACGGGCACCTCTCCGCGGCTGAGTTGAGTTTCGCCCGGGGTAAACCTGTTTTTGGCCAACAAGTTTTAACCACGAAAACTCGTTTCTATCGCAATGGTTAACGCCTCCCAGAAAGCCAAGGAGGAGGAGCTTTGCCCAAGATGGTGACTGTGCAGAAAAATGGTGGCCTGGCCAGCAACGCTAAATAGCGATCGAATTTATGGAATTATTTCATTGTTCTAGGAATTTGAATGCGGCTAAAATGGCCACAATGGCAGCGGATTTTGATAAACGATCTGGCCAAAAGACAGGGACTTGTATGGCCTGCATGTTTATTGGATGACTCGGACAATCGCAGAAGGATGTCAGGAGGCGTGGCGGCTGTTGAGGCCCCTCGATGGTTGATGGCTTCATTATGCAGTCGGCCAAGTTGGCGTTTTTCCTTACAAATTGGCTGATTTAATATTTCTGCCAATTAAGTAGCGCTATCCCACGAAAAAAGGCTGCCATAATTGGTTTGGAAGCAGCAGCATAAAAATCACATGAATTGTTAACCCGTTGCATACATTTCCGCTCCACGGCAATTAAGTGTGTGTCCAGATGGAGTGTCCACGGAGTGGACTGTATCCTTTGGATACACCTGGTCACCTGGTCCACTGGCAAGTGCAAGTAAATTGACTGCCGCTGCCGCCGTTGGTTCCACTCAGCGTCTTGTCATTAAATGCTTGAACAAAATTATCTTGTTAAAATTACAAATAACACGAACATGAAGTAATAAAAACGTACGGAATGAATAATGTGCGCCACGTTAAATCGCTGCTGACTGACGACGATCCTCAGATCCAACTGACTGACTGCAAACCAGTCTTTGGTCTTTGGTCTTCAGTCCACAGTCCACAGTCTCCATTCTTCGGTCTTCCAGTATTTCCAACCGCAGGCATCCTTCATCCATCCATCTGGCCTGGTCGGCTGGCTCAGCATTCTTATAACTTTATTTTATGTGTCGATTTTTAGTGCTCGCTGCGCGGTTGCAGTTTCGTGAACTTTCCAAGTTAATTGGTTAGCGATTTGAGAGCGCTTGTAACGACTGCAAAAAAGACGTTGATTTTTTCCCCATTCGCCATGTGAACTGTAAGTGAGTGAGTGCCTGAGATTGGTCACATAGTTTGGCTTGGAGCACCGAAAGCTGCATCCGATGGGTTGGTTGCTGGAGGAATTTTCCAAGAATTTTCGCAGTTCCGCAAAGCTGCTGAAAAAGACTGCTCAGTTTTTAGGAATGGAAATTGTTCAAGATGGAGTAAGTGAATTAAATTATTAACTTATAAGTAGTCAATAAAATTTTTCTACTTGTAAATTTTATACAAGCTTTAATATTTTTAAATTTAAAAGTTTTTGATAAAATCAATAAAATTTTGTTTAATGATTATAAAAACTTTTTTTTACCAAACTATCCAATTTAACAAGATTTGTTTGTACTTAAATAACTAACTTACGCTTAAAAATAACTTGAAGCTAAAAAAAACATTGAACTTTTTTATTTATTACTGAAAATAATTAAAAATTTAAATGTTTTTAAAACTCTAAATTGTTTTACCATTATAAAAATAAATAATATTATTTCTTGACAGTTTTTTTTTTTTTTTAGTTTGTTAGTTAAGAATTCTAAATTGCATTTCACCCATTTAAAATCTTCAAGTGAAAATAATTTACTATACAAGACCAAAGTCATTATTTTTTGACACTCACCAAATTTACACTCAAAATAGCTTTATTATCCGCTTGAACAGCATTAAACGTAATATAGTAAATATAAGTATAGTAAGATCCTATTTACGATAAGCAATAAACCATAATTACTCATAAATATGTATACAACAAATTAATTGAGTCATGAGAAAATTGGACATATTAATTTGAAAGATATTTTTCCCAAGTAGCTAGTAAATTCATAGGATATTATTATAAAGTGTTATTAAACAGTTTTACGCAATTTGCTCACTCACACTTTCCGAAACGGTACAGTACTCTCACCTTTCCCCTTCCATTATTTACTTATAAATATCTCAAAGTCTGGGTCTGGGCTAATACATAAAGTTCCGTTACAGATTTTATGGTCTTCACGTAGCGCTCTTAAACTTCCGCGTGCGAAGTCGAAGAGTCGAAAAATCGGGACCATCCTCAGGTATTTTACCAGGTACGTTGCCCTTCTTTCACTCTTGCCTCGCTGCCTTTTAGTGCATAGTTAAAACTGCTTTATGTCTTAATTAAAGTTTATAGCGCGTTTTGCCCAAGGCGTCAAAAGAGAGTCAATGCGCATTGGCTGTTGGCCAACTCAGCCGCCGCCCGTTGGGCTGCTGGCCAAGATCATCGACAAGCGGGCCCAAATGAGTTTTCCTTTTAGCCGTATTTTTGCACTTGAAAAAATCGTAAGCTAAATCTTTAATATTATTTTCTAACAACTTAATAGAAGATATTATCTTTTTCTAAGATTTTTTAAAATGTAAACTGAGTTTTTGAAAAACAATAAAAATTAATATTGAGCTAACAATTGGTCATTTATAAATTTCTTAATTTAAGAAAATTAATATCGACATAGTAAACTATTGAGCCTAAATATGTTTAGTTAAATTTTGTACTTAAAATTTTGTGAATAATATTATTAAAATTTGTGATATTTTTATTGAAAATATATTTTGGTCCGTAAATACAGATATTCATTCTTTTAAAAAAAGATTTGTTTAGGCTAGAAAATTCGTCATTTTAGTACCTATCCAATAAGTTTGTTAAGTGTATTATTCCTCTGCAGACCCAGAGCACCTTGGCATGTGTAAGTGTTGGGCATGTACAAATCGCTTGATTGGCTTGCACTTAATTGCCAATGGCTTGCAACTCCCACTTGAGTGGAGTTGGCTCTCGGATCAGCCATGCTGCTTTTTGCCTTAGCCCCGAGCTTTCTGGGCTTTGTTTTAGTGCTGGGAGAGGTCGTGTCTGCGGCTGCTGCAGCTCCTGCTAATAGGCAATTAAGCCCCAAGTGCTACCTGCCATTTTGTGGCTGTGGCAAAGGTGTTTTTGTTCCGCAGCCATGGCTAACTAAGCCCGCCTAATGGCTGTCTCTAAAAACGATGGTGGGTTAGAGTTCAATGTAAGTCATTAGCCAGAGGAATACTTGACGTGGTTCCATCAGCATATCAGCTAGAAAAAAAAATCAGGGACTCCTGTTCTTATTTTAAGCAGTATACCTAAATATCATTTACTTTTAATGTTTATAACAAAGTCTGGAAATATTACGTTTAGTTGTAGGTATACAAATTTTTAAAAATTGTGATTTAAAAAAACATGAAAAATAAACATTGCTTATATTTTCTTAGTAAGTATTACTAAGTAAGTTTATTTGTCTAAGCTATTTAAAATATAATGTTTATTTCTTAGTCAAATATGCAACCACAAATCCATAAATATATTCATAAATCATTTTGGAACCAACATAAAAATTAACTTAATTTTGACAAGAAATAATTTTATTTTCTTTATATTAAATTATATTTTTTAATTCGTTTGATACTTTATTTGTTAACTATAAGTGGAAAATTATAAACTGCTTTGAAACACACATTCTTTATACGATGTATGATTAACTCATCATAGTTTCCACATATTTCTTACAATTCCAGGAAGTCTTTTTCAATACCTCAGCATTCTGGATAGTCAATCCATTATCATTAAAAATTATTTCAATATGTGCTCGTGTCTGGGAAAGCAGCTAGTTAAATAGACATTTTTCAGATGAGCAGAAGCACATTAGTCATCTTGATAATGATGCAATTATTTTGTGTTATTAGTCAATTACTCTCCCAAAGCGGTCGCTTGAAATTCCTAAAATCCGGATCCTCCTGGACGGAGGCTTCTATACCTTGAGTACAACCCAACCATCTCCCCTCGTTACGCAATTAAGCAAACTTCCGCTGGACGGCGAATGTCGCCGCTTCCGAGGCAGCTTTCTTCATATTTTGAATGCCAGGCGACTCTTTAATTGCGTATACGCCGTGTACGCCGCCTGTTACGGTCGTTGGGCCAAATGTCTTAATTAACTCGTCTCCGCCCAGCTTTCCTCGCTTTTCCCCCCCCTTCTCCTGGTTTTTATAGCGCCTCTCGCTGCAATTATTATGATTACTTATTATTGCTGCCTTTCATTTCATTTCAGTTTATTTCAGTTCATTCCGTTTCGTTTCGGTTTGTTTGCGGGTCGGGTCGACTTTATTTTTTATATTTTCGAGTCTCGCAGACGGCAATTTAATGGCCGCGCAGCCAATTGCAAATATTTTCCAAATTGCATTTCATAATTTCGTTTTTTTGTTTCGGGCCGTTCAAGTTATTTTCCAGCCAACCTGACTTCCTTTCAAAAGCCAGCCGATGGTTAAGTTTATTGTCGCAAATTAAGAGGCTAAGTAGGAGCAGGAGGAAAACCCCTCCTGGTGCGGCAGCAAATTGGTAGCTTTGACCTGCACTGCCTCTGGCCCCTCGGATATGCTGCTGTGCTCTCTGTTATTTCGGCTAATAAAATTACAAGATGGCTTTGAAGTTATCCCTAAAAGCATATAATTTAGCCGGCCCCAAGTGCCGCTTATTGATCGGGTAGTTGCTTTTGTATTTGATGCTGCACTCAAAAAATATGAAAACAATTTTTCTTTACAAAACCTGTTTTGTTGTCCACCTTAGGTTTTTCTTTATATGAAAACATTAATATATCCCTTATTTTGAGTCTCTTAAAAATTAGTCCTTTGTTTACATTGCATGGGCTTAACAAAAATTATTAATTAAAAATTTGTTTGGTTTTAAACAATATAAATTAAGTTATTTTGTTTTACTAAAATTTTTGATGACTTTAACAATTTGTTTTAATATAATGATATCTATAATAGAACAATAGATAATAGAACTCTAAAAAAGTTATTAACATATTTTCTAATTATTTCCTTTTACTAAAATAAAATAAAGATTTATGTTTAGATTTAATTATAAATTAAAAAACATAGAAACATATCATTACTCTCAAAGATTAGTTTAAAAATTTTAAAAGAAATAAAAAAACAACTTTTAAATCAACTTGTTTTTTTTGCTTTAAATAAGGTGTTCTTATAATTGAAATGTTTTTAATCAATTTTTTAATTATGAAACATATAATTATTTTTTCTAACTATGCTTCAAAGTTACTACTTTAAAGGCTACTTTAAATTGAAATACAGTTCTTCTAAGCTAATGGATATTTCTTTGAATGTATTTTTGACTTTTCAACCGCGTTCATAAATCCATATGCAAACCGAAAATTGGAGGGAAAAATTCCATCAATATGCAAAATTTTTCAATTAAAATTGGCCAGTCAAATGGCAGTTGCAGCACAAAGGGCCAAAAGATAACTCCGCCATATGCACAATAAGGATAACAGTGGCAAAAAGGCAAGGATGTGGGGCAGGAGCTGCAGAAGGAGATGGAGATGTCAGGGGGAGAACGCACAGCAATCGACGGCAATTTATGTGCAGTCAGCGCCATTTTCACTTCATTGTATCGCGACCAACGGCAGACAGCAAAAAATTAATAAAAAGCCAAGTAAAAAATGGAGCAACAATAAAACAGAAATGGCATCGCACACTCTGCCAAACAAAAAGCTGCAAAAAATCATCATGAAGAAGGTGTGTAAGGCATTGTGAGCGTCAACAGCAACAACGACTGACAGGAAATTAGTTTCCATTTTTTGATGAATGCTTCGACAGGATTGCTCTGCTCTGCTGATGGTGTTTTTTTTTTCCTCTTCCTGTCGAGCGTTTGGGGATGCTGAATGAGCCGGTGAGCCGCTGGGGATGGGCTGCCAGGATCGTCAGCCAGCGCATAAATTGCCAGCAAACAAAACGTGACAACCGCTAGCCACGCTTCAGTCTGACAACAAAAACAGAAATACAGAAATACAGAAAAAACAGAAAAGGCAGCACAAACACGGCTTAAAAAATATGTGAAGGCAATGCTGCAACTTCCTTTCGTTCATTCATTCAACAATAAAATATTAAAATAACAACCGCAGGGCTTTGATATCGGATATGCGGCACCTTAGATACCTCGTCATCAAAGGGTTTATTTTTTCAGTCATTTACATCATTGTTCATACAAATTATAAACTTTGGTTCTTCATTTGACTCCTAAAAAGTTCTTTACATAAAAATGAAAAAGATCTAAAAAAAACTTATGTATTTATTTATTATTTTTATAAATGGTAAAACTAAGTAGAATAAATACAGAGGTCTCAATTATATTTGTAAAATTTTTTGGTATTATTTGTAAAAAAACAACAAATAATATTTTATTTATTTTTATTTTTTTAAATAATTTAAATTAAATTGTAAATTCTAATTTTGACTAGTCCATCATTTCTCTATTTAAACCTCCTTGTAAACGTACCAAAGTCCTTTCATAAACTGCCAACAGACACTATCACCATCTTCAATTGGCAGCTCCATATACAACAATCAAAAATACATACGAAATATAAAATACCTATATATTTATAATCTCCCATAGAAGGCCAGTTAGTTAACTATAGATGTTTCCTGGAAGTGTTGTCGAAGCTTTTCAAAAACACATAAAGCTTCACAGCTTGTCATTTGTATGTGCCCATCGTGGGGCATAAATTGTACCATGTGTTGCCCAGGGAGGAGGAGAAAAAAATAAAAACAAATTAACAAATTAAAGAAGCGGGTGTCATAAAATCATGGGCTGGGTCCATTAAATTACTCGAATTTCATGTCACAAAGCCATGATTTATTTGCTGGCTGGCAGAGGCATTTAAATGCGCTTTTGATTTACAAATAACAAATAAATGTTGTGATGAGTGGGATCTCTGGAATGCCGCCGGCAGTGGCAGCTGGAGGAGCTTGGGTTTGGGTTTGGGTTTGGGTATGGGTCGTCTTGGTCACGCTCGTAAAACCCCAACTAAGCGTCGAGGGCCACCAAATATCTCGAATGCTGATTAAAACATCTCCATGCCCGTGCTTGGTCCTCCCATAAAGATATCCATACCCACTTAATAGCCCATTAAGACGTTCGCCAGCTGTAAATTTCGGGATGGGTTTGGCTGCCTAGCGGGCGGCATTAACATCTAGCGAGAAACAATAAATCCTTATTAAATGCCCAGCGAGCCGGTCCAAACTATTAACTGATTTTCTTTTGAATATTTCCCTCGCAGTGCATAAATCACTTTAACAGCCGATCACCATCACAAAGGGCAACTCTTCCTCGGATTTGTGACATTTTAATTACTGCTTAAGATTTTTGATTTACCGTCGATTATGATCTAACACAATTCCAGATGATGAATATGTTATAAAATATTTGAAGACTGTTTTATAATTGTGGTGTGATTGGTAACACGGTGGAAATGCTGGTTAAGAAAAAGAATATGTTAATAACCTAAATGTAAGGCTTAAAATTGGCTATGGTTATTATTTTATAATACGGTTTGCCTACTAATATATTAAAAAAAAGTTTTATCAATCTTATAAAATGTTAAAACAATTTCAAGAATACTTCTTTAAGAATAAATATATAAAAATATAAAAAATAAGCTTAAAAAATACATTTTTAGTCACAATTGGTGGTCCTGTCTTAATGTGTTATTTTACAAAAATAAAGCAATAAAATGAAACATTAAAATTCCTGATTTGTTAATTATTTTAGTTGTAAGCCAAGTCATGATTTTGTACTATTCTGTATATGTATATTGTATTCTAATTGGAACTGGATCAGTGACACGATCAAATTGCCATAGAAACAACTTTATTTGTTAATTAAATGTTAACCAAGTCATGATTGGTAGTTCGTGTACAACTTTTCTTGATCTGTAATTGAATCGCAAGAAAGAATTGTTACTTGTTGCAGCACAAAATAGTTGATTTAAAGATTGATTTTATTCTAATTTTTGCCTTAATCAATGATGCCATCGAAAGACACCTTTATTTGTTTACTATATTTTAAAGTGGGTACAAGATAATGGGTGAACTTTTTCTTCTAATTGAAACCGTTAGAAACTCGTAGAATAATTGGTTAAATAATGCAAATACGTGCCACGATCACTAACATTTTGACTTCATTAGGCGAAAAACCGTTAGTGATTGATTTGCTACCAAAATGCTTCGTAAGCTCCAACTTGTAAACAAATTCATTTGTTAATTATGCTGCCAAGGCAATAATTATGCCACGATCAGTAACACGATCAAAGGTTAGACCCTGGCCTGTTAGTCATGTTGGTTGCAATCACTAAATACTTTACCCACAGCCCCTGATCGTGAAAATCAAAACAACATAATCATAAAATGCGCACACTAAACGTGGCGTTCCTCTTGTCCCCGTTGTTGTTTTAAGTTGTTTTTCCCTACTCTTTTTTTTTTTTTTGCTGTTTTCTTTTCTGTTCATTGGGCTCTGCGTTCAAATGGCACTTGGCCCAAAGCGTTGACTCTGGCAGCAGATAAGATCGGCCAAAACCGCGAGGACCGTCTAGCTGCGCTTTTATTATCTGCAGGATCGCTTGCTGGGCATGCAAATTTCCGATGGCAGTCCAGGATCCAGCTTTTGGCCAAGAGCAAGCAGCAAGCAGCTCGCAGCTCCCAGCTCTTTTGGCCAACGCATGCCGTAAATCACCACTTCGGCTACAGCAACAAGAGCTGCAACAAATTTACAACAACTATGCCGTGCCGCGGCTGCACGATCAAAAAAAAGAAATATAGGAAAAATACAAAAAACAAAAGCGAAGAGCGGGAAAAAATTGCTTCCAGCTTTTTGGCCTGGCCCAAAGCCATGAATCAGTTTTTCATAGAGCGCACCTTTTGTTCGCCGGCCAGGCGATAACTTCATTTTGTGGCTTAATATGCTTGTTGAGGGCCAGGTAAGTAGTTGTTGCCAAAAGCGTGAACTCTCCAACACCTTGAGCATTTTGTGTTGACACAAGCACAAACCCGAGCCCAAAAGGCTTTCCCTCCACTCCACTGCCACTCCACTGGCGAAGGCCCCAACCAGCGACTATGATAATAATTTTTCCAGCAGGCATTTGAGGTTGCCTGCTGCTGCTGCTGCTGCTACTGCTTCTACTGATGCTTTTGCTGCTGCTGTCGATTAAACGGCGCGACAATTTTCCATAGCTGCAGATCGTCCTCCTCGCTTACAAGTACACACAAAAAAAAATGGTTATAAAATTACACAAGCTCAAGACATGAAAGGAGCATTAACTTCACGACACGTTTTTATATTCTTTATAAAATAAACAGGTGTAAGTTATATTTTTTAAAAGTCGAATTATTTGTTTTAAACCATCAAGTACTATAAATGTTGTAAAAAATAATACTAAGAAGTAAATATCTCTGTAGCAATACAGTTCAATGCAATTATTAACAAATTAAATATAAAATGCTACATGTTAATTGTTAATAATTTAACAAATTATTTATTTCTAATGTTTAAATTGTTTTGGCTCTAGATCAAGCTTCTGACTTTTTATGTCATGAATGTTGACCACTTTAATTAAATAACATTTGTTTACCCATTTTAATAATACAAAAATTTAACTTACTATTACGTTAAAGCTAATTTTATAAATACCGGCCTTTTTTTGGTATTTTCACCTAAAAATTAAATTACTCAAATGATATTCTTAGTTTAAGCCAGTGTCAGTTTAAGCTTTAATAAATTTATTTTCCTCAGTGTGGACTGTTCGTTCGCTGGGTCCGCCTGCAGCCACCCACTACCCACTCGCGTTTGGGTGCTGAGTGTTTTACAGCCTCCGGCACTTGCCTTCTTTTCTTTTCTTTTCTTTTTTTTTTTGTTGGCCCAAAAGGGGCTAAGCGAGGTTCACTCCCTCCTGGGCTGTGGGCTATGGGCTATGGGTTGTGGGCTGTGGGTTGTGGGTTGCCCCTGATCCTCCGGAACGGAGTCGTGAGCTTGGGGCACGATTTTCCATAGCACATGCTGCGTTCTGGTCGCGGAACGTGGCCGGTTGTTGGCTTGTTGTCTTTGTTAGTGGTAGCAGTTAGTTGACTGCACTTACCACTAAGTTAAGATGTTTTTGTCTCCGTCTTGTCTGTCTGTCTGTCTGCCTGTTTGGCCGAGGTGTATGCGCAATTATCGTGGACAGGCGAGTCCCAGGCTCTCGGATCGGGATTCGGGCTGGGATCCAGCAGCCAGAGCGACTCCATCGGAGCTGGAATGCCGCTGCTTAGTTTTTCTTTTTATTGATTTATGATTTGTTTAACACAAAGGCGCATTACAATGCCCCGAGTGGGCTTTTACGAAGAATTTCCTGACCGAACGACTGGCCAGTCATAAGCCCCAAACCGAACCAAACCGACCAGGCCATGCATTTAAAATTGTCTTTACCAAATTTGATGGCAGCCTTAAACTTCATGCCACATTTGGGCCGCAACAATAGTTGCAATCACGGGCCCGGTCCTCTGGCACTTTCAACACTCATAAACCAGGCTTAACTTAACATGAATGCAGCTCGGGTATCAAAATATTTTATATGCACTGGGACTTGGCTCTGTTTCCCCCATTTTCTGTCCCCCCATTGTGTGTGTTGCCAAAGGGGATTTGGCCTTTTGCATTTGCATTAAGCATATTGCGTGGCTGGAAGGCCCAAAGCGGTGTAGAAGGGTATGGAAATGTGATGCTTTTTCATTTGGCCAATTTATTCAGTAATGCAGCAAAAATTAGACAACTGAATTAATTTTCTGAGCGACAAAAAGCTTGAAATATTGTTCGCCAGCGATTACAGTAGAGTGAATTGTTGGGCACTTCTTAGCTATTGGGTTCGTTAGCAAAGGCTTAGTTGCTAGACAGTCAAGTATTGTGAGTTAATTTAAACTCTAAAGAAATACATATTTTTAAAAAGAACACACGTTTAAATTTGCGTAATATTTCAGTAAGACTATAAAAAATTAAATCAAATTATTAATAAGCTTAAAAGCAGTTGGCTGAAATCAAAGCAGTCTGTGCATAATTGTTTTGTTATAAACCAATTATATTTTTAATATAATTTTTAAGTTGAGTGTAGGTACTGTACCTACATATAATTATAAAATGTTTTTACAATTTTCTTTTTCTTACTTGCCAAGTTTAAAAAATACTAGCATTCTGTATAATTTTTTGTTAAAACCAATTATATTTTTAATATAATTTTTAAGTTGAGAGGTACTGTCTACATATAATTATAAAATAGTTTTTACAATTTTCTTTTTCTTACTTGCCAAGTTTAAAAAATACTATTTCAAAACAAAGGTTTATGTATGTTTTAACGATCTTTTAGATAAGATAATCAAATAGACAAAATTACGCATTAAGTAAGTCACAGTAAGTAGCTGTGTTTTAAAGTTGTTAGTTAATATGTTAGTTAATATTTTTTCTGAAAGCAGATTATGATTCTGTATATCCCTCCAACTTTAAAAGAAAACCTAATCCCCACAAAACCCTGACGAATCGCATTCAAATTGAACTTTTGGCATTAGTAATGTTCAAATGCTAGACCCTCATCCGACAATCGAGGGAGTCCAAAGCCAGATCATTAAGCCTGTCAATTTCCCACTTCAAAGTGCGCTGCTGAAGAAGTTCTATTGACATAAGCCTCTTCCACAGTTGCACCTTCGATGGGCTCGTATGAAAATCCAATCCCCAAGACCGTAACCCCCTCATGAAAACCCAACAAAGTGCCAACTAAGCATGAATTGTGATAAGTCAAATTGTAAACAAATCAACGATCGCTGGTGGCTCCAAACTGTCTGGCATATTAGCCATATACCTTCTAGGGCCGATGATTTGGCCCAGACGCGATGTCTGGCTGCTTCGATTTTCGATTGCATTGTTGATTGATTTATTGAAGCGGAGGAGGCTGGGAAATTGTAATGATGAAAAATTAACTCTCGTCAATGGGATGGATGGATAGATGGAAATTGTGAGGATCGCTGAGAAGTCTTATGATGCTGATTCAATTGAAGGCTTTTCAATGGGCTGCCGATGATCTGTTGGATCGTTAACAATTATTTATTGCTTTGCCTATCATTTGGCTTAGGGAAATTCAGTTAGCCAGATTCTGATCGCACTTTCTTCTTTCGGGCCCAATCATCGCTCATTGAATTCGATGGGAAAGCAACTGCTTTGACAATCGCCGCCCCCAAGAGCGTTCATAATTCCCGAACTGATTAGGCATTCATACCATTGCCAATGATTAATAACAATAGCGGCCAAACATTGTTAACCCCAGGTTAATTTACGCTTTAATCAATTGGGTTCATTTACACCAATCGTGAGCTGAGCCCCCGGGTCTCCATCATTTGTTCTGATCGATCCAACGATCCACCGATCCATCGATCGATCCGTCGGTGGATCGTCTTGAAGTTTCGGAGTCAAAACACTTGAGATAATTGCAAATTGAATTATTGCTGAAAGTTTATATTCAGAAATTACTATATTTTATGCTACAACACATTCAAATTGATGACTTGATTGATCGTCCTGCCTCGATGTCTTGATTAAAGGAGCGCCGCCTTGCGCCCCCTGCCGTGCCGTCTCTTTCTCTTTCTATCCCCCTCTGTTTCTGTCCCTCTCTGTCGCGAAGCGGCGCTCGCTGGAAATTAAGTTAAACAAATTTTATAACACCTTTTGGTCCGGCACACTCGCCATCGCCACTTACTTGGCCGCTCGATTGGAATGCAATCAGTTGTGATTTTTTTTCGCTTCTCCTTTACAAATGATGATGATGCCGATGACGAGCAGTGCAGAGGAGGATCGGGCAGGAGGATCGTAGATTACTCGCGCACTTAACCTCACTCACTTATAACAATAAACTAAATTGCAGTTGGCCAACAATGTATGTAGTACCTTGTAGTTACATCTGTGTAGTAGTTAGCGTGGCCCCCTCATTTATTCCCCCTCGATTTTTCTGCGTACGGCGACTCCAAACAATAAGCGCTGTGATTAAGTTGAACGATCGCTGAAAAGATCACAAAACATTGCACCGATCGTTTCGATCTTTGGATGGTAGGTTCAAGAAGTTTAAAAAAAATGTTATCTTTTACAAAATAACCCAACTGCAATGTTTATAATAGTTTGACAGAAATAAAGAAACATAATTTTTGAGGAAAACATTTTGAATAAGAAAATTTGAAAGAATTTTAAAACTATTCAATACTTTATGGGTACTTTTTTAATAGTTTCCATATCGAACAGTTTGCTAACTATAAAATCAACCCTCGCCATCACAGCGCACGTCTTCATTTAATGATCGGCAATTTCAAAAACACCTTCAATGTAGCTAACAACGAAGCCGTGAATCAGAAAAGGGCAAGACGAAGGGCTAAGTATGGGGATAAAAGGGCTTCAACACCCCCGCTGATCACTGATCACTGATCCCGGATCGGTGATCGGTGATCCACTGCAGCGGGCTGCCCAGTAGGATATTTATCGTGAATTGAGTAGTTAAATTACTCAATTTTGATGCCGAGTGCTGAGTGGAGGCTGCCCGAGGCAATTGGGCAGCACAGTTGGCTATTAGTTCTGAGATGTGTACAAATCTCAGGGCCTACGAGCCAGATATAAACTACACAATTGAGTAATTACACTAGATAACAGAAAATTATAAAAGCATAGAAACAGTGTTTTAAATTAGTGTTTTGAAATAAGAGAACCTAATTTGAAGCCTGCATTCCACGGAATTTTTCTAATACAAAAACAGAACTAAATAATTTGAGGGATATTAATATTTCTTGAAAATAAATAAAATGAAAAAAAATGAATCTAAAATTTATCATTTAAAAAAATATATTTTCTAGACCCATTGTGAACTCAGAGAAAATAAAACGAATAATTTCACCTACTCGTGAGTACCTACTTTTTTTTTTTTTTTTATAAAAAAAGAGAAACTGGCAATTGATCAAAACAGCCAACAAATTTGAGTTTATTTAATTTAAAACTAGTTATTTATGTTAAATAGTGTACGATTTTGGTCTTTGGTTAGGATCTTAGATCGGTAGAGGCTGCATAAATGCAGTTCACAATCTCCCAGGCACTTGGATGCAGATCACGTGGCGATCATCGCTCCTAATCGGACGACAGAGGGAGTCTGGGAGGGGCAATTAGTGCGCTCTCTTTCTGGCCGACTGACGGAGAACCGGGTCGCCTGCACTTTAATTAAAAGACGATAAATTTGCCAATCTCAATGCACAGGAACTGGCCTTGTTCGAGCTGAGGCGAAACTCCTCCTGACAGCCCAAGCCCAAGCCCAACTCGCGGGGAGTGAACGTGCAGTGATATTTATTTATTGTTTGTACCCAAAGTGGCAACACAAAAGCCAAGGTGTTAATTTGTTGTTGGCCCAGCCAGCCCAGATAATGCACTCAAAAAAAAATGTCGAAAAAAGAAATAGTTAAAATTAATATCTAATTTATTTGCAAATACACTTATAGCTAAAAATATAATTAAAACAAATTTTTATAAACCCCCTTTCTTACCATTCCTATATTTAATTTGTGTTCGAACACAGATTTTCTAAAAATGGTTACTCTTGAATGTAATTTATATAAAATATTACATTTTATTTTTATTTCTGTCTTAAAACTCTATACCTTTGCGCTGTTTTATTTTGTTTTAAAAAAAAAGTATTTTTTGTTTAATATTATTTTTTTAAAGTTTTATTTACGGAATATCGAAAGGTCCATTTGTTTAGTTTATACTTTTACTCAAATTCGAACTTAAAATATTTGAAAAGTATAGAACTTAAATCTTTATTATCACCCTTTTTGTCCTAATCCATTTTTATTATTTAAGACACAATTAAACATTAATTAATTTCAAACTTTTCAAGCTCTTGTGCATTTTGAAAAGTGTGCTCCTTCGATTTGGAGCTGCAGCCTGCCACAAGTCGCAGCTTCCATTCATGCCTTCTTGGCCGGCACATTTTGGCCTTTTCATTGACGCTAACGAACATTTTTGTCCGATTTAATCCCATTTCATGGTGATCCTGCACAATTGCCGGCCGCTTGCGTTTGCGCCTCGCAATGGGCCAGAACTTGGGCCGAAAGCCCAGGCCGAGAGCCTGGCCAAAAGGCGAGAGCCAGGCCCAAAGCAAGGGCAATTTATTTGGCGCGCATGCAGACGACGACAACAAATTCGAGTGCCAAATGATGGCAAGCTGGTTTCTCGTTTCTGGCTGCTGGCTTCCAGTTTAGGTTGACGTGATTTATTGGCCCACTGCCACTACCTGAGGGCGTTTTGTCGCAAATTAGTTGCATTCGGCTTCTGTTAATTTAGCAACTGCTAGTGCCTCAACTTCTGCAAATGCAACGCAAATTGCGATAATTTATCGAAGGCTGGCCGCGCAAAGTTAAACAGAAATTACGGCTTTTTGACAGTCCTCCCTGCATCCTGCCATCCTGCGATCCTCCATTAAAACTGAAAACACCTTCAACAAATCAACGCCTCGAATTGCACAATTTATGCGCCTTAACCTCGGCCAACAGCAGGGGCCACCTTCAGTTTAATATTTTATTAATTTGACATATCAACTCGATTGTGGCTAATTGCGCTTAACGAGCCCTCCTAAAAAAAAAAAAAGCTCACCTTGAAGGTGTGGCGACTGCGATCACGAGTTTAAGCTAATTATGGAGGGCACTGATGTGAACGAGCAGGAAACTTTGAATAAAGCGAACAATATTGATTGGACACACCAGAAAATGTTGAAGGATGATGGGTCACACAGGGGTTGCAGTGGAAGTAAATTGGGCTTTAATTAGCTTTATTAATCATTTTATTAATCATTATATTAATTTATAACCATTTGAAAATAACAGCAGAGTTTACAAATTATTTAAATACGACTCTAATAGCTCATTAACTTTAAACGAAATGGTTACTAATGGCTTAATTAAAATTGATTCTAACATAATTGTTTTTTTTAAAGGAGGAAGTAATTTTAAGCAATAAATTGGATCTGGCTATAGTGGTCTTAACACTTTTCTAAAAATGTACCATTTAAAATCAAAGTCTTAAGTTAAGAATATCTCATAGTCAAAAAGTACTAGTTAATCCTAGAACTTTTCACACACCTCTCAAGGGGTAATACCAACCCCTTATTATCGAAGTTATTTACTTTATCCGCATGGCTTCCTCATTAATCACTCTCTGCCGATGCGGTTTGTTTAGAGGAGCTGGCTTCACCCATTGTTGGCCATTTATCTCCGGCCTGTTTGCGGTTCACTTTTAATTTCAAATATTGTACATCTATTAGCAGGCCATTGAGGATGGAGGATGGCGGGAGATGCATCCAGCACATGTCAGATATATCTAAGCATCAGCCAATGTCAGTCAGTTAAACATATATAATGTCAGTGTGCCGTGTGACACTCAACTTCAGACTGCGCCATTGTTTTCCCCGACATGTACAAGGCACATACCCCTCATTCCAACCCATAACCATTCCATTTTTCAGCCATTCCACCATCTATTCGATTATTTGCTCAGGCATCCTCTTGTGTCTTAATTATGTCAGCGGGCAATCGTGTGTTAATAATCGTATATTTATAATCGTATTAGCTGAAAGGAGCAAAAAAGTGCACAAAGAAAGAGCAGTGGATATATGGACTTGGATGAATGTAAGAAGTGAGAGAAAATTTGTTCAATGGGTTGCTCGTAATGAAAACCCGGCCACAATTTTGTATGCCATTCATTGGCACTTCAAAACCAATTCATATCGACTCGTAAGGCTCAAAATAAAAGGTTGACAACTGATTCTGCCCGGGTAATAACATTAATTTGTAATGGTGACTGCCTAGACAATTGGAAATATTCATGAGGCAGATGTATCACTTCTTACAAAGAGTTGGTTCTGCGCCATAAACGAAGATAGGGTTTTTATAGGTTGGTCTTGTTATTAAATTCTTAGAATACTTTACCTATACCCACTTTTTTTGTATTTATAAAGCCATAAAAACAAATTTTTAAAATTAAAAACAAATTTTGACTTAAAATAGGTAGCTTAACAGTCTTAAGAATAATCTATTTTATATATTGGGCATTATAAAAATTTATAAGAGATAAAATATTTTTTTATACACAATTTTGTAAGTCTTAAATCATTTACAAATTTTGAAAATAGGAACAAAACCAAACAAAATTTTATTGTTTAAAAGGAGAAGATGTGTTTTGTGTCTAAAATTATAAGATTGTTTTTTAATTGTTGCTTAGATTCATTTTTTTTCATTAGTTAAATGGAAAATTGAATTCCGATCTTATTAAATTTACACCCAACACTTACTATTAGTTTCAGATATCTAAACCTCCCTATCTGGCATATTATTCCGGTAAGTGCTATCCGATCCCATGCAGGAGGAGACCCATCCTAACACTCCGATCCACTTCAAGGATCTCCCGCCGTGTTCATAAATCACAACAAAATCATTTGGTTTCCTCTTAAAAAACGAGGCGTCAAAACTGCAGGAAAATAGTTGACACCGAAACTAGAAGGATATTCGGTAGCGGCATGGTAGCTTTCATGTGCGTTATCCTTTCTGTCATTTGATGCCAACTGTTTGTCCAATCAAATTTACAAGGAGCTCAGCTACATGCTTTCTGGGTCATTAAGTCCCATTTCATACACTGCAATATATTTTTTGTAGAGTCCCTCGTCTAATTGTCCTCGAATGGCTCGGGGTACGGTGCCATGTGAAAGTGAAATCACGCGCTAACAATTGAAAGGATTCATTAATAAACTGTCTAATAGCATATCCATAACTCGAGTGGCTGCAGCCGCCGCATGTCCTTTTATGAGGCTCCTTGTTAGCCCAACCCTCCAAAGCGATTCCCCTAAACGATGCGATGCGCGGCGTAAAATGCTTTACGCTTCGTTGCATTGAAATTCATTTGAAAACGATTTTTCTTTCAGGCCACTTACACAAAGCCCAGCACACACAGATACAGAGTGAAGTGAAGTTAATTTATTAGACGTTTTGTACGCATTAAATGGCAGAAGGACATCATCATCATCATCATCGGAGCGGAGTCGGAGTCGGAGCATCGGAGTCTATTAAATTCGTGTTCTGCCCTTTTGTCTGGCTCGAGTGCTCGAGTGCCTGCTCATCTGCTGCTCCTGGGGTTGTTATTTGTTTGTCTGCTGTCTCTTTTGGTGACTCCGACTCCGAATCAGGATCATAATCAGGATAGCCACAGGATCAAGCATAAGTTGCACTGGGAAAAAAATCTATAAAATCAATTGTAAAATCATAAGCCGGTGCACAAAAAATATTTAATAGAATGGGTTAACATTATTCATTTAAATTTATATTTTTTAACCCAAATAAATTTAAATTATTATTATGCCTGTATAAAAGCTACCTTGAAATAGTATCCAAATACAAAATAGCCTACCTACTAAAATAAATGTTTTGTAATAATTTTTTTTAGTACCAACAAATCGTATAAAAAATATGAAAACTTTTCTTATTTAATTTCGCAATCAAATTTAATATTTTTAACCGAAATTTGGTTTCAATATGCGTAATGTTTATAATAAAAATATAATAAATATTCTCATCAATTATAAATTTTTTCAGAAAAAATAATTTAAGATTTTCCCAAATTTGTGACCTATTTTTTACAGTGATTATGTGAATAGCCGCTTGCGGCTGCCGCTTTTTACCGCTGCCATGCATCTTTGTCGCCTTTAATTTCTCGTTAATTGTGAAAATATTTATACTCATTTGTGCATTTTGCACCTTTTGCCTGGTCCAATGTCCCCTTGTCCCCTGTCCCCTGTCCCCGGGTCCTTGCCGAAATCCTCCCCTATCCGGGGCTAATTTAACACTCGGGGCAGTGCTGCCAATTTAGCCTTTTTCCGGACAGATCTGTCCCTTTTTAAACGGCCTTAGCCGGAAAAAATTTCAAACAGCCCCTGTCCGGAAATCTGGCCTTTTTTTGACAATAAATTTTAAAGAAAAAGTTGAATGATTTGTACTTGATTCATCCTGATTTCAAAAACTAAATGACCTTTTCTTAGCTGCTTAGTCGAACACTTTTGTGCTTTTACCACTAACCACTAAAATCATGAAGAATGTTCAAAATCAAGAATCTATTTCAAAAAGTTACATCTTCTTTTGCTTAAAATGTTGTTTAAAGCGATTAAAATAATTACCAAACGCTATGAATAATGTACAAATAGTTTTAAGCAAAATAATTCATAATGTTTTTTTTTTAACTTTTCTAAAAGTACTCGAAAAAAATTTTTTTGTTTTTGTGCCAAGACCCTTAAAAACATGTATAAGATTAGGTTACTTTTAGCTTGTAATTTTCATGATATCACCTCAAAAATGTATTTTTAATTGCAAGTTTTGACTCCGCTAACAAATAATCATGACATATGTGAATCTGAAGTAAAAAAATTGTACCTTATAACATAAATTTGTTAAAAAAATAAGTTGGCCTTTTTTTTTGTCCTTTTTTTAAATTTCTGTCCCTTTTTTCGCCTTTTTTTTGTCTGACCTGGCCTTTTTTTTGAACTGACTGCTGGCAGCACTGACTCGGGGGTTGGTCAGGACCCCGACTTGATTGCCCAAAACAATTCCTACATAAAAGTCATTAGGGGTTAACTAAAGTGGCGATGAATTTACGAAAATTTTAACGTGATTTATAATGGACTCCTCGGCGCTGTAATGAATTCCATTTAAATTAACATTGAAATTTATTTGAGTGCTTGAACTGAGGGCAAGTAGCCAGCTTGACTTTGCATCTTTTCGCCATATTCCCATCTCATCTGTCGCATCTTGGAGATTGTCTAGCTGAGATAAATCAGAATGCTGGTCGAGCCTCCAGAGCAAGTGAGAATTATGGTAAATAAATGAGCAGACAATGGAGCAATTGAAGACTTGTAGGTAATTGGACTTTTGTCTATTATGTGTGGGAAACATTTGAAAGGATATGAAGGTTAATATTAATTTTTAGTTTTTTTTTCGGGTTTCCTAATTATACTATAAAATTTTTAATTAAATTATAAATTTTTTAATTTTTCAGTGAATTCAATTATGTATAAGTAATAAGTTTGCACCCACAGGATACTTAGCTAATTAAATGAAATCAAATAGTTCTCTGACTCCATTTTAGTGTTTTTGAAAAACAGATTTTAAATTCACAAATAGTATTTATTTTTTTTTTTTAAATAAATGCATTCTCAATTGTTATAAATTAAAACAGCCAGTTTCTGGTCGGAAATTGAGTTCTTTAAATAAAGATTATATTTTAAAAAATAGTTTGGCTGTATTAACTTTTCTAAGCTGTGATGTTTTCGAGTGAATACAGATCGCTTTTTTCTAAGAAATCAAGCCGAAATGTCTTTCTAAATAAGGCCACAAAATTTATTGTTATTGAAATTCAAATGATTAAAAATTTAAAAAAAAAATAATGTTGCCCATTAGATGATTATATTAAGTACTGAGTAATCATTAGAAATTCCCGAACTGTCAGTTTTGGAGGCTATGGAGATATAGCTTCTGTGGCTGCTGCTGACACGCCCGACATGCGATGATTTATTGACGCGGTCAAAACATGTGTTGGAAGTGACAGCTACTTGCGGCATCTGTAACGCCGCCGGCGCTGACGCCTCCAATTCCCTGCTCATCCTAAGGGATATATCCCATTATATCCACCATCCTATCCCATCTATCCTGGGCTCAAGAAACGCCGCGTGTGTTCGCCGCATTTTCACGGGAATTGTGTTGTTGCGGTTGCGCCCAACTTGTCTGCCACTAACGATCCGTCGATCCTCTCCAGCGGCAATCAGTCTGATCTGATACGAACACTATTCCTCTCGTATTTCCGCCCTCGTGTGGGAATTTCCGCGCTTCGTAATTGGATCAGGTTCAGGTTTGGACTGAGTCCCCCCTGGGATGCTCCATAATTATCAATTATTTTCAAACAATTAATAAACATTTATAATCATTTACAATTTGCTCTGGTATCCTCCTATCAAGCGGAAGCAGCTGCAAAACAGGAAAACGTTTCCTTTTAACGCAGATAGTTAAGAACAAGTTAAAAGGTATTTTAGCTCATTATTTAAAAAATGTATTTTACTGTTTAATATTTGTTTGTCAATTATGATTATATCACTTATGTTTAAAACTAAACAAATTAAGATATTTATAGAAACGTAATAAGTCTTAGCTGGCTCTATAGAGATCCTTCCCCTTCTAATTAAAGGCATCCTTTATTAAAATCAAATTTTGCAACGTGGTCAGGAATATTCAGCACTATATTGTGTTCCCATGCGGGGTCTGAGTTCCGACTGAGATTTTAATCGCACGTCGTCAGCTGTCCGCTGGGATATTTGGATATTTTGGGTGCTTTTGGATGTTCGGCACGCACAGTTAGCCGCAAACAATGGCGATGGCGATGGCGATGGTGATGGCGAAATTTGAATGCCGAAACTATGGCCATGTCAGGCGGCCATTTTGCGTTGAAAGGATAACAATAATAATACCCTCAATCGGAGCTGCCCGCCTGACTGGATGCTGGATGTTAATAATGTCACTCCGGCAATTGACCAGCATGAATGTGCCCAGTCGAGTCGAGTGTGATTCCCCCCGGTGGCTCATTTATTGTTCATTTCATTCCCCGAAACAACTCCCCTTTCAAGGCGAGACAATCGCCGCCATTAATGCGATTGCCGAAATGTCATTTGCATGCCGGACCTTCCATTTAGCCATTTAGCTGTGAGAGTCGCAATAACAATAAACTTGATGAAAATTGCATTTCATAGACATTTCATGCCTGGTGTGCCAGTAGTTTGATTAAATTGCCTCTGTTTCCCAGCAGAAAATATCACGATGGGAAATAGTTGATTAACGTTTGGTGGACGAAAAGGGAAAAATTTATTTTGAAGTAAAGGGAAGGCAAATAAACTATCCTTTCTTTTTGAGCTTTTATCGGAATATGATCTTTTATTTAGATATTTAGGTAGTACTATGTTGGTTACAAATTTTGTAACCCTATATATAAAAAAAATTAAACAATAATATTAAGTTTCAAATATTTGAAGTAGGTATACACAATCTTAAAATTATTTTCAACACTTCTCGAATTTAGAATAGCAAGAACAAACATTTTTAACTTAACTTATCTTAAAATAATCAGCTCTTAATTTTTCTATATTATAAGTCAATAAGACAGTTCTTGTTAAGCCTTAAGAGTGTTTATTTCCTTAGGAGTATATTTCTTTCGAAAGATATTACTTACTAAGTTTAAAGAAAACCCCTTTGCTCATTAGACACCGCCGAAAATCTAGCGTTTGGCGTGAAAAATATGAGAGATATTAATGAGCCGTGCCTTTAAAGGATAACTCCCCTCGAGGGGCTATATTCAACCTATCCTTTGACTGTAATGCGATCCACAAAGAAAGCGACCGTGGCGGAATGTGCGACAAGTGTCCACCTCTGGCGCCAGAGTCCATGGCTATACATATACCTACATATGTCTATAGGGGCACGCTTTGTAGAGAAAGCGGCACAATATTTACCACTCGAGAACCTTTCTCTAATCGGACAAACTACCGTTTAATGTTTGGCCAAGAAAGGGGATACGCCTTCTCTTTTAGCCCAGCAGCTGCTTGCAAGAGGAATCATATATTATTAGTTCTCATATTTTCCAATGCCTGAGTAATTTTCCTCATATTCAATAATTACAATGCCGTCCTGAACTTGGCGCCATAACTCAAGAAATTAGACAGGCAATTTCAATTTTGGGAACCCGAACCCAAAACTCAAACCAAATCGAATCCAACCGAAATCGAAAGTTATCAGCGCTAATTGTCAGACCAAGTCTATAAATCTTGTCGGCTGTTGAGCAGAGTTTTCCCCATTTAGGAGTTTTAGTTCTTCAGTTCTTTTGGTGAGGGTTATCTCCCTGCCCTGCCGCATAATTACACGTCTTTTGTGCGAGTGAATCGGGTGGAGATAAGCATTTGGGGCTAGTCAAGCGTTATGCCGGCCGATTAGATGGAGACGACAGCCTCAATTACATCTGGAGCAGGGAGAGCTGGGTTCCTCCTCGACTCCCAAGAGCTCTTGCTGATAAGACCGGGATGGCTGTCAGCGATGTTATCCTTTTTATGCTCAATTACAAGCGCTATGTTTTAATTTGGACTGATAGTGGGGATAGTAGTCCCGCGGGCCTAATGGAAATCGATTGATAATTTTCATAGCTTATTGAATTAGTCTAGTGTTGAGGCTGCTAGGTTTATTGAACTCACTGGAAAACCAGAAAATATTACAAACAAATATGTATTATGTGATAAGGCGCAGAGAGATTTATGCGTCGAAAATGTATACATTTTTAAGCATTTTATTTGAACTTGAATTTTAACCACACTCCTACAATTCTTAACAAAAATGTTTGTAATGTTTATCAACTTTATTCTATAAGAAATTATATATCAAAGAACATGTGAAGAACAGATTTTATGAGTGGATAAATCTTAGCACCGATCAAAAGCCTGTTGAAACAAAAATGATTTTAAATTTGTACTTTAAAATTCTTACTTTTTAAAGCAGATGTTTACTTTTAAGAGAGGTTATTTTAGTAAATTAAAGTTCCTTGGGCTAAAAGGTAAAAAAATTAGTAAAGTCCATAAATACTCAATAGAAAAATTGACAATTTAGTCATATTACTTTTAAATGTTTAAATATTTTTTATGGCTTTTCCAAAGATGAATAAAAATACCTAATTGCTGGCCAATTTCCGTGACTTTTTCCCTACGTGTGACTTGGGTTTTGGGCTGGGTCTGAGCCGATCTGCAATTTCCGAGGTAGACAATACCGGCTCATTGTTTTTGCTGCACCTTTTCGGCGCAGTCGAGGAGGCAGCGGCAAAATCTGGTGCATTGTCTGGCATCTTGGCCCGGACTTTCGGCCATTGTTCCTATCAGTGGCCGGGCATTGTTGGCCGTTGCGAAATACAAAACAAAAACCGAGGCAGCAAAAAAGAAAAAAGATACAATTTTACACCTCTTTTGTGAGGCGGCCGTGTTTCGATTGTATTTTAAATAGGTTCAAGTGAAGCGCATCTAATTGCCAGCAGCCGAGTGCCAAGTGTGTTTTGGCCTTAACGCCTCCGGGCCTTCAGTTTGCCGTTTTTCCCGGAAATCAAAAAGGTGCTGCAGTCCGGTCGTTGATATATGAAGCGTGTCAACGGCATCTTTAGTGGTTTTTAATTTGGAAATTGTTTTGGTCACTCCCCGAAAGTGCAAAATTCGTTTGCGTTTGTCCAACAACTGTCGATTATTTTCCCCCTAACGATATTAAACAATTGCGAAGGGTTTTTGGGTTCTGGACCCATTGTGTCAATTGCTTGTTGGCACTTTTAAACCCGCATAAAAGTCCTGGCCAACAATCCGCAATTAAAGCATATGCTCAGGAGATCCTTGTGAATTGTCTCATTACGAAGATGTTTATCTTTGTGTGTTTATCTGTGTTATCTGTGAACTGGGAATATCCCTCGCATATCGCACATTTTGTGCGGGAGGCTTTCTGCACCCTCATTATTTTTGGCTTTATGACGAGCTACAACAAGCCAATTATGTTGGGATTTTCGAGTCGAGCATCTGGGCCTGCCATTAATCGATTGGCGACGAGGAAATAAAAACAGAAATAGCCATAATTGGCAAACAAAGTCGTCAGCTGTCGTCGCTGCAATCTGCATATGAAATCGACTTCAGACGAGTCATGTCCACCTGGCAAATGTATCTGTATCTGTATCTTTTGAGCTGAACTATCCGAACGAACGTGTGTGGTCAGCGGCTCACGTGTCAAGGAGAAGGAGGAGGAGCAGGATCAGGAACAGAGGGAAGGATGCCCAAAAATGATTTAATAATGAACTCGTCGGGGACAATGGACCATCGACTATGAAGTGCGATTCCCTCTAAGCGCTGCTCCCTTGACATCCAATCTCTGCTGACAGGCCAATTGTTTGATTGTTTCGTTTCGTCAGAATTTCTAAAAAAAAAAAAAATAAAGGAGAGTATGCAAAAGATACACACTCAAACACTCAAACACTTGAGCTCTTTCAGGCGTTTGATGGGTGTCAAAAAGGCAACGTTTTCCTACAAGAGGATTAGCCGGATTTGGGCCTTTGTCCGGAGGAGATCAGCCAATTTGAGAGTCAAAGTGCAAATAGCATTATGCGCTTATGGGCCATACAAGTTGCACTTTTTGATTGATCCCCTCAAATTCTGTGAGGCAGCTGCCTGAGTTCTACTTTGTATTGTTCGAAGATGAGAGAGATCAGCGTAATTAAAAGATATTTTTTGGTCGATCTCTGCTGTTGCCGAAAAGCCAAAACAAATCCGATTATAATCGCATATGAATTGGCTGTGGGAGAATATGTTTTGCTGCGTATATTTAGCTTCTGAGAATTAACAAAAATTCAATTGTGCACTTGATGTTGTTTATGATGGTATTTTGGATATTTTTCTCATGGTAAGTGAGAAAGATCCTTTAAAAATATAAATAAAGTATATTTTCTTTGTTCTGCTATTTCAAGTATAAAATTTTTAGTAAGCACAGTTTGGATTATGATGTAGATATTTAGCATTACCAATGGTGTTAAAATATTATTTAACCTTATTAAATTAATACAAGTCTTAAAATGGTATAGGGGAACATGGGGCATAACGGGGCAATTTTCAGTTATGATTTTTTCACATACAAAATATATTTTTTGTGAATTTTTTTCTAGGATTCTTTATTAACTCATATTATAATGAAAAAATTTTAGAACATCAAAAATCATGTAATTGAATTATATTTTTGACGATTTAGAAAAAAAGTTCATCCCGTTATGCCCGAGCACGGGGCATAACGGGATACTTCCTCTTGTTATAAAATTAATTTAAGTTGCGAATATTGCATTAAATGTTTTTATTGTTAATAAATAAGACAGTCAGTTGTTGTCAATTTTTTTATTATTGCAAAATATGAAAACTGATAAAATAGCGATTCAACCAAAAAAAGTTTATGCTTCTTGACATTGTGTTGGACAAATATCTTTGCTTGAAATGGTTATTTCCACATAAAGTTTGTTATTTATTAATTTTTGATTATTAATAACAGCCTTCATCGTCATAATCACAACTGAGTTTGCTTACTGCAAAGATTGTGCCCCGTTATGCCCCGCCCGTTTTGCCCCCGGGAACACTTTTTGATAAACCCTTATAAAAAAAACTAGCGCATGGAATAAAAAAAAATAGCGATGTAAAGCGAAACAACATATTATATCTTGAAATGAACCCAATATTTATAAAATATTAACAAATATTACTTACTTAGATATGCAAAATCTCGAAAGTTACAATTCGACCGGAATTTACACCATATATGCTGCAAAAATATGCTGACCAATAATGTGCCGGTTTCACTTTCAAAATGTCGCATATGATGTAAAACTATGTTGATGTAAATTTCAATAGATGGCGCGACAGTGTGAGACAATTATTAATTTCATCCCGTTCTGCCCCTTGCCCCGTTATGCCCCATGTTCCCCTATGTAGACTGTCAAAACCTTTGATAAAATGTACATCACCTTCTGTTAATGTGCACATTAAAAAGGATTTTATATTACTCCTTGGACTTTCCAGATCAAGGACTCTTGGCCCATTTGTATCCCACTAAGAGCAACCATCTGACTCCGGGCTTTATTAATTAGCGGGCCATAAAGCCAAAGCCAAGTAGCTCACAAATTTCAATCAGCCAGAGGCTGGAAAAAAGGCGGAGGAAGGAGGATCTGCTGCTATGGGTTAACCTTAACCTTAACCCAAGTGTCGACATTGTTGTCTCCTCGCCGGCTATTGATATAGTAAATTTCCAAAGAAATCTTAGAGATGCGTGGCGGTTGATAAGCCTGCAGCAGCAGCATTTAGTGGCAGATGCAACTGCGCTTTATTGTGTCGCTTGAGTTTCGGTTCGGGATTGGGAATGGGTTTGTGTTTGGGCCTCAGTTTTCTCTAGGATTGCTCCACACTCCACTCGCCGTGTTCATTAGCCGCCATAATTTATATGAGCCAACATATTTATTGAATGTTTTGGCAGTCGTTTTAACGGCTAGCTCGAGACCCAAGGCTTGTGTCCACCATTTGGCTGGGCCCAGCTGCCAGCCAGCGAGTGTCATAAAGATGCAGTCAGAAACAGGAACTGGGAATTGCATAACTATTTTTTAATAATAACAACTAATAATAATAAAAAACATTCTTAAGCTAAGTTCACAGAGAGATTTAGAATCTGTTAAAGAGTTAGAATATTACATTTTTGATACCATTTTATTTTAAACACATTGTAAGGTAACATACATTGTTAGGTTATCAAAATCTATTGTCTAAAAAGTATTTAATATTTTTTTGAGTGCATAGAGTGAGTGCCATAAAGTTGGGAACAGACCAGCGACAGTTGCCACGAGGTCTGGAGTTAGTTTCTGTTTCTGTTTCTGGCACCTGGGTATCCGAGTCTCCGAGTGTCCGAGTACCAGGGTGTGGTGCCTCAGCGTCTGCCAGTTTTGGTTTTTGGGCTAAGCTCACAGCATGCAATTATTTTTGTGTGCGAGTGTGAAAATAATAAACCTGCCAATAGTGTGCAGAAAGTGTCCTGCGGTTCCTGTGCCGCCTCCTGCGCCCCTTTTGCCTCCTTTATCCCGCTCAAGTGCGCACTTGAGATGCGACGTAGGGTACCCAGCTGTCCTGGGAGATGAGATCAGATGAGATGGGCAGAGGGACAAGGACACCCTACCTGCTCTCGGTACTCGAGACGCTGTGGGTGTTGCAAAGTGATGGATGAGGCGAGACGCTGGGGGAAACGGCAGGATTCAAGTGCTTGTGGTGTGTCCTTTTGTTTGAGTTAACATTATTCTTTACTTTAAATACCAATTAATAACTGCAGCTGAAACTGGAAACTAAAACTGGAACACACAAGTGGACCGAGCCAGGCTAAGTGCAAATATCGCTCGATCAGCCCATCATCTTTCTCTGACTCTGTCTTTACACTAGAAAAATAAATTGGAATAAGTTTGTAATTTGACTCAAAATATATTGCTCTTTGATCTCTCTTATAGCAATTTATTTATATATTGTGGTTGGTAAATTTAATTTTTTTTTTTTTTTTTAAATTTTTTTTTTTTTTTTTTTTTTTTTTTTTTTTTTTTTTTTTTTTTTATTTTTTTTTTTTAATTTTTTTTTTTTTTTTTTTTTTTTTTTTTTTTTTTTTTTTTTTGTTTTTAAAAATTTTATTTTTTAAAAATTTTAATAAAAATTAAAAAAAATAAAAAGGAGAAACAAAAAAATAAAAAAAAAAAGGGGGAAAGGGGGAGCGGGGAAAAAGAGGCAGAAGATACAAAAGCGAAATGAAAAAAAGGGAAAAGAAAAACAAAACACCAAATTCAATTTTCACAAAAAAAACAAACAAAAAACAACCACAAAAATAAAAATTAAATTTTTAATTTTTTTTTTTTTTTTTTTTTATTTTTTATTTTTGTTTTTTATTTTTTTTTTTATATTTTTTTTTTTTTTTTTTCTTTTTTTTTTTTTTTTTTTTTTTTTTTTTTTTTTTTTTTTTTTTTTTTTTTTTTTTTTTTTTTTTGTTTGTTTTTTTTTTTTTTCTTTTTTGGGGAGTAGTTTTTTTTTTAAATTTGGGAGGGGTGGGGGTTTTTTGTGTTTGGGTTTTTTTGGGGGGTTTTTTTTTTGTTTTTTTTTTTTTTTTTTTTTTTTTTTTTTTGGTTCTTGTTTTTTTAAAATAGGATTTTTTTAAAGGGGGGTCCGGGGTAGGGGTCTCTGGGTGGGTATTTTTTTTTTTTAAAGATATATTTCTTGGCGGGTTCCCGTTTTTTTTGTTTTTTTTTTTTTTCTTTCTTTTTTTTTTTTTTTTTGTTTTTTTTTTTATTTTGTTGTTTTTGATGGGGGTGGTGTAGAGGGGGGTGGGGGCGGGGTTCGGGGTTTTCCCGTTTTGTGTTGTGAAGGGAAAGAAAGAGGAAGGAACGAAAAATTTAAATTTGGAGTTGAAGGTGGTTGGGGGTTTTAGTAATTTTTATTTTTTTTCCCTTTTCCCCCTCCCTTTTTCTTTTTCCTTTCCCACCCCCACCCTCGTTTTTTTGGTTGGGGAAGTTGGAAAACAAAAAAGGGGGGGGGGGATAATTTTTTTTTTTTTTAATTTAGGGGTGGTTTTTTTTTTTTTTTGTTTTTTTTTTTTTTTTTAAAAAAAAAAATTAAGAAAGGGGAATTTTAGCTAAATGAAAAGTTTTAATATGGGGGGGAGAAAGGTTCGCCGGGTCAGCTAGTAAATAAATAAATCTATAAAAATACTTATACTCAAAAATGTTCTCTAGTTCTGTTCCCTTCCAAATAATTAGCTTTTATTATTACAGGATTTATTTTCAGATAAAAACATATTGAAATTGTAAAATGTTCGAATGTTTTTGGACGTTAAGCTGATTTTATATCCTCAATTAAAATATTTTGTCTTACGCAAGCGTGTATTTTCCATTTTTGGCGAACATATATACCTAAAAAATAGTTGGGACTTACTCACAATAATGAAAAATATTTTATTTTCCCCTAGTGTAATTACCTCTCTTTCCTTTTCGATCTGGCGTGAATGCGTCATAATCTTGCCACTTGAAAATGATCGCAAATATTTGTAGAGCAACCGCTGACGACGTCGGAGTCGAGTCGACGACAACTTGAAACAATTAATGTGGCATTTGTGTTCCGCCGCATGACTTTCGGCTTCTGCGCTCAGATCCGCACCTCCGCAAACAAATGCTAATGGGTATGACAAGTCAGCCGGCCACCGCCACTGCCACCGCCACCGCCACCGCCACCGCCACCGCCGCCACTTACTCAATTACTTTGCCAAACATGGCCAAGACCAAGACAGTGGACCCATCACCCATCACCCATCGTCCAGCATTCGGAGTATTTATGATTTGTTTGCTCATCGGCTGGGACGTTCCAACTACCAAGCGTCAACATTTGCCATGCAAATAAGGCGCAGATCGCGGTGAGAGGTCCGGCTTTGTCAGGTGTCCAATGCCAGTCGGCACTTCGCTCTATAGAGAGAATTTGGAGGATACGAGTGTATCCCTATCCCCATCCCCATCCCCCCTTTGGGAGGCTGGCTACATCTATTATGACTTCAAAGCGGCAACGCGCGCCAATTGTTGTGGCAGATTTTCTATAAACTTTGACTCACATTTGCCAATTAACTGCGACACTTTGAGTGTGTGTGCCTTGGCAGCAGCTACCGGGCTCTATAAATAAACTCTATCTAAATGGGGAGAAAATCACTATTCGATGGGTGGAGTTACGGATGCCCTAACTCACAGAGGGGCTTAAATCAAAAAAAAAATGTATAAGGTTTTAAAATATTAAATTAAATGCCTAATATTAAATTATTGTTCAATAAAACAATTTTTTTATTTGATTTCGTTAAATCTGAAAAACAAGTAGTCTATCTACATATTTTTTTAATTTATTAATAATTTTTACTTTGTGTTTTCCTAAAATGTATGAGTTTTTTCATAAGTTTGATAAATTTAACATTTTCAGTATCACCTTAAAAATGAATCATGGTGAAAGCAGTTTAAGGGCAAATCAAAATTAAAAAAAGAAATAATTTAAAACACACAAAAACTTAAAAACAAAATTAATACTTCCGATTCTTATAAGAAAATACCACTAGTTGTACCTTTATAAATAAATTCTGTTAACACTCTGGTTGATAAAAATCAAGTTATTTTTAAAGCATAAATGTTGACTTGATCATAAAGTATTTTAATATTTTTGAGGTCCTTCTGCCAGGGAACTCAACCAAAAAAAGGGTATCAAAAACGCGCCGCGCGCGCCTTCAAATCGCATCAATGGGCCTTGGAGCCACGAGAACAATTGAGCAGCTTCAACTCCAGTGCCCAGTGCCCAGTGTCCAGTGTCCAGTGTTTCCAGTGTCCAGCTTCGGCTTTCAGTTGGGTCCGCAGTCCGGCAACAGAATCGACTTCACAGATACCATATAGTATGTATACAAATGGCAGAGGAACGCTGGAACGCTGGCGGCTGTGTGCGATGTCAATTAGCAGCTACGGAATGACACTTTATGTGCGTCGCGCGAGAAGCTTCAGATTTAGCTTTTGCCTGGCTCTGGCTCTGGGTTGGATTCGGAATTGAAATTGGCTACTGCTACTGGCAGTGGACGGCTGAATCCTTGTGCAAAGTGCAATCAGTGCAAAGCAGAAAGCCAACGAAAAGCCAGCGACCATGAACGGCCAACGCAGTTGACAAACAAATGTGCCGGGCCAAGGAGCCAGAGATCTAAGGCAAACAAACAATTGATATGGCCCAGACGGGCTCTGTGACTTGGAACCTGGAAGCTGTACAGAGAAAAAAGTATTTACCAATATATCTATTTTGATTTTTTCCCAATACTAAAAATGTTATCATATAAAAAAAAACTCTTTGACCTAATGCTTAAGTCCTTCATATTATAGATCCTTCCTATAAAATTATTAACTTTTTCCTTTCAGGTCAAAAAATGCATACTTAAATTACAAAACATCCAAATTTACGTAATTTAGCCCTTAATAATTTAAATAATTGATTTAGTTTTATTATATTAAATATAAAACATATTATATATAAAATATTTTATTTAAATACGTCGATAGCAACTTAATAATAAACACTATTGTTTTGATAACTCAAGTTATATTGACGATATTTAACTTTTACACATTTCTATTCATTATTTTTTAAAAGTATTTAATATAATATAGGTTTAACAGAAATAAATTTTATATACTACCAATACCGCTTAGTTTTTTCTCTCCGTGTACAACTTGGTCATGGAGAACAGTAAGAGCGTTTCTCCATCTCGAGTTTGGGAGCTTAGCTTCTGAAGGCGAGCACTGGGATCTGGGATCTGGGATATGGATATGCGAGCGGACTCGAATCGCCGCAAAGTGACTTGTAAACATTTTAGCAACTTTTCAACTTCAACTTCAAGTTGAGGCCGGGCCTAATGAACTGCACTGTCCGTTTGTTGGGACATGGGATCGGGATCGTGTGATTGTCAGTGCAGTTTGCAATCGCGTCTGCAAATTGACAAGATAAATACATTTAGCTAATTTGATTTTAGCTGCCCGAGTTTCGGATTTCTGATTTGGCCTGGGTAAGCTGAACCAGAAGCTGAAGCTGCCTTAAAGGAAGCTGAAAATTTGTACGCATAAAGCGCAATTAAGTTGTAATTAAGCGGCACAAAGGCAGCCGACAAGTCGGCCATTTATGGTGCTCCGAGCTCCGAGTCGTCCTCCCACGCCAAAAACAATCAAAATTCATTAGCCAAGCGACGACAAATAAAGCCAAGGGCCCAGAGAGTCAGGGGTGACTTTGCACAGCCAGATTCCAGAGTAAATATGTGCCCAGAGGGGCGGAGATGGTGGCACATAAAAGGCGACAGAACCGCACATCCTGCCCCAGGAAGCAGCCGGCTGAAATTACAAAAGTCAACCCCCGAATGGCAGAAAGCCATAAAAACGCTTGAAAAGCGTATGCTCTCCATGGCTCCCATCCAGCCATCCAGTCATCCAGCCTCCCAGTAGAATCCCCGTGATGCTGGAGGCCAAACCGAAACCGAATAGCCCAGGCCGAAGGCTTTTGAAAAATTGCAAATTGAATTAAGCCAAAGTTAAATGGCTAAATGACTCGAGCCAAGTATCCTCCCAGCCCAGCCATCTCTTTCCCAACCAGCAGCCACCAGCTCAGTGGGTATTTGGTTTGCCTTTTGGGTGGAAAATGGTGGGTGAGTGGGTGGGTTTTTGGTTTGGGAGGCTGTGGTTTGGCGCATGATAGGAGCTAATATGCTGCAAAGGGTTTTATCCTTGGCACACGAATAAACAGGACACCATGGGCATGCGAGAATATGTTGAAAATCAATAAAGTAAAACGGAATGTATTTCGAAATTTAGTTTAAGAGGATTACTTATGTTTTTAGAGGGCTTTAATGATTTTAATTGAGAACATCAAAGACCTCAGATTTAAAAAAAAATATTTTATAAACGATTGAGATCATTTATTTAAATATTTATGAATAAGAAACATATGATATCATCACCAGATAAAAAATTGCTTTAAATGTTTAAAACTTTACGAAATATTTCTTACCTTGTTAATTTACTTGAAATCTATTATAAACATCTGTATGTATAATCTTTAATAATATTTTTTTACGTTGAAAATAAATTATTTAAATAAATTTCATAGGGAACAAACACACTTTTGGAAAGGTATTCCTTGCAATCATTTATAAATTGAATTCATTTAAAAAAAAGCCCTCTACAAAAAGTCAGTGGCTTTCCACTGTACCCATCTTAAGAAAAACCCGCAGCCCACACAGAAAAGCCAACATCGCACCATTCCAAGCCCAGAAAGGCAGTCTTTTGGGCCTGGACGGGATTGGAGTGTTAGTGCTAGTGTTATTTACCAGGCTAAATTATTAAACGATTGTTAAACGAGCGGATAAAGGATGAGCGTGAATGATGATGATGATGATGCTGCTGCTGGGCGGGGTGGAAACAGGGAAATGGGAAAAGGGATGCTGACAAGAGGGTGTAAAATCCTGGGTCCGGGAAAAATGCTCGGGAGGATGGGGGCAAGCGGAAGACTGCTGCCTTGTTAGTTTGCCAGCTGAAGGGGAAATTTGATATTAGGTAAATTTATTTGATTTACATTTTTATGGGGCACCCGTTTGGCGCACAGGGTGGGTGGATAATTCCAAGTCGGGTGGAATATTCCCTGTTGTTTGCCAACGACGTTGACGTCGTCCTGCGCTTATCTCACATAATGTCGGCAATGAAGATAAGAACCTGTCTAGGGTACGAATAATACGGCACCACACCACACCACACCGCACAGAGCACAATAAATAAAGTAAATACAAAATGAATTAATAAAAATGGCAGCAAAAAATAATAATCATAAACGAGCTTGTGACGCACGTTCAGCTTTTTTTGTTGGCATGCACAGAGATAAAAAGAGTTTTAAATATTTAAATGTAGAAAATAATAATGAAATAAGTTTTACCGAAAAATAATAAAATTTTTAATAACATTATAGTTAGAGAAAGAACCATAATTACTTTAAAAAAATATGATTGTGTGTTTGTATGATAAAGTATTAACTAATTAAAAAATCTAAAAATTCTCTTGTTACCAAATTGTAAAGGTAAATCGATAGTAAATAAAAAGTTATGTAAGATCAAAATTCGCAAATAAAGTTTTTATGTCACAGATAAGATCTGTTGATCGATTCAAGGAAATTATGTTTTGTCAGTGGAAATATTTTCAAAAAGCAAAGTGGGTGAAATAAAAAAATGAAGCAGGGAAGCAGGACTCTGCTGTCAATCAAGCAACCACCCAACCACCCACCCACCGAAGGCAATCAGTGCCAAATCAGAACTTTATTTATTTGCTTGTTGTTTGCCAAACATTTACGCCATCAGCAAAACGACACCCGAGAGCTCGTTAAATGCTCAGCCATGCGGATGTAATTCAATAAACGAGCGCTGCGCCATCATCAACACCCCACCGTTTAGCAGAGTGTGTGTGTGTGTGTGTGTGAGTGTATTCTTGGATATGTATAAGTGAGTATCTGTGTGAGGCAGCCGCTGTGACTAAATGACTGACTGACAACCGCAGGGTGTGCGAGTGTGCGAGTGTGTGAGTGTGCAAGGGGATGGTTTATTTACTCGCCAAACAACCCCTCGAAAGCATCCCGAAATCCCCCTCACAAAAACCTCCGTTTCCACCATCTCCTCTCGTCCTGCAATAACGTTTATTGAGCTGAGTTTCGCAACAGCCTCGTCCTTCGGAAATTTCTGAACTGTCAACATGTCAACTGTTGGTCGGAAAGGTTGTTTGTTGTTTGTTGTATTTATCTGGGGTGCTGGTGTGGGTGGCACATCGCTTTTTCGGCCTGTTAAAGCGATTTAACGCATCGCAAGGATAATGAAATTTTGATTATGCTCCGCTTGGCTGGTTGTCCTGGCACAGTGTCGCCCTCTGTTGGGGCGAACTGGTTGCTGGGATCGCTATGAAATTAGCTTCATTTAAGAGGTCCTTTGATATTTTGGGGGTGGAGAAGGCTTAAGTTCGGTGAGTTGCTAATTATCTTTGCAAAAGGATGGATATTTAAAGAAATTTAATTGTTTAAATAGGAAAACTAACCAAATAATTGTTTTTAAAAAAAATCTACCACCAATCTTCATGTTATAATTTAAAAAAACTCATTTTATACCCTCATTTTAAAATAATACCTATGTACTTATACTTTTTATACTTTCTATACTTTTAAGTTTGCGTCTGTAAGATTATAAATTGTTAAGAAAGATATTAAAATAAATAAAAATAATAACAATAATGACTTGGTACAATTTGTTTAATTCTTCAATAAAAAAAGTTAAATAAAAACTAAAATTAATTACTAGAATACATGTGTTCAAGTCTAGTAGATCGCATTGTTCTTCTTTCCCACTAGTATAATAATCAATTTGCTGACTGGGTAATTGTTCATTCTCGGATACAAACAATTATGCAATTCAATTCTGAATTAATTGCACAATAAAACACCAAATTCTCATTTAATTGCCGGACAAAAAAGCACACGAAGCCAAAGTGGCAACCCACATAAATATGCAACACCCACACACTCAAACACACCCACTTAATCATGGCTACCCCTTCCCATTTCCATTCCCATTCCCCCTTTTTTACCCACAGCTTCTAAAATCAAACTCGAATCGGACGGCGGGAAATATAAATTCGAAAAATTATGAAAAACTATCAAAACATTTACATACGTGCAGGGGAGCCGGGAAGAAGAAGAAGGCAGTGCGACTTGCTCTCTTCGATCAACGTAGATAGTGTTGTCAGATTGGCTTTTAAGCAGTCAAAACCAGGTTTTTTAAAGTAAAATAAAATCTTTTAACATTTTCTTATTTTTAGATCTTGAACCTACATCATCTAGAAAATATTTAGAGTATACAATAAACCATTTGGAATCACTTAAAAAATTTGCTTCTTTATGGAAAAATGTATATTGTTTCAGTGTTATGTGTACCAAATAGAAAAAAATATTAAATAAAAGTGTATTAAATAAAATTTTTATCCGAGAAGAAAATATTACAGTAAATGAGAGACTGATCTATTGTAAAGCGTTTTTGTTTGAAAAAGTACATAAATACGCTGGAAAAGTTATAAAATAGATGTCTTTCATTTTGAAATGAATATAGTTTTCCTTGTGGGTTTAATTTTTTTTTAAGTTCAAAAGCTTAAGATTGTATTTTTTGTTAATTTTATATTTTAAAAATTTAGTGTAATGAATCATATATTTAGTATAGATTTTTGAATATTGTTTAAAGCTCTTTTTTGTAGTCTGTAGTTGTCAGCACTGCACGCAACCAAATCGGCGGCCATTTATCAATTGGCCAACTTGGCCGAAGCGTGGACTTTTGTTGCTGCTTTTGTTATTGGCCGACTTGCTGCTGCTTTTGCCGGTTTCGTTTCATCTTGGCTTGCTGGTCAGCAGGGGGAGTGGAGTGGGCTGGAGCCCGCTTATGATGTTTATTGAAAAATTAATTTGCGCCTCGTTTTTGTATTTCTTTTTTCGGCGCTCATTTGCGTATTTCAAAGCGCAATGAATAATGATGGTGGTTAAGTAGGGGAAAATAAAAGAAACGCTCGACGTGCTTGGCCTGAGAAATTAATATTTGTAATTGGCTATAATTGTTTATGCCAACGGCACAGAGTCTAGAAAATGAGACGAGGACAATGATATTAATGAGCTGAGGGGCATCATCGCATCACATTTTGTTGCCATTTCGAAATGTTTAATTGAAAAGAAAGCGGAATTGTTGGAACTCATAATGAAGTGCTCAACTTTGGGAAGTAGGAAAATATTTTAATCAGTGGAAACGCTGTGAAGGGGCGTTGAAAAAGTGGTAAGAGATATATCAAGTGTTAATTTAATGGCTGGGAAGTGTGTGAAGATAATAAATGGGTTTATTGTTGGGTCTCTCTTTGGGAGAAATTAAAAATAATTTTGGGAAATGTTTTAAACACTTTGACATCATTGATTGAGTTAAAAAAACTAAACCAAATTTTTATAATAAAATTTGTAAGATAAAAAAAAAAAAGTTGTTTTGAATTCAAAAATCCTTTACAAACACATTTTTTAAAATAAATCCTTTTATATTTTAAACCTTCAAAAGAAGAAATAATATTAGTAAAAATATTTTTAATGACTAATTTACTTTAGACTGGTTTTTTTTACTATTTCAAATTTAGTTAAGGATACAATTAAATAGGAATATTGTTCTGAATATTAAGTATCCGCAATGTGCGTCGTATGCAATCACAACTAACTAATTAAGGGAGCCACACAGCCATTCGTCAGCTGTTCTAATTGAGCTCTTTATTCTCCCCCCACTGGCAATTCCCATTAAAATCCTTTCACCAACTTGCCACCCAAAGACCCGAGGAAATCTCCACCCACCCACACAATCCTTCCCAACTTCGTCCTTTGAGAAAGCGGAAGACAAAGGAGCAGTTGAACAATGGCTGGCAAAAGTTTTCAAGCCAACAATTTCACATAATAATCCTTAAAATGAGTTTAATTTGTAGAGCAAAAATTAATAACAGAAAGGGTTTCTTTTATTTTGTTTGCAGTTCATTTCGTAGCTCATTTTGGGTCTTACAGGGGGGATGGCAAAATTCTGTATAATCGTGCATATATTTCACATTTTTATGTATGTATGTGATTGATTTGCCCCGGGTCCCAGGATGCTCGATTTATGTGCCCCGATCCGATTTTTATGGCTTATCTTTGAGGTGCGCACCGAAGGACTTATGAAAGAGCGGAGACGAAGAAAAAACATAATTTCCTGACCGAGATTGCAGCTTTGCGATAATAATGCTGTCCCAGTCCTTTGATTCCGATGTTTTGGCCCTGATAATGATGGACTTATTATTTATTATATTGCTTGTAAGTAGCTAAGGACATTTGGGGGTACCAATTAAATTCCTGGCTATATGTATAGCTCAAAAAATCACGCCAATTACGTTGACAGCGGAATTTAGCCAAATGAAGTCATGGCAGAAAGAGAGGGCCGAAAGAAAAGCCAGAGACCAAAGTGGAAATGGACAAGCGTTTGCCGCCGCTGCTTGTTATAAAATGCTAATACGCGCAGCAGCTCGAAAAAAAAGTGGAAAAACGCTTTGAAGATTGAATTATTCAATAATAATTAGGCGTGCGAGGGGGATGGCTATGCAATGCTACAGTCTCTCGCTGTCTCCTTCGCGCTTTTACCCAAAGAAAACTCACCACAGTGGAGCGAGAGAGCGAGCGAGAAAAGAAGGCGGCGCAAAGCAGAAAAGTGGAGAAATACAAAACTCACAGAGTAAAAAAAAAGAGGGAGAGGGCTATTGTCAGGCCAATAAAAATGGTGTCGCTGCTAGGGGCACACCACAGGAGGGAAAGAGAGACAAAGAGCGCACAGCCGGTTTTCCACCACCAGGTTATTGGGCTGTCAGTGTGTGCGTGAGTATCTGTGTGCGGCTGAGGCAGCGGTGCATCCGAAAGTACGCCTGTAGTTTCAGTCGCAGAACAGACGTGATCTCAAGAAGACGTGTATCTCTTAGATCGCTAAAGCGAAAGAAACCTCGAATATCGCCGCGTGTATCTGTGTGACAGTGTGTGTGTGCTTAGCGCGTGTGATGAACGAGCTTACCCACTAATTAAATAAAGATAATCGAAACAAATTAACAGCAGGCCATGTCGCAATAAAAAACAATAACTGGCTGCGACCCAAAGTATTTAACCAGAGTTACAGTGAACAGCAATAACAAGCGATCGCAAGGCTTTATGTTAAAGCTCAGCCCAGCGAGCATGACAGTGACCGGTCTGCGCCAGACGATGACCAGCCCCACGGTGCCGCCGACCAGCAACATCAGCAACATCAGCAGCAGCAGCAGCAGCAACAGCGGCGGTAACAGCAGCAGCAGCAACACCCAGACCATGGCCACCAGCTTGAGTCCCCATCCGCTGGCCAGTCCCACCTCGCCGTCGGCTTTGTTGCTGGCCCACCAGCAGCACTTGCTGCAGCAGCACCAGCAACACCAGCAGCAGCAGCAGCAACAGCAGCAGCAGCAGCAGGCCCTCCAGCTGGCTGCAGTGCATCCGCCAGCCCATCACCTGCACAAGACCACCTCCCGACTGAGCAACTTTAGCGTGGCCTCGCTCCTAGCGGACACCAGGCCAAGGACGCCGCAGAATCAGCCCGGAGATGCACCCACCAACCTGTCCAGCTCGGCGGCCACCTCACCCGTTTCCCAGGCCAGCAGCACGCCGCCTCCGCCGCCCCAGAATTCAGTGCCCTCGAATGCCTTTCATCCCGCTGCGGTGGCCCACCACGCCCACTTGCTGCAGGCCGCCCACGCGGCAGCGGCGGCACACGCACAGCACCAGGCGATGGCGGTGGCCCAGTTGAGGCAACAGCACCAGCAGCAGCAACAGCAACACCAGCAACAGCAGCAGCAACAAGCCGACGCCAGAGCCAACTCCCCGCCCGCCAGCACAAGCTCCACGCCCAGCTCCACGCCCGTGGGAGCTCCGGGATCGGGAGCGGGGAACACCAGCTCCACTCCCGCCAAAAACGAACGACACTCGCCCCTGGGCAGCCACACGGACTCCGAGCTGGAATATGATGAGGAAATGCTGCAGGATCAGGACCCCGATCACGACGAGGAGGAGGACTCCATTGTGGATATCGAGGACATGAACGCGGACGACTCGCCGAGGTCCACACCCGACGGCCTGGATGGCAGTGGCAAGTCCATGGAATCGCCGCATGGAATGAACAACCCGCCGGGTTCGCACATGTCCTCCGCTATACTTTCTCCGGCGGCCCTGGCCTCTGGTCATGTGCCCATCCGGCCGACTCCCTTCTCCGCCCTGGCGGCTGCAGCGGTGGCCTGGACGGGAATGGGGGCAGGAGTCCCCTGGCCGGGAGCCAGACAAATGGCACCTTTTGGCCCACCAGGGATGTTTCCGGGAGCAGGATTCGGTGGAGGTAAGTGTCGCTATTTGTAACTTGTATTTTACACAGTTAGAGTTTTTTCGTAGGCAGCTTGTTATTGTTTTTTGTACTTCCTTAAGAGGAAAGATAAACTTTATCAGTTACAAGTGCTTAACTTTTGTATAAAAGGATATTTTTAGACAAGTTCAGAAAGAGAGGTGTAGGATATGTATGTTAAAGAAAACTCTTAAGGTACTTTTATTGAGTGAAACATAGCAAATTTTTTTTACTTTAAAATTTAGTTTGAACAATATATACAATATAAATTGTATAAAACAATCAAGAATTAGTACAGGAAAAAAACAGATGTGGGTATTACAAAGGTATATTTATAAGTCGATGTTTACATCATTTAAAACTCTGTTCAACTCTTCAAATTAATATAACTTGTACTTGTATTTTGATTGTATTACATATATAAATGTTCTATCAAAAAACGTCTGTAAAAGAACGAGTTTTGTATCTTATTCTTCCGCTTTTACTTTTACTCTCACATTCTCGAAATTCCGATCCATAAATATTACGCTCATAAGCAATAGAAAAATTCGTAAATTTGGCTGCAGAGCAACAATCGCATTAGCAAACCGAAAGAGATGTGTATTCAAAAGCGATACATTTAGTGGAGGAATTCGCTCTGCACTCCCTCATCTCCACCCCCATTGTTTTATCTTTATCTACACCATTTTGTGTCGCATTTTAATTCAATTAACTGCTGCCCCTCGCCTTAATTGGCGTCGATGCGATGGTGATTCTCCACCCGGACAACTGCGGGTGCCCCATCATGGCCACATGGTCACATGGCCACCTCGTCGTCGTCATCATCATCATCATTATCATCATCGCAATCGCAATGATCGTGACTACTGCAGTTTGTAGTCAAAGTGCGTGGCAATTATTGCGGGGCCTTAAATAAAACAATGAAATATGCCTGATTGCTGGGCCCATTATTTGATGATGATGATGATGGGGATATGGGGATGGGGATGTCGCGTCGGTTTTGATTTGCCTCAATTGGCTCCGTCTGATTATTCATTGCACTCGGTTGGTTACCGCCGTTTTTCGGTGTTTTCCGGTCTGACAGCCAGCCAGCCCCCTTCTATCACCAGAAAATCTAATAACAAACGCATAAAAACCGGACTGACTGTCTAACCCAACCGACTGACTGGACAGACTAATTGAAGCGAGTCTGGCGGGTTAACCGGGCGATCTCTATCTGCATGCACAGTTCACACTTTGCCTGCATTTCCTGGACGCTCTCGCCCACAAAAACTAAAAGTGTATGGAAATGGAAATGGAAGCCACAGGGAAAACACTCGCTAAGTCACACTTTGATGCCGGGCTGACATGTGAACTTTGCTTTACCTTCACTCGGCCATCGCGAACTTTGCGTTTCCGCTTTTTGGCTTTTTAAAGTTGCCCAACACTCAAAAAGGGCGGTGCAAAAAGTTGGTGGCAAAAAAGTGTAAATTTGCTTTTTATATGCAGTTCCAGCAACTATTGTTCCTGTTTTTGTGTGTTTCGGCCTTTTTTCTCGCCACTACAAGGCATTGTTTTATAAAGCTGTCGGGTTGCTGCAGAAAAAGCGTCACAAAATAAAAGGGCGTCGTCTAAGGGAATTTGGGTCTTCAAGTGGCTTTAAGGTTTCTATTTTGAATTATTGAAAATTTAACACAATAAAAATTAAGTAATTTTTCTGTGTCATATTTTTCTTTAAAATATATTACTTATTTATAAAGCAAAAAACATATTACCTTCAAAAATGCTACTTTAAATAAGATTTAAGATCGTAAGCTAAGTACAGTCTTTAGGGCACTATTTTGCTTACTAAAAAAATTTCCATAACACAAAAAAAAATCATGCAAGAAATCAGGTTATTAAAAACAAAATTTAAATCATAAATAACAGTATTGAGTAATTAAAATAAAGATCCAAAAATTGAAGTACTTAAAAAATCCACTTTAAAATAGATAAATTTTAAACAAAAATGGAAAATGGAAAAAATTGAAAGAATAAATCAATCTCAATGTGGGCCATCAATTCAGGGCCCTTTGTCAGCCACTTGAGCTATCTTTTGTCCGTTTGTCCGTCCCTATAAAGAGGCCATAACATACCGACAGTTCGAGATGAATAAACTATTCCAAACATTTGCCGCTTATTTTGTCATTTGGCTGTCAACTGCTGCATGTGTATAAAATACAGCCGAACAACTTCATTTCGTTTCGTTACGTTTCATTTGGCAGCTGTTTTTTTTTTTCTGCCTGTCTCGGTTGTTGCAGGTTCAGGTTCCTGTATTCTGTATTCTGTACTCTGTATTCAGCGTGTCTCATTAGCGCAGCAGGTTGCTGTCTTTTGTGGACTGATACCGATGATCCCCTTCGGGGTCTTCCTTGTGACCTGCGCCGCTATCTTCTGCGGCATTATGTCAAGTGTTAGGTACTTAGTGCCTCAGTAGCTGGAGATAGAGGTTGTATCTTTCGGTGGCTACCGTTTGTCGGCTCCTTCATGGCCTATTAAATTAATCCGTCAGGGAACACACACACGCTCAGGTGGAATTTATTTCAAGTTTTTTTTCCTGCCATTTGATTAACATTTTCGTGTTGCAAAATGGGACATTCCCTTTTGTGCCTTCATAATTTAACTAATTGCAAGCGCAGTCAAGTCACGTATGGTGCACATGCCACCCATTTTTTGCCCCTTTTCATTCAACCACCACCACGCATTGCAGCTGCAATTCTTGGCAGCCATTATAGAAATTAATTTTCAAGCTGAACAAACGAGCAACAACTTGGGAGTCATTGCATAAATACACACACACACACACTCTGAAGTTGGTAAGAGAGAGAGAGAAGAGAAAACCTGGCCAAAACGGTGGGTGTGGCATGTCAGCAACGCCCACCCAAAACACGCAATTTTCAACAGCAATTTAAACGTTGACAGACAGACGGCTGCTGGACTGCGGAAAGAGCGAGGAAGGGGGGGGGCTAAAGAAGAGCAGTTAAGAGGGGGGTCTCAGGGGGTTTAGGGGGCCGTTTGCATGCGTTTTAACACCATTTGCAAGGCTCCAGGCCGAGAGAGTCAAAAGCTAAAATAATATTTGCATTCTGCACGCCATCTAACGTGCATAAGCTGTACTAAATACACACATGCAACACATGGGCGTGGGTTAAAAAAGGGGGCTTATTTAAGTTTATAAAGGGGAGAGGGTAGCGGAGATGGGGCTACAGGCGGCGCAGACATTTTGATGTATGTTTTGGTAAATAAAATTTATTTGCATTAAATTACCAAGCCAGACAAAGCGAAGGTGATGGTGATGGTGATGGCGATGGGATGGCCTGTGGGCATATGGGGGTGTTAAGGAGCGGGTGTCTGTGTCTATGTCTATGTCTATGTCAGGTTGGGAAAACATTTGCTAAATATTTGTAGACAATTGGTAGTTCAACTAATTTGAGCTGTTGGATGTTCGGATGTTGCTGCTGCTGTGCACCTGAGTAATTAAATGGCATTTGGAACCTGTCACAAGAGGCAGCCCAGCCCAACCCAAGCCGGCCCACGGGCTATCTGAGCACTCTTATCTTGCCCAGAGGCAGCGAACTTCATTGCAAAACAGTCTAAATAGATATATGGCCAGCACGCAAAGCAATGTGACAAGATTTCCAAAGAGTTGCAAGTGGGCAGTGCAAGAGTGCACTGGGAGAAATATTTAGGGACTACTGCTAAGACATTAAAAGTAAGAAAATAAAGTAATACCTTTAGATGGTAATCTTTGGTAAAATAAATATAACAATTGAATAGTTTTACACGCTTATCACAAGATAAATTAATACAATATATAATAGCGTATCTGGATTCGAACTCCTTTCGTTTTAAATATTTTTATAAAGTCCTCAAAACGTTTTTTCTTTGATTTAAAATTACCAATTTCCCCCCGTGTAAACTTATCTAAGGCAACTGGTTATTAACACGCTCTTTGCTAATTAATTGACTCGTTTAACCGGTGTTAGGGCCCCTGCAAAGAGATAATAATTTTAATGCCTTATGGAAGGAGCAAGGAATTCCCTTTACCCAGGACCTCTTCCTTCGCTCGCACTTAATCGCCCAGCTTAATCATGCATTTAGACGGTAAACTCCTATTTGGTGCTAATTAAAATCCCTCATTATGAAATCAACCTGAGGCCCCCAAGCGGTTGCCGTTTTGACCGTAAGCGTGTAATTGCATTAGCCATCCGGCCAGCGATCTGCCCATTTTCATTTCCATTTCCATTTGGTTGCTTTGGCTGCTGCCCCTTCAATCTTCTATCTTCAATCCATATTGCTCAACCGTTTTCACTGCAAAAACGCTGCTCGATGCTGGATGCTGGATGGTGCTATGCGAAAACGCTTTAATGAAGAATTAATTGCCAGCAATTTGCACCGCAAATCAATCGAATCGAGCGTTGTCACCGTCGGCTTTATATAGTATGTACAGCGATTGCTTTGGATATTTGGTATTGCTGGTGCTCCAAACGATACGCGTAAATTTCACAATTGCTTGTTGCCTGTCTCATTTGCTGCTGTTGTTGCTGTTGCTAGTTGCTGGTCTTATACGATGTCTCGTCTACAATACACCGGAGAACTCAAATTAATTGAAAATCCATTACAAACATAGGCTAAATGTCACAATTGGCGTTTGTGGCATGTATTTGCGCTGGCAATGGCGATGCTGGCGACGTATTGCCCCAGCAGCAACATCATGGAAGCAGCAGCACCAGCAGCAGCACCAGCAGCAGCAGCAACAGCAACAATGCCTATAAAAGAGCAAAAAGGCGAAAACAAGTCTCGCACTCTGGTTTCGCCCGTGTCTTGAGTTTTTCCGCTCGTTTTGCAACTGGCCAAAGGCATTCGGGGGGCGGTGAATCCAGCTCACTTGCAATGGAAACCCCATTCCAACAATTTAGCGACAAATGAGCAATTAATTTTGAAGTAAATGTAAAGCAAACTGAATGGAAAAGGAGCATATGAATAATGGAAGTCACAGCAGTAAAACTGAAATTTATAAATTATGGACATTTAAAAATATTGATAATTTTAAGGACAACTGACCAATTAGCTTTAAATTAAAAAGGTACTATAAAAGCTATATAAAATAAAAATACAAACAGAAGAGCCACAAAAAGCTAAACGACCAAGTTTGGATATAAATATTAAAGCCATGCCGAGTATAAATATTATTGTAAAGAAAAAAAATCGTAAAACCCAAGACCTCAGCCTGTGACAAAAGCGAAAAAAATGGCTGTAAAAGTTTGGCCGCCTCGTTTATATGCTAATTTGGCAACTAATTTATGGTCAATACAACAAGAGCGACAACAAAATACCAAACAAGACAAAACAAAATCAAAACTTCACACGGAATGCAAGCTGACCAAGAAAACAAGGCGAAAAACAAAATATATATTTATATTTATAGTTGCAGAGGCCGCGTCTCGGAGTCTGTAACAAATTTCTGGCTGCATCTTCATTATATAAAATCCGGGGCACCTGGAATCATCTGGTGGCTTTTTATCGGGAGTGTTCACATTTCGTTTCACCTTGTTAGGGGCCATACGAAATGCTTTTACGACCAGAAACCGAGCCACACAAATAAGTGAAATTATATGCATATCGGGCGATAAGGCCGGAGCCAGAGCATTAACATAACTCCGACATGTCACACTAATTACTTAATGAGCCAGTCGGTCCAGGTTGATTATTAGTTTTGATTCCATCGCGAGCTGCATTTTTATGGCCTTATGGCAGCCCAAGTGACATTTATTTGTTTATCGGCAACATTACGTGCCACAAAATGTGTGTGAACACGTCAAGTTTTTAAGGACTTGTGAGCTTGAGAAATATTAAAACCTTAAAAATTAGTAACTGGTTCGATAAACTTTATGGGAAGGTTTAATAATATTTATTTTTTTTGTGAAGAGATTACATAAATGGTCTCTGCAATTTTTAAGACTTTATTGTTGTTTAATGCATCATTTAGCAAAGGCAGAGCATAAAAAGCAATTACAAAAGCATGCAACTTGGCCACGTTTGTCACTCGACAATTTCAATTTGTGCAATTATGCGTAAAATTAAAGCGTTGCATATCATTTGCATTTGTCTTTATTTTGATTCCACTGCCTGCCTCTGTTGTGTCTCTGAAAAAACAAAATGCCCAATAAATTACGCGTGCCAGGAGGAGAAGGATGGGATGGGATGGGCATGGGGACTACGAGGGATCTGACCCGGACTGACTGCATCTTTAAAATGCCATTTGCATCTTTGTGGTTTTGGCGCAGCCCCGATGGCAAGCTCATTACTTTCATTAACAACACTCCCGGCATGCAACTCGCAACTTGCAACTTGCAACAGCTGCTGCAGTGTCCCCCCTTTGAGCCCCTTTTCCCAGGGATCTGCTGTCTTTATAAGGCCTGCACGTTTCTTTTCGCTTTGTTTCTCCCTTTCGGACTTCTCTGGGTGCCTTTGTTTGCCAAAACAAAATGCCCAAATTAAAATTGTTTTGCTGTGCAGAGAATCGAACTGAGATATTGCCAGGGAGTCGGGGGAATCGGGGTGGGAATCTGGAGGAGGCAGCCCAGCCGAATGGGAGGGGATTCACTCGGGGAATGCATTTCCCGTCGCTGCTGCTGCTGCGGCTGCTGCTGCTACTGCTGCTTTGTCTGACAAATAGTTTAGACAGCAAATTTATTGGCCACTTAAAGGAGTAATTACCGTATATTGTGGCCGCTGCTGCTTTTAGCCAAATTGACAAGGCCAAGGACAGCGGCAGTTGACAGCCCATTTCATTCAGCATGCGGCTGGGCTTTGCATGTTTGCTGGTACAGTAAGAACCCCCACAAGCGAACAGTTCTTTATACACGAAAATATTCTCCATTTTTCAATTTCTTGCAATTTTGTACGAAAAAACTGTTAAGTTTGAGGGATGGAAAATTTAAATTTTAATTAATAATTTTAAGGTTTTTAGCTGCAAGAATTTTTAAACTAACTTTTATAGTTTTAGTCTGGTTTTTGTATTTGAAAAAATAAGAAAAGCACTTCTTACTAGGTATTTCTTTTAAGCGGACAGCTTTGTCCGCTCAAGAGAATATTCACTATACAATCTCACATATCTCCCCTAATGGGACAGCCAGTGATTCCTCCGACTAATCAAGACTTTTCCTATCTATTTTCCAGATGCCAACGAACCGCCGCGTATCAAGTGCAACCTGCGGAAGCACAAACCCAACCGGAAGCCAAGGACCCCCTTCACAACACAGCAGCTGCTCTCGCTGGAGAAGAAGTTCCGGGAGAAGCAGTACCTGAGCATCGCCGAGCGGGCGGAGTTCTCCAGCTCGCTGCGGCTGACGGAGACGCAGGTGAAGATCTGGTTCCAGAACCGGCGGGCCAAGGCCAAGCGGCTGCAGGAGGCCGAGATCGAGAAGATCAAGATGGCGGCCCTGGGCAGGGGGGCGCCGGGTGCGCAGTGGGCCATGGCCGGATACTTCCATCCCAGCCTGATGCACCTGGGATAAGTGGCGGCCCAGTTGGTGGTGGGCGACCGAATGAGCTGCGATCAGCTGCGCCACCAACGCCCCCTGAGCCATAGTCCCCATCCTGGTTACCAAATAGCCGCTGTCCCCGGAGCCGTAGCCGGAGCGGAAACCCCCAAAATTTTGCTGTGATGTTAGCGCATTTTACGTTACGATACTTCCAAATGTTGTTTCAAATGCACCCTGTAAATACTATAAGAACGCAAGCACCCAACTTTGTATATAGCGAGAGCAAAAGCAAGCAGAAAAATGTTTCCTAATTGTACATAAATCTAGCATATAGACCCGATCAATTAAACACCTTCGTTCGTTCGTTTAAAGTAAGCAAAATTGACAACAACAAAAAAAAAAAGTAAACATAATTTATTTGCACAACTCAAGTCAATAAGCGTTAAAACAACATTAACTAAATTCGTATTTGATTGTATTGTATTTTGCATCGTAAGTCAGTCTAGCTAATGGATCGATCGTGTATTTAAAAAATACTTCTAAGCATCTAAACTAAACTAATCTAATGCTATAGCTATGCCGTTAAAAGTACTTTATGATAATACCACAGACCTATACATATAGTTCATACATGCATAATATATTATGAATACCATATAGCGTTAATCCTCTGTAGTTGTTTAATCATAAATCATAAAAACAAAAATGTGAAAAAAATAATACAAAAACATGCAAAAAGAGCAGAAGGAAAATCATACAAAACTCATTGAAAAAAATATATAATTATACAAAAAAACAAATTATACAAATTGTTTGACTTTAATCTTTGAATGGAACAGTTTTCAGCTTATGATTCATTAAAGAAATTTATTAGAAAATTTATGGCCATACACTTTTATTTTTAATATTTCTATGGAATATTAAATATTTCACTGAAAAATATTAAATACATATTATTTTATTTATTTGCATAGTTACAAAGTATTTCATTGATGGTTTTACTGATTAGTTTTGTCGGCAGCCTCGTAAACATTTTGTTTTGATTAAAACGAAAGGTGTTATTTTCAACGCAGTGATTGCATAAGCTTGATTGGCTGCCATATGTTGTAATACATTGAAATTGCAAAGCCGTAAGAAATCGGGAATGAGGTTAAACAAAAAGAAACAGCAACCGCAGCGAATTTACAGAGGAAAAATTTCTAAGAAAATTAGCAGGTTACAAAACGAGTAGCATCCAATATTTCCGTGAAATTTGACTATTGTCGCCGCCACCTTCGCACCCAATAAAAAATAATATAATAAGTTCAACCGATTGTCATGGACATTTCACAATTTCGTCGTTACTCATTTATTGATTTTGAGAACTCGTTTTTGCAATAATTCAAGCTGGTGCGATTGTGTCGGATTGAGCTTCAACGGAGCTGCTGGCAGAAGCGACGAAGCATCCTTATCATCTGGCAATTAATATTTAATTAATCAGGCAATCGGTTGCTGAGGCAACTGCGCTGGCCCACATGGCGTATACGTATCGCCCGCAACTCGCTCTCCATTTAAATATATGTAGTACATTCAAGTGAAGAGGTTAGGCTGGCAATCAGCGTATTAAGATTGCAATTGAGTGATTATCAAATTGTTTGCATTATAATTTTTATTCCTGCGCGATTTGTCGAGTGTCAGGCGGGGTTCAATAACGAATACATTTTTTTTTATTTCGTTATTTGTTGTTGACAGTTGGCCGAGCGTCAATAGCACTAGCTGCCTGTGGTTTTTGCTGTTTTTGCCGCCGACTCTTATCGCCTGGAATTAAAACCCAATTAATTTAATTACAAATGGAAATAACACGCCGTCGGCGCAGCAGCGAGCAACACGTCAAATAATTTAGCTATTTTGATTTATTTAGCGAATGGCGAACCAGTGTTGGTGTCCCACGTAGATTTTTGTGTATTGGTGCGTGTGAGCTCAATAAATAAATTTTAAATTTCATTTGCCAGCTTATGGCTGATAAGCGAAATAATATTCCGAGAACTCTGTGCTGGCTTGTGTAAATAAATATTGGGTTTAAATGTTATTTGCCTGGGTTTTTTCCTAACTCGCTGCCCAAGCGAAACACAAATTGCTGAAAATGTATTATATTGAATATATGTAAAGTCATGTAATCAACACTAATGTTTACAAAAGCTGTTAATATTTATCTTATCATCGTAATTTGTAATGCAGAACAATGTTTTTTAAAGAATGCGAATAATCAGTGTGAAAACGCATTCGTTAAAAAGCTATGAATAATTACTTTTCCTGAATAGATACCACCTGATTTCAATAAATTCTTATTGTACTTTACTTTCTGAACATACCCATTCCAGGGTATCAAAGTGTAGTGATTACCCTTCACACATTCAACCTCACCTGTTTGACATTCATATGACTTGGATATAATTTGTTAACAATGATGTTTAACAGGGTATCTTAAAAAGAATGGACTTCCTATATTTTGTGTTTCTTGCTAATAATTTATAATATACATGTGTATGTAATTTTAACCTTCCTATACAATTAAAAACTAAGATGGAAATATAAAATATTTTAAAACATTTGTTATTGCAGCTAAATTTTTATTCAAAAAATGTTTTTTTCTTTTTTAGATAATGCCTGAATAACCCTCTATTGGTAATTGTCAACTTGACACTTTTAATCTATTGTTTTTTTAAAGTATGTGATTTTATTTTGTTCTTAACGTTTAGGTGCTGTTTAGTTCTTACAATAACGTTTTATATCACATATTCCAGGGTACCTTATTGTCGCTATTCCATTCAAACCAGCCAACCTCACCATTCATACGATTTGAATATAATTTGTAAACAATTAAAACGCAATCGTGTGATGTTTTATTGGGTAGCAATAAAATAATGAAATTAATTATGCATTTATTATTCATCAAATATTGATAAATGCGTTCGCCAATGAAGGCGAATTCTCCACGGCAGCCGCCTGTTTTTTATCTCGGATGTCAAATCGATTGTCGCCGCAATTAATTACGCGTATATAATTACAATGCCTGCCTACGCAGACGCCAACGGTGACGCCCAAGCCCAGAGTGGGGACTTCGATTTGGAGTTCGGAATAGGGCGATCGGGGAATCAGGGAATCGCTGCATCTGGCTCCGAGTGAATGGTGACTGGTGGCTGGGCCCCTCTCGCCTGTTTATTAATTAGGCCCGGCTACGCCTTCAGGTAGCCGCAGGTGGCGCTGCATGCAAAACGCACCGCGCCGGAAAGTGCAATGCGTTAATCAAAACGTAATCAAATCATTTGGCAAGCAGCAAACAGCCAGAAACAGAAACCGAAAAAGAGACCAAAACCGAGCATGGAAATGCACAGGGAGTAAAATTCAGTTAAGTTTATCAATAATATTTAAAATATTATTTATAAGTAAAATTTTTAATTTTGTTTTAAAATCCAAACTATAACTAAGCATTTAATTTCTTTTTTCATTAAACTTAGTATTTAATTTCTATCATTTATCACTCCATTCACATTTTTTTTCCAGTGTGCACAGCATCAGGAAAATGAGCTGCACAATCACAGCAGCCTGGTCACATTGGTAGCCTGCTGCGATTTTGGCCGAGTCCGGCAATTAAGCTTTATATCGGGCCTAATGGACCGAGCGCCGCCTGCGCTGATTGCGGGCATTTGTTTGGCGTCGCCGTCGCCGTCTCTTTCTCTTTCTCGTTCTGTCCCTGTTTCTGTCTCACTGCTCAGCGCCCAATCAAACGTATATAAGTAGGTATGTCTGTATATATTTGTATCGGGACCCCTTTGGTTCCAAAGGCACCCCCGCTCCATTCAGAATCACAGCTTGATATTAACGCCCAACTGTGAGGCGGCGCATTTACAATGATAATATTTGTGTTCAAAGTTATCAATGGGCCAGCCGCCAACGGGCTGAGAATGGGAATCGATCGAAGATGTGGACGGACGGGGGTGACGGGGTGGATGGAGGACCCAATTGGGCAGAGCAGTTAAGATCTGCTTACAACTTGATTTCAGTTGTTTTCTGCTTAATTGATTAACTACAGATTAAGGTTGATTAACTACAGACAAATGTAAGAGCAATGTTACGTCATGTCTACACAGAGGAAAAACTTTAAAACTTTTTTAGTTTAATTTAAAATTTAAAAATTAAAAAATTTTATCAGACAAAATTTTAAAAAAAGAACAACTCGATAAACTATGTTGATAAATCACATTTTATAAAAACTGTTCTTATTATACGAAGCGCTTTTATAAAATATTTCTTTGTGTCCCCAAAAGTTCAGCTAATAAACAGAATTTTTCCTTTAAAAAGAGTAGCACCCTCCGGGATAGCAAATCCAAGCATAACATTTTTTAATTAACACCCACACTCGGACACATGCAAATGAGCTCATTATGCGCTGATTATGCAAGATATACTTTGTGCTGGAAAAACTCTCCCGGCCAGATTGTAGTTTTTCCAGACCAACACCAACATATTTATCAACCGACAGCAAGTTCAACAAACGAAGATTGCCCACAGACAGATATGTACGTATTTATTCACAGAAGATTCATTCATAAAACCAAGCGAATTGGAAATCCGTTTGCTTAACCTGCTTTTGGCTGGCTAATAAACCTGCCCCGCGATATATTCGTACAGTCGTAAATACTCCTCCGCAGACGGGCAGACGGCATGGCTATTAACTCCAATGGAAAGGCACTTGCAATTACCGCGAATAAATTGAGGTAATTAGGTAATAAAAATAATGTTTTCACCTCGTTATGCGTGGCAGCAGCTGCTCTCCATCATTCCCGGAATCGTGGCAACCACCTGATAGGGAGGAAATAAACCGAACTGCAAGTGCTCCAATTTTCTAGTTTTTTATATTTATGCATCAGTCTTCAGTCCATCTGGAGCAGACAGGCAGGCAATAATTTGAATGATTGGTAAATTAAAAGTGATCTCTAGGGAAATTTAGATTGAGATATTTTTGTTTTTAATTTAAATCCTCTTAAAATTAAATCTTGTTCTAATGATTATAAATATTTTTAAACATATATCCGATTTTAGTTATATAACCTTAATTAGTTGTATTTGATTTAAGTGCTTTATTAATTTAAAACCAGTTTATTTGTAGACACATAAATCGGTTACAATTTTTTCAGTTTATGTAGTAATACTAGAATAATGTCAGGTATTCCTCTAGAAAGAGTATTTACTACTCCTCCACTACCAACAATCTTTAAACAAACAGTGTCCCAAAAAACCGCCATATCCCTCAACTGAGTTTATGCAAATGATTAATTTTCCACAGAATTCCCTGGCCGTCAATTAAATTTTTTGTGCCTCTTTCCACTATTCACTTTGTTCGCACTTCGGAGCAGACAAAACAAAAAAGGCAATTTCATATCCATTTACTTTTCACTTAAGCCGAAATTTCCCTTTTGGGGTTACGGGTTTTGGGTCAGGTGAGTGAGTTAGTTACATTTTGTGGGTTTTATGGCCTGAGCTAAGCACTCTTAATTGGTAATTACAATTTGAATTTCATAGCGGGTGAATAATGGAAAATTTCCGTCATAATTCATTGTGGTTATGGTACTTCTAGTTGGCTCAGAAAGATCAGCGATCCCACACTCTATGGTATTAATTTTTTGGTCAACTGCATGCATTCCTGGAATTGAGTTGTGGGGAATGCAAATAAACAAAATAGCGTGAGATACGCGGCCGATAAACGGAGGACCAGGAGCCAGAACATTGTCGTGTCTGAAACCTAATTTCCAAGTTTAGAATTCTGCGAAAACGCTCCAAGAACTCTGAAGTCTCCTCCGTGTCCCTCCCCTCTGCTCCTTGTGGAGTTTACGTTTTTGAATACTCAATTAAATTTTTGTGCCCGCTGCTGTTTGTCGTTCCTATTCAGTTTCGCACTATTTTCAATTGAATTAAATGCAGTGCTGCCTCTTGCATTTTCATGCGAACAATTTCAAGGAATCGCGCATATCAAGCGCGTCGTCGTCGTCGTCGGCACGCTCCGTTTGGGCCCACAATTAATTTGCGCCCCAAAAACCGAACGCACGTACTCGGACGGGTATCTGTATCTGCGAGATACATTAGCGAAAGTGTAGGTCGTCGCTAGCAGATACAATTTAATTTCAAATGCCCTCACCACCTAGAGGTACTGCTGCCTTTGAGGTTCTGTTGATTACTCACTATGAGCTAATAATTGCAAGCCGAAAAGGAAATTTAAATTTTATCTACAAAAACATTTGAAGGAAAATATGTAGATCGTTTTATTTACATAATAAAAAGTATTTAACAGGAAAAAAGTGTAAAGAATTAAATATGTAGGTAATCTACCAAATTAAATTTATTTATTAATTTCAGGTGTTTAAAGTTGTTTGATTAAAAAAAAACCTTGTGTTCAAAATGTTTTTAAATATTTGTTTTGACTTTAAAAATTGTTAGAGATTTTGGTTAAAAAAATGTTAAATATCTGTCTTAGGTTATGGTAAAGAAATGAAAGCCACACTTAAAAGAAAAAAATTTAAAACCAAATATTTTCATAAATCAGCTTAAAAATTCTGCTAGTTGGTCCCAATGTTTATACTGCTTATTTAATTAAAGAAAAGGGTATTTTAATGCTCCTTCTAAAGTTGGCCACTTGGTTGGCATTGCCTTGGCTTTTAATTCATGCGGCCGGATTGTGTGCGACAGAGACGCCAACAAAATGCAAAATTTGTCTGAAGATTTTAATCGTCGGCATGCGCGCCCAAAACGGCCCCAAAAGAGCCAAAGCCAGCTGAAAACCAGCTAAGATCCGTTGGCAGGCTGAGGCTGTTCCCATTGATTCGAGCCGGGTCAGAAATGTTTTCCAGCCTGCTGGTTGAAGTGTGAGAAGGAGCGAGAGCGAAAGAGAGATAGTGCAACGATCTAGAAAGGGGGCGGCGGGAAATGTGGGCGGGGCGGAGGCAGAGCCACCTCTATAGCCACATCCACATCCAGATCCAGAGTTAAAGCCAGAGCATGTAATGTTTGTCCGCTTCTCTTGGGCCATGGTTGTTGTTTTAGTTTCTGTTCTGTTCTTGTTGCTGCTTGTTGTTGTTGTAGTTGTCGTTGTAGTTGTAGTTGTTGCAACAAGACAATTTACTTTTGTGCGAAATTAAGTGGCATCTGCAGCATGGCATTCCACTTGACTCCACCAGCAGAATTGCACTTAGAGAAATGTAGAGGCAGTTATTACTGTATAACAATATTTGTAGTAAGCATTTGCCTATAAAACGTTAAAACATTTGTGAAAAAAGAAGTGACAAAGTTAATAAATATAGTTTAAGCTAAATTTGTTAAAAAATATTATTTATAGTTTATTAAAAACAATGTGTTAGTTTATAGCCTAAAAATTCATTTAACATTAAGTCATGTATATTTTGGAGTTTTGAATTTAACATCTTACAATTTGTAATGGAAAAACATATTGAAAGTTAAATAAATAAAGGTTAACATTTGGATTTAAAAAAAATAACAAACAGTTGGTAAGATTAACTCGAATTTCGAAATCCTATCTTTACATTTAAATCAAATTCAATATATATTGCAGTCTTTATCTTGAAACAATTTTTAAAACATCAACGTAAAGGTAAATTTAACCGAGGGTTTGATTAAAAAATTGTTTTATTTATAGAATTTTTTATATTTTTTTCTTTAATTATTATTTTGTTTTTAAGTGTGTCTTATGGCAGCCACTCCCGCAGTCCCATAGCTTTAGCCCCTGTTCTCCCTGCATTCCCATTCCCATCTGCATCAGCATCTTTGTGTCGCCCCCTCCCTTCCCCGCCCATGGCCTTCTGCTGTCTGTCTCGCTCTGTGTGTGCGGACTTCTCGCTCTTGTGGGCAATAACTAATTACATTCGCAATTATTTCATGTTTTGGCCAATTTAGTGGGACAAATTTATCTGCGCGGTGTCATCTACTTAGAATTGATGGCTTGCCATATGAAGCTGTTTGCTCTGCTCCCGTCTTAGTGCACATTGTTGGTATTACTATTACTGGTTGGGTGCGGGGGACAAAGGGGCCATGTGTACTTGTGGTGGTGCTACCGATTGTGGTGGTGCCATTAGGCGCCCAAGGGGTCCGCTGAATGACGTTGATTGTTGTGTGGCAAGTAGCAAGTGGCAAGTGGAAGAAGGCAGCCCACTGTCCGCCGCATTGCCACCACCGCTCCTCTAATGCCAAATGCAATTATTAAGCAAATTAGCAAGCATTTAGATATTCCAGGCAGATTGCCCCACAACGAGGGGGCGCCATTGATGGGCTCCATTTCTCATTCATCAATCCGAGCTGGGAGCCAGGGGCGTGCCGCAAAGGGGGGTTGGGAGTGGGAGATGCTGCCACTGCTCAGTTGATTAAGTTTGATTGCTTCCGGGAGATAGCAAGTGATTCTATAACAACGGGATCCACAGACAGGATGCTGGGTAATGAATATCCCCAAAGCAGGTGGAATAATATTTCAAAAAATGGTTGAAAAAAAATATGGTTCTAATAAACAAACTGAAAAAACAACCTCTTAAATTTTTGTAAATTTATAAAAACAAAAAAAAGTAAAATATTTGGAAAGTTAACAAATTTATTTAATTTTTCATTAAATAATTCAATTTTTACACAAACAGTATAAAATACAATAAATATTTCTTTCTTTAACTAATAAATAAAAGGTTATTTTAGGATGGATAATGACACTATGCATTTTTGTTATATTATCATCCCTGGTCTTTTCACTTATTACCTTTATTTAACGTCTACGATTTTGTTCAGTAAAACCTTATAACTTTTTAGAGCAAATTAAGTGAAATTAATTCGATTATCTTACTAACTTTTTTAAATTCAGTTTGTATTTTTTTGATACTAATATCACAAACAAAGGTACCTGAAAACATTTAAAATCAAATTTAAAACTAGAGGCACCAAGTCATCTTAAAATAAAAATTTACTTAAAACAAATACATTTTCGAATAAATTCGTCCCAATTCTTTTTTCTATGATATACTTAAAATGGGAATACCGATCCCCAACCAAATTGGCATTCGGAAGTGCCAGTTGTTAATCTCCAAACGAAAACTCATTTCTCTATTTTTCAATTTCTCCCATTGGATTTCCCCCGAGCAGATAAATCTTTTGCATATTTTTTCCGTTTGTTTGGTTTTCTCATTTGAAAACGGTAAATGTTTTTCTTTTGTCTGTCTCCCTATCTCCCTCTCTCTCTCTCTGCACATATATTTTTTGTATGCTGAAGAGTTACATTTATTGCTTTACACTTCCAATTATAACTCAGAAATCCATGGCAAGTGGAGACAATAAAATTCACCAACACGGAGATTTATGCCCACGCACACCTACACACACACACACACACACATATACACAGACAGACACAATTCACCTTAATTCAAGTAGAAACGATTTAACTCCCACGGCTGCACTGCCATTATATTGTTGCTTTTATTTTATATGAACTTAATTTCGCTCAACTCAACCGCACACACACACACACACACATGCACAAAATACTTTACACCACAAACCCCTTGCTGCAAAAAAGTAACGGTAAACGCAGCCATTTATTACGTTCTCTGGGGGGCAAAAAGAGAAAGAGAGAGAGAGTAAAAAGGGGGAATGGTAAATAAGAGCGCGTGCGAGCGAGAAGGGTCAGCCGGCCAAAAGGATATGACGTTTTGCTTTCCTCTCGGCAAGTGAGTGGAAATTTGTTTCATTATAATTATTTTCCACAATTGGACATATTAGTATGGTCGACGCTGGCAGAAGCAGCGGCAGCGACTGCGACCGAGGCAGCGCCGCCATTTTTGCAATTTTCCCGTGCAAATAAACGCAGCCAAGTGTAAGAAATTGCCGGGGCGACAAAACAGGACAAAGTGGAGGGCATGCCGTCTCTCTCTGGCTCCTAGTGCCCATTTCTCCATCCCTCTCTTTTCGTCCTGCGCAAACTCAACACAGCTGCAGGACTCATCTTTAGCTGTGGTGAATTCGTATCCCCACGAAATTCTGGGGGTAGTTTTTTATTGATTTTAGTTTATGTACTACTACCCCAACTTGTTTATGTGGCACATGGCACATAGCCATCTCTTTCGCTCCTGGTTACGTGCCGGGAATGACAAAACATAAAGTTATAATAATTTTTCTTTCCGCTTAATTGTGTTCGGGTTTTTTGAGGGGAAGAGAAATGGGGAATGGGGAGTGGGGAAAAATGTCAGACAGATATTTCCGTGTAAGGACATTTTGACTGCTATTGCCCCCTCTCTCTCACTCACTCACCACCCCCAAGTGCCATCTCTCTCTGGCCACCACAAAATGACCTGGCGTTGGCACTTTTAATTTGATGCTTTTATGTATCGAGCACAAAAGGAGACCCCGGTGAGACCCAGCTTCCCAGCTCTACATAGACCTGTCTATATACCAAACGTATGTATTTGGCCATGTACGGAGGATAGTTTGGGTCTGTGGGGGGGTGGAAAAGCTCCTTTTTGTGCGTGTGGACGAAGGAGGGAATGTAGGAAATACAGCAATTAGAGCCATATTAACCGTAATTAAATTTAATTGTTTAATTAAGCGCGAAAAGTGAGGAAGACATTTTGTGATTCTCCTCCCCCCCGCCCAGTTATTATGTGTATATAGCATATAGCCCCCGAGAGTGGGTCCAGTCTGCTCCCTGGACCCATGGGTGGGTGGTTCGGGGCTCGGCGGTTTAGGTGGCTTTTGGGCTGTGTGCGTGCGATGGGGATTGCGTGTTTTGGCCCTCTGATTACATTGTTGCCCCCGCTCCGCCAGTCTCCCTCGTTGTCTGGGTGTTGGAGTAACAAATAGCCATGTGATTTGATGCGACGGCTTTGATAGTCAGCCAATTAAGCATTCAAACGTAAATTTTTGCACAGTTCGCATTAATTAGCGGGACGCTGGTAGGGGGATTCGAGTGGAGTCGCAGAAGGGGGAAACCATTTTTGGGTTTAATTAATTTGAATATAAGAAAACATAGTAAGAATTAATTGGAATTCGCTTGAGATACACGGTACATTTTTGTGAGTTGCTTGGGACACACAAACGTTGTCGTATAATTTACTTTTTCAAGTGAAAAAAAATATACACCTTAACTAAGAACTTTTAATTAACATTTACTGTTTTAAAGAAATTAATTTTTCTTAAAAATATTGTTACACTAGTTATCATAAAATAACAACCATTTTTGTTTGTAAAGCCACTTTACTTTATTATTAAAATATATTTAAAATAACTAAAGATCTAGAGTACTTATCAGAGTATCAGCTAAAAGTCATACCCCATCCTTATCTACCACACTCTCAAGATAAATGAATAAAAACCGAAGGACTCACAAGACTTTCCACTGCATCTGTCCCCGATGTTATGAACATATCAAGCGGTTCCCATCTCGTTTCTGGCTAAAGAGGGCACCCACATCTATTAATTACAGGGGCCCAAAACGGCAGCGATGGGACATCAGTCATTTATGAGACTCTAGATTAACTTGCAATAATGTCGTGGAAAATTAGCATCAATCAAATGCAGGTGCAGATGGCCAACACAAAAATGAGCCAACCTCAAATACAAACAACTCCAAATCCGAATCCAAATCCAAATCGAAATCTCAGTGACAGCCAACAGATGTCAAGTGGCCCGCATGTATAGTCTGTACATATAAATATGGAGACCGGAGGATGGTTGGTCACAAATGTCAACCACAATGCTGACATCTTAATAATGATGAATTAATGGGCAAACAGGCCGCCTGACAATGCCAACTACACAAGCGTTTAATAATCTCTCTATTAGTGGGATGGAAAATCGGTTTTACATTTTTACGTTTTCCATTTTCCAGCTGTGGGAAACGTCCGAGCCATTTGAAACCATTTGAACATTGATTGAGAGCAGTGGCATCAATTACCATGACCAATCCGAAGACTTCGCTTCGGTTCTCCGGAGCTGCCAACAAATTCCGAAATATCACTTAATTTTTCACATGTTGCTGTCGCGGCTGCTGAGCTAAAATAAAAAAAATGCAGAAAAATGCAGGAATATAAAAAAAACGGCAAAGGCAAACGACATTCCATGGCTGCATAAATCATCCGCCATCCCAATCCAAAGTGAGCATGTCAAAGGTGCAGCAAGGATTTGAATGCGCCTCGGGAGAGAGGAAAATATGAAGCCATTGTTGATGCCGCATTTCCATATAAAATCGAAGCCAATAGAGCGACAAAGATATAGACTGAAGGCCCTGGCCAAAGGGAGTGGATCGGATCGGGGGAGTGGAGTGGATGGGATTCACTTTGGGCCGGGTTTATTATGCATGCGGTTAATGTAGTCATCGTTGCGGCCCTGCCTGTGGATGTGGCTGTGGCTGCTGACTGGCCGGACATATGCAAAAAAGCCGAGCCAAGCAAATAAGAAACCCATCAGAATTTCTCACTCCGGCCAGGCGCTACGACAAATAAATATTTTAACTCACAATAACAAAAGGCACGACGGAGGACAGGGCTCGGGATCGGGATCGGGATCCGGACAACCCTCGGGGACAACTGGGACGTAACGGGAGGAGATGCTGATATAGCTGCGACAGCCATGGCCGAAAGGGAACGAGGGTGGCCAGAAGAAGTGATACCCTGGACAAATAAATTGATTTTGCTAAGTTGACTTGCCAATAAAACTTCTTCAAAAACTGTTTAGTTTTTGAACTCAGGTAAACATATATTATATTATATTAAAGCAAAATAAGCTGCAACGGCTTTATAAATAAATAAATATTTTGAAGTTGCAAAATTAACTTTGAGGTCGGGAACAACACAAATATTTATGCTTTTTTGCACCTATTTTTTAACCACCTTATTTGAGTCAATATGTAAGATTATATTATATATTAATATGTTAATTCAAATGACTGAATAAAAAAACCAATTTTAATTTTAAGCCTATAAACATTTTTCAGCATTAATTAAAAACAAAAATTGTTAAAGTAAAAACAAAAGACATTTTCAGATAAAATTTTGTTTTTATGTTTGCAGTAACTTCTAAATTTGTTTCGTTAGCACTTGTTTTTTTGTCTATCCTTTTTTACAAAGACATCTTTCTTATATATTTCATAATTCCTTTCCATGGATTTCTATGAACATTTCTAGGCTTCCACTGAATGGTATTGCTGGATCCACCCTCGCTGGCTGCTCATAGAACACCGAGATGTTCATCTTTTCGGTGCAATGCCGCTGCTGCAGGGCAAAAGCCGCCAAATCTGGCCATCATTTGTTTAAATATGCGCCTGCAGCAATCCGCCAACAGCAACAACAACAACAACAGCAACAACAATAACAGCCAACGACAACAACATCCGAAGTTGCACGTTTAACAATTCAATTTATTTGCAACATCAAAATTTAACGAACATGAAATTGCGAGAATTTTAAGATTTTCAGCAGAAACAAACGAGCGACACGATCCTGCGGCCCCTCGAATGTCTCAGTTCGGTTCAGTTCACTTCACTTCGGTTTAACCTGGTCTTAGCCAGGCCTAAACCCTCTCAAGCCCCACCAAAGCCCCCTTGGCCCCCGCCCGCTGTGTGTTTGCTCTGGGTTTTGTTTGTCGCGCGCTTTTGTTCTTTTGTGTCTCTGTCGTGGGGTTTGCGGGTTTGGTTTGCTTAGCTGGTTTCTGCGCCTCAAACCCACATATCCACACATCCACATAGCCACGGATCCACAGTTCCACGGTGCAAAGAGTCAACAATTTAGCATTCAAAGAAATATTTTAAATTAAAATTTCTGAAATTTTCGTCAATAAGCGGCCCGGAAAACAATGCAAGCCGTGGCGAGTAGCCAAAAAAAAAAGCCAGAGAAACCAAGCCAAGCCAATCCATGAATATATGGCCAAGTCCAGGGCTCTGACCATCGAGATTCTCGTTTGGCTTTTTAAATACTTGCACATAAATATTTGTAGTCTGTGATTTATAGGCCTGGTATCTCTCGGATATCGGGAATGGTCCACATATAAATTGGTCAGGAGAGTGAATTAATGTGGCGAGTATCAATGGAATTGTAGGAGACAACTGACTTTGGATATTTTAAATAAGTAAGGGACGCATTTATTTAGCGAAATATGTTCTGCAACAAGACGGTTTAAATTTAACAATCAGTCACTATTTGACGTAGATCACAAACTTGTTACTTTTAAAGTCATGAACCTACTTAATTTTTTCTTTAGCTAAAGCCGTTAACATTTAACAAAAAGTGTGGTAAAACAAAATACCTTGCCTTTTTTTTTTAAGAAATATTTAATGATTATAGGATTTTTTTTTAACGGTAAACACAAGATTAAATAGATAGGCTTACATTGATTTTGTTTTTTTTGAGCTTAACAAAGTATATTTATTTATTTAATAAATAATCATATACTATCTTTAAAACTAAATCTAAATAGTAAAGTTATAACCAATAATCTTATGGAAAGTCCTGTCTAATCTAAATGAACATTTTTGGACAATCTCTGTTCTATATCTTCCAAAATTATCCCACGCTTCCTTTTTATTAGATTAGCAATAATAACTAACGCCTTGCGGGCATTTATATTTATTGGACTTGCTCGTTTTGGAGATGACGGGCTCGTCAGTGCGCATCAGAATCAATATTTACCTTTCTCATCATGAGACTGCCATTACAGGAGGATTTCTGTGTTCTCTATTTTTTGTTTTGTTTGCCTAATAGGCTAATCACACATCGCACATCGGGCAAAAAGCGAGGCACAGAACAACAAACAGGAGTCGCAGGATCAACCCCTAAGTGATTGTGATGTGAAAGTCAACAGTCCTAAGCCGCTTACCGCTTGTTCCTATGACAGGGAGCAGGCGCAGGACTCTCAGGATTCGGGAATCAGGACTCAGGAATCAGGACCCATGGATTACAGTAACTTTTTCGTAATTGCTTGTAGCTGGCACTGCATTGTTGCCACTGGCGATTTTCTTGCGGCACGCGGCCAAAATAAATTAACAAAACTCGTGAGAGTGCGGCAAAAGTTGGGCATAGTTCAGAAAACTTAGGAGCGGAGCTGGGCCATCGGATGCCATGCGATTCTCAGCTGAAATTGCATATTTGATTTGGCTGAAAATTGTCAGCACATCGATTTGCATATTTGCATGTTGTCGCGAATGTTGTCCTGTCTTCTCTGACTCGTTCGTTGTCGTTGCGTTGCGTTGTCGTTGTCGCCGTTGCTGCGTTGTCGTTGTTTCTGCAACACTTTAACAAAAATTTCATTTAAAGGACATTTCTTTGAAAAATATATTTGTATCTGTAACTTAAAATATTGTCAATAAAAAACAGATTTCGTAGATTCTACTTAATAATTTCCATTAAATTCTTATTTTATTTTATAAATTTATTTCAAGTCTGATTTTAAATTATCAAATAAACCTCAATAGGTAGATTAATTTTTTCTAGGTGTACTGATGTCTTCAGCTCCTCGAATCAACTCGCTCGTCTCCTCTCGGCTTGCAAATTGAAATGTCAATCCTCCAGCTTGATCGCTTTATGACAAGCAGCCCGGCTGGATGGCTGGATGGTGACTGATATATCTGCATAAGAGCCTCGTTGTCGTTGTCAACGCATCGTGCACTAAATTAACATTTTTTCCAGGCGCTTGTCAGCCTGTATCCAATCTTATTCCGAATGCAAATCCGCGCGCGGGAACCTGTTGGCAGTAGCCAGGATATGGCCACGCAGCCGAATGTCTTGCCGGGTTTTTTATGGCAGCGCATTATTCGCAACAGCAGCCTGCCAGGACATAGTTTGCACCATCGCATTAAGCCTGATCCTTTTTCATTGCCGCGCCATCATTTACATAGGAAATTCTTGACGTACTTTTTATGATTCACCCACATAGACATAGACATAAATTTCAAGTGCCGGGCACAGCATGAAAAATGGCAAATTAATGTAAATCGCAGCGGCAACACAAAACTCTCATAGGCCTAAAGCAGTGGCGTGCAAAAGGGGGTTGGTAAATATTAGAGAAAATAATCCTTAAAACTACAGCATGTTTGAATTATCTAGAAATAACTGTGAAAATAATTTATTCATTTAAGGGGAGCTTCTCATGTAGAATTTTCAAAAAATTATTTTTTTTTTTTCATAGATTGATAGAATAACGACTTGGGAGTATATTCCCAAAGTTTTATGACTCAACTCTTAATGTTATAAAAGATATGATTGATTGAATCAGTGCGCTCGGTCGCGCTTTGTATGCGATTTGGCGCTAACTCAAAACTTTAAATCGTTTTTCTCAAAACTATGATTTAAAAAACGCGGTACACGATTGCGCAAAAACTACTGAACCGATTTTTGATTTTTAAAAAGTGTTTTGCTGATTATGAATTAAACGAGTGCGTGAATGTCTGGAAATGTTTTAAAAAAATTATTTTATACACTTTTAAGCCTTATTTAGCGACAAAAACTGACGAAAAAACAGCATTTTTTTCAAGACGTGATTTCAATATTGTAGAAGAAAATTTTTTTAAATGCAGACATTCACGCACTCGTTTAATGTTTGCTGAATAACAAAAATTATTTGTTGTATGTTTCAGATGAAAACTTTGGGCTCCACACTGTACCGCGATAAACACCTCAGCCGAATCGCGCCGCACGCGACCTTCAATAAGTCCGCCATTTTGTTTTTTAAGACTTTCAAAAAAATTTTTGTATACTTTAAACATGTCTTCAAATATATGCTAAAAATTATTTGTGTGTGTTTTTATTTTCCGAGTGAAAAAAATCACAAAAAACCACTACTTTTGACGTGTTACATGAGAAGCTCCCCTTAAATAATAACTAAAAACTTACCTATTACAAAAACATCATAATATCTGTATAATAAATTTGTTTGATTTATTTTCAATCAACATTTTAGGACTAGAGGGTTTACATTTACTTAAGAACTTGATCACTTTTTTCCAACACTTTTAAAAAAGGTTTTCTGCTGATATAAATAATAATAAAATAAACAAACTTCTCCCTTTTGACTCCACCACTGGCTGTACGGAAAGTCTGCCATTTTATGAGCTGCTCGACAAAATTGACACTTGATGTGTGTGAAAACGCCTACAAAACAAAAGCAAAAGAGGCTTCCAGTTCCGAGGGTGGAAATATGGTAAAGATTTGGTATGGGGGTTGGATGTTTGCTTTGAGCTTTCAATATGTTTCGAACACTTTTGCAATAATGTTGTCGTCGTTGTAGCCTGGAAGCGATAAACAAACCAGAAGCAACAACAAGGACCAACCAAGGACCAAGCCACAAGAATCCAGGCAAAAACTTTGTCCTTATACGTGCAGCATTTTGTTGCTCAAATTGCGGTCGTTGTGGTGGAGCTTCCTCCCCTCCTACCCCCATTGCTGCTGATATGTTATGTAAACGGAAAATGACAAACGAATTAGTTATTGACAACAACAGGAAACAAAAAGTTTCGCCTGCGTTGTGCGAAATTTCCGTTTACTATTGCAAAAAGTGAATATCGAATTTTGATATTGAGGTTGTCCGCCCAACACTTTTTGACGGGGCTATCCCACGTTGCTAATGAGATCGGATGGGGGTGCTGTTGGGTAGTAAAGTTTTCCATGTTTCACTCTTGTCGAGGGACTGTGAATCGTTTGACACTTTTGTCAATATCGTAGCAAATTGTGGCATCGGAAAAGTTGCTAAACAAGGTGTGGAAGCATTGGTATGACACAAAAAAGATAATGTTATTTTTAGTTTAACGAAATATACTTAGAAGAAAGAAAAGTTTCGTTTACTAATATTGTTGATACCTATTTATCATCCTTCGCTGTAGAATTGAACAATTAAAGTAAAGTAACGTAAGTAATTACATATTAAAGTAAATAAAACTGCTTACATATTTTAAGAGCATTCAACAATTGCAATTTCGCATTACTCTGATTAGACCCTTTACAGTTTTGTATTGCACTCTTCCTGCTAAATAAAGCCCCTAAATAATAACCAGCTCTACATTCACATTCACACTCCCATAGGAAGTCCGTCAATCGGCAGTCACGTGTCAGCAGTCAGTCAAGGTCCAGCGATATCTGGGAAAGAGCGAAATTCTGAAATTCCGACCCGAACCCAAGGAGCTTCTGATCATTCATCAAGCTGAATGTCAATGGGACACGTTTTTTCACGTGCCTTTTGACAAAGGACGCGACAAGGAGATTGCAGCTATCGGAATCGAAATCGAAATCAAAGCCTGCAAAAAATTAAGCCTCTTAATGCCTGGGTGCCACTACCAAAGGCCCTTAATTGTATTAGGTCGCATTTGACATTTATTGTGAGAAGCCAAGATATTGGGCTAGTTGTTTGCCCGATCAAATGATTGATTGTGTAGTGACGATGAGGTTGCTCATACGCCCCAGTGGCACATACATAAATCACGACCTATGAACCATATTAATTAAATATAATTATTTGCTTTTAATAAACTATACAATGCATTGCAATGTAAATTGATTTTTTTGATATGCTAAAAGTTTTTAAATTCTATAAAGGTATTTTTCTAATGTAGAAAAAATTATATACTTTTTATAATTTTAAATATAATTCAACAAATTAATATTTCAATTTTCATGCTCACATACAACTTGATAAACTGACTTTAAAATAATCTTAAGCTAAAAAGAATTTTTATTAAGGACAATTTACATTTTATAAATTAATTTCATTAATGATTTAATTCACCAAAAATTCATTGGCAAACTTTGTAATAAGTGTGTGTAGAATCAAGCTCCTAGTAAATCCTCAGAAATCATCTTTTCCAAATTGAAAACCTCCAAATTGATGGGCAAATTCGTGTGTTAGTTTTGCTCTCTGCCCATATAGACACTCCTTAGGCGATGGGCAAACACGGAGACTAAAGGAACCGCCAACTAATCCGCAGGAAGCGGGCTGCATCAGCAGGAGACATCAAAGCGGGTGGAACCCGCATCTTGTTACCCGGCCAACGCCTAATTAAATATTGACAAGTCAATTTGAGTTAAACGATTTGTGAGCAGCTGGCGGAGGCAGCCAATCCCAATCTCAATCCCATATAGCGCCGATATCGATGGATGATGTCCTGGCTTCCAGCCGGCGGCAATGATTTGGCCATTTGCCCATTTGAACGAAAGCAAACAAAGCTGCGATTGGCTTGCTGATTGGATTTGATTTCATTTTAATCGATTTGCATGCCAAACGACGTTTTGATGGAAAAGCAAGCTTTTCACATGCAAATTTCCCGGCAAACAAACATCACGTCCCGATTGATTTCACCCGGAATGGGAAATGGAGAGGGTGGCCTTTGATTGTGATGCGATTTTTATACTTCAGCGTTACTATTTTGCATTTCGGAGCAGGTATTTGAATTTGATTTGATAAATTTTTATGCTGATTGAAAAACGTTGGCCAAATGTGTCCCCAGGTGGCTGTAGCCCGGATTTAAATGGAACGAGCGAGGCCTCATTATTGAGTATATTTCCAAGGTGGCCCATTACACGCATCCGTGCAGTTAATAACGTGAGCCTGGGAATGCGAACAGTCCAATCTCCATCGATGGCTAACAATCTTGGCCTGATGAATGCATTCTGTGCATGCTGCCATCAAATTGGCATAGTCCACCTCCGAAATCCGCAATCCCCCTTTTTGTGGCGTCCCACAAATTGCCATGCGCCTCGCCTGATGTCTTCATAACCCACAGAAAGAGTGATTCAGAGAGAGAGAGATGGGTATAGCAGCGCAGAAAGAGACGGGGCTAAGCCAACTTGGCTAACAGGCTGCTCCTCTGCTCCTCTGCTCCGCCGGTTCCTCTGGTTATTTTGTTTTTTTTTTGGCCGCACCATATACAGCTCGCTCAATTCGATTACGTTTTCGTTAAATGTAAAATTTATACGCCCCACGTCAATTGTGACAGTTCACTCACTCACGGACATCACCACGGAGATATAGAAGAATCGGGGCAGGGGCAGGGGACAGGGACATGAAGAGTTTTGGCCACGGAGCCAAAGCCACTCATTCAATGGCCAAAAACAGGCCATGGAAACTGGCCAACCAAATAGCGAATATACCAGTGCAGCACATACTTTACAGTGGGCGCTAGTTTGGGTTAGCTATCGGGAAAACGTTGTTTTATAAATTATTGGGAACCCGTATTAAATTTTAAAACAACTCATTTAGCCAATTAAAAAGTCCAAAAGTAATAATCCCATAAAATATTACTTTATTAAGACATTTACTAACGCAATTAAAGAGTCTATAACTTTTATGTGGCTTACAAATAATTTTCTCTAAGATTATTTAATAAGAATACAATTAATTGATTATCACTCAAGTTCCAGGAAAAAACCGTTCATTGGAATATAAATTATAGCTATGTTTAATGATTATCTAGAAAAATAAATAAAATAAATTCAAAGGAAATTAATTGAAAATAAAAATTCTTATCAAAAATGATAAAAAAGGTCAGTCAAAAGGTGGTGCAAATTGTGTAACATACTTACTTTATTTGATCAAAGCATTTAAAGGTAGTTATCAAGATTATTAATTTAATATTGTTATTTTAAACATTTTTTGTATTTATTTGAAAGCTTAAACAATCAAGGTAGTCCATAAATTACTACGAAGAGTAAGGGAACGGTTGTCAAGTATACTTAGATTGAAATCTTAGATCTTACAAAAAAAACATTTAAAAACATTTTTGAAAAGCTAACGCTAGTTAAATATATTTTATTGGGCAATGACTACTGTATCTCATGCAGTTATGTGCCCTGAGGCCATGGCATTCAGCCAAACTCCTGGTCTAGGCCCTCATCGTCATCCACATCGCCATAGCCATCGCCATCGATGTCGACCCTCTTCCTCGCCTGTGTGCAATTTCGCATGCGAGAGGAAATTGAATTGAAATGCACAAAAAAGGAGCTCGTTATGTGCGTTCTGCAGGTCTGACAGGCGCCGTTTCCATCCGCCAGGTTTAAAAGTCAATTGCAGAAATTAGCGTGCCTCGAGGAGAATCGAGCTGCGTACTGCGTACTGTGTACTGCGAACCCTTTCGATAAGCGATGCTCCATGCTCGTGCAGAGCTGTAAAAGTATCAAATTACACTTCCGGCGGAAACAGCGTCGACGCCTGGGAAGCGACAGCGCTGTCATTGTCGTTCCTGCGGCACTTTTATTTTGTTATCGGACATCCTAGCCAGGTTTCGATTTCTGTAAAATTTTTAAGCATCACTTTTACAGGCCCCCTGCCGAATGTGGCTTTTGGTCATAATCCGCTTGTGACAGCAGCCAGAGGACAACCCGGCCATGTGATAAGCCCGTGATGCATTGTCATTGTCCGACGAGCAACCACTAAATGACTATAAAGTAGCAACTTCCGCGACTGTTGCGCAAAATCATTCAATTTCCGTTTGGCCACACGACCCATGAATGTCCTTACACTCCACCACCTCCGCTCCTGGGTTACATTTAAGATATATGAACATATGTACGATGTGGGTCAAAAGAATATGAGTAATATTAGGATATTTTATTTAATATATTTTTTACATTTATACCTATTTCAATTAAAAAAGAAAATATTTAAATTCAATGTCATATTTATTCAATTAGTATTATTTATAATTTTTATGTTTAATAATTTAAATTCGGAAAATGAATTTTATATATTTTAAATATCAAAAATGGTAATGGTAAAATGGTAACTTGTATTAAAATTTTATAATTTTGTTCATGCCTATCTAGCATTTTTAATCTATTTAAAAATATTAGAACGTATTTTTATGAAAAAAGTATATGAGGTAAACTTATTTGCTGGACTTCAATACAAAAAAAACTACAACTTTAAAAATATAAAAAAAATAAATAGAATTTCAACTTTACTATTTTATATTATTGAATATTTTTTTACTATTTTGACCGCAACTGTACAAGGATTTAGGTGTGTGCGCATCATAATCAAGGGTGTGATTTGTCCTTTTTCTGCGTTTGTCGCCTGCCTTTTGCCAGCCATCCTTATGAAACATCACCGCAATTTAGTTGACTCTGCAAGCCCGAAACCCACGCCACCACCCAGCCACCCTCCCCCATTTTGGGTGGCTGCGAAAAATTTGAATAATTTTTATTACGTGGCGCGTTATGAATTTTTGATGAGCCCTGCAGTGTTGCTGTTGTTGTTGTTGTTGTCTGCCTTCGGAGGGCGTGTGGCCAGTTATCCTTCACTAAGCCAAGTGACAGTGCCACAATTTATTAGATTCCCAGCCTCCTCCGACATCGTCTGCGTTTTCCTTGGCCACCAAGCCAAAACGCTGCCATTTTTTCTCAGTTTTGTTCCATATCATCAGCGTCTGCGCTGCAAGTTTCCGGTGGAATGTGGGCGGGTAAGGAAAACTGGCCTTCGACCAGGGTGAAACTGGGCGTGCTGTGTAATAAAAGCAAATAAAATATTCTTTAATATGCGACACTCGCCGCAGTCTGCTCCCTGTCATCCTGCTTTCCCATTTTCCCCTCCCTCTCTGTGTGTGTGGGGAAATTTGCATATATATTGCTTGACAAGCATTAATGTATGTAATCCCATAATTTTTTAATTAAATCAAATTGTTTTGCTCTCGTTTAAGGCTCGTGGGATAGTGGATGCTATATATTCTGGGTCTTCTGACGGTCGACTTAATTCTTGAGGAGATATAATTAAAAAAGGGGTTTCGTTAAAGAAATTCGTTTAGCTGCTTAAAATATTTTTAAAGTCCATATCGAGTTTTGATTTATAATTTGTAGGTAATTTGCTAAAATTACTTGTTAAGCTTTTATGATCTTATAAGCTATATAAGCTAATTTATACCTTAAATCTTCAAAAAACCTTACTTTTTGACGATATTTTGTTTGAGATTTGGAAAATTTAAAGTGCAGTTTTTCCCCAAAACAACGCCCCTACAACAAATAGTTGTAAAATACTCTAACAAACTTATCCGAAATCTCAACCCAATATTATTAAATTTAGAACCAATTTAGGAGCTGTCACAAAGCGACAGTTTCCCACTTGCTTCAATCATAATCAGAGGGCAGTGACTAAATCCAACTAAACCGGAATTATTCAAACTCGGACCACAGAGCGAGTGTAACCATTTTGGTGTAACGGTGGCTAAACGCCCCCGCAACCTCCCTTTCCCCTTAACCCCCTTTCACCCTGGTCTTCCGCATTTCGAAACGATTAAGTGATTTCGTGCACAGTGCATGATAATTGGATTAATATGCGTCGACAGCCAGCAGAACAGAACAGAGAAGAGCAGTGGAGTCGGTTACCCAGGAGGATGAGGATGAGGATGAGGATGTGGCAGCCACCACCAGGGTAAATGGGATAAGTGAGGGTGGTTTGTGGATTCTGGGGACTTGGTCCGGGGACTCGTTAGGCGGGCAAATTACGAGAGAATCCGACGAAGCTCTATAGACCAGTGCTGCCAAGTTGGCTATTATCTAACTATATTAAAAATGATTTCACAAAAATTTTAATAATGTGTAGAATTTTTTAAGAAAAAAATTTAGTTTTTCTTTAAAAACTCTAAATTGTTGTTTAACATTTTAACAATTTCTTACACATTATAAAAATTTGAGAGGACACGCAAGACGATTTTAAAAGGCTATAAATATTTAAATGTTGTAGCCTATTTTTTTATAACAAAGAAATACATTTTAATGGGTTTCCTAATAATATTTCGGATGTAGTTCAACCAGTAAAAAGTATTGTTTAAATAATAATTTATTTGTTTTTTTTGAAAAACTAGTTGAATATTTTATAAGGCAACACTGACTTCTCCCTCCCAAATGTGTGGGTTAAATGCTCTCGTTATCAAAATGACATATATCATAGCGCATTGTGCCTGTGCCGAGGGGTGGAACGAATGGGATAAACAGAGGACAGGGAGCTGATGATGCTGCCGCCCTTTTCTGGCTTCTGGTTTTTGGTTTCTGGCTACGGGTGGTTAACACCCCATCTCATGAGGGCTGCAAGTCAAATCAATTTCAAAGCAAACATATTCTCAGTGCCATAATTGGAAAAGTCGGGGATTAAGCGATAAAGTTGTATTCTTAAATTGATAAGCAAAGAGTGGTGGGTGCAGGGAGAGGGGGGTTAGGAATTATAACCAGTACAGTGGTATTTAACCCTTGGCTTTTATTATTATTTAAAACCAGCCCAAAATCTCGGCGGAGGGCCAAACAATTTGTCAGGCGAATCCGGCTGAAGGCAAATAGGCCCTTGGTTAAACAACTGTTGGCCACTTAGCGTTTCATTACCAAACGCTGCCGCTGCACAAACAAATTTAACCGTTTCGATCTTTTTTCAATTTTTCGGGTTTCAGAAGCCGCTTCCGAAGTGCTTTGTCTTTAGGCGGTGTGATCAAAAAAAAAAAAAAAAAAAAAAAAGGAGAAGAAAGACTGTTTGACCAGCCAATGGAGCTAAGTGCGATGGAGGCTTTGATCTCCGAGTGGGCTGCCTAATTTATAAAATAAATCATATGTGAATTAGCGGTCAACGGTGGGTAACTCGTTTGCGTCCGACGCCGATTTCCTTTTGATTAATTTATTTGCCCAACTGCGCTCCACTGCAGCCCATTATGGCCGCGTTGTTGTTCTCGGCGATCGGTAAACGATTTTCACACCTTCTCAGCCTCTCAGCTTCCCAGCGGGTTTTTCATTTTCTGCTGGCATTTGGCCAGCTGATTAGTGGATCGCGCTTTTGAACTAACCGCCGCTATTTATTACCTCCCAGGCACTTGTTGTCTAATTGCCAAAGCCACCCGCAATAGCACGTCTCCATTGAGTTGTGAGATGACGATGATGAGGTTGCACTGGGGGAAAATCAGTTATTTTAATTTATTAAAAATATATTTCACATTTTTCAGACTCCAAAATCTTTTCCCGATTTTCAAAGTATATTCCATTTCATTGGGTACGGAGGTCTACATAAATATAAACATCATTTTGTTTAAGGAAGCAGGTTTATTTTAACCTGAATTTCGGGATTACTTTTTACTAAGATTACTTTTTCAGACACAGTCTTTGTAAATATTATTTGAAGCTTTAGTTTTTAATACATAAACAATCCCTCTTGTAATTTTATAGCTTTGCAAATTAGATGAAACGTCAACCAAATGAATTTACCAAAAATATTTTGATAAATATTATAAAAAATCGTAGTTGCTGTTTGCTTCTATGAGCAGTACATATCTGCTTAAAATATTATTTAAATAAAACAAGTAAATACCTCTATATAAATTCTTAACTTAATATTTTATAGAATCTTCTCTTTTAAATATGGTTCACAATAATGCTATCTTATGCGCTCCAAGAATTGATGGCAAGAAACTTTTATAGGCTTTTAAATTTTCCCTATTTCAGATTGATTTTTTCCTAGTGCACTTCTAGCGATGTCGCGTTCTTCGCTGTGGCATTGGCCAATATGTGGCACTGGGTGAAATCATTGGCATCGTCCAGCGAAAGGAAAGTTTCTCTTCGCGCCTCGATGTTAATTTCGGGCCGCCTTTGATGCCGCTGGGCGATCGATGGGCGACGAGTGCCTTGGCCAGGTTTCTTCTCCGTTTTCGATTTTATTATGATTTTGTTATGATCGTGATCATAATGATCTAATGATTTGTTGTCGTACAGTTTGCGGCCGCAGCAGCGACAGCCAGACAAAAAGGTCCAATCCGCGCTCCGATAATGATCTGGCGCAATAAAATTGAAATGCGTCTGTTAATCGCTCGGAGATACATAATAATTTTGTGCTCCAAGCAGCCACAAAGGCCACAATGGCCACGATAACCAAGTTCTGTCGACTGGCCGCCGCATATCGATCACTTTCTGGATTTTGGATTTTGGATTTCAGGGGACTCGGATACGGAATACGCAAAAATCACAGCGGCAGATCGAATGCAGAAACTGACAGTTTGAAGTCGAAGTAGGAACGCTCTAAATATGTATTTAAGTTTTGGAGTATTACAATTAAAACATTTATGAGATAACTAATTACTTAAACAATAATTTAACTTGTCAGGACACTTGTTTTGAAATTGAAAGTTGATTTGTGGCCTTAGTTGTCACTTTAATCTTCCATTTAAATATTTTATAGCTGTTATAAATGTTTAAAATACAAAATCTACTTAGAAAATATTTACAACTTTTGTGTTGATAAAATTACTAACTAAATGCACTACTTATTATAATTATTTGCAAATAAGTTTAGTAAGTTCAATGACTTTAAATCTTACATACTTGTAGTTATAAAAACAACATGCATATTTTTAATCTAATGGAAGTTTTTGTAAGAGATTATATTATAGAGATTAGAAACAAAACTTGATTATATACTATCTACTACAACTACAAATACCAGCATTTTGAAATAATTTCTTGAGATTGTTCGAAAGACTCTTGTCAATTTGGGATGAAAAAAAAGCCAGCCAAAGAATCAGCCCCAATTAGTCGATCAATTACGAGTCGTTTGTACTATCAGTGTTTTGATTATGATGCTCGACTGCCAGTTGCCACGAGCTTATGAGCTTCACAAATATATGTGAACATAGTTGAATGTCTGGAACCAAGATAAGACATTCAAGTGCAATGTCCCCGCCGGATTGTAGAGCATTGGGCGTAATAAATCTTGGGCTTTTGGCCGCGGCTCTGGGCCAACTCGAATTCAAATGGCCATTGTTTTGGCCAAAGGGCCGACGACAAATTCGGATCCCAGACTCGGATCCCTGACTCCTGATAAAAATCAGCGGGCGCAAGCTGCGATCACTGATCTGATCGCTTATATTTATGGCTCCTCAGGCAGCCAGAAGAATGTCTTAGCTAGAAATTAGAGCAATTAGCTTTGACCCGCGGCTGCCCCATAAAAAATGTGGAATAAAAAAAAGGCAGCTAATCAATTGGAATTGGAATAGGAATAGTTGGTGACCTTTTTTGTGTAAGTATGTACAGAAGTACGTCTCCCGTGTGGCTACTGTGGGTGTGCCTGTCTCGAGTCTCGGCTTGTAAACAGTTTCACTATCTGATGATTGTGTAATTTATAGGGTTCCTGGCTACCTGTACCACCGATCCGATCCGTCCGGAAGATAGTGCCACATAAATAAGTGTGTCTGGCATAAATGTCAAAGGGCATTTAATGAAGTTATTAAACCCAAGGGGCTACCGTTTCTGGAGGGGGCGGTTCGGGCTCTTCTGGCTTCTTGGTTCTTCAGTTCTTCAGCTTCTCAGTTCACCGATCATAATCTCAGGTTACTGAGTTTTCCCAGTTTCTGAGTCTTTCTGCTTTGCATGGCGGCCAAAACTGGTTGGGCAATAAAACGCTTGCTATAACGAGCAACAAAATTTGTAACGATTCAATTTAAGGCTACATACAACATGAGCCGTACGCCGTCGGCGAAAGATGAAATAGTCGGAATAGGTATAGGTATATCCTAACCCCCCGACAGCCCCAGCCCCATACCATCTCAACCCATTCCAATCCGCAATCCCCAATCCCCCCGTTTTGTGTGTTTTTGGCGCATGTTGAGGAGACCGACTCCGATCGGCGGTTCAATTCAATGAAATTTATGAAGACATGACTGGCAATTGTAGTTCCAGCAAAACGTTGAACGAAACCAGCTCCACGGTCTCCCAGTGCCCAGTTCCAGAGCTCCAGAGTTCGACGATCCTGCGACGCCTACTTGGCCTGGCCATTGCGATTACAACTCAATTGTGGCCGGCCAACTCGCAATTGTCAATTGATTTTCCAGCCAATATTTCACAATTAATTAAGCGCAAAATTTGTGAACAAAGTCTGGGTGTGTCGGCTGGCCTTCAAAGGCTATGATATTTCCAGTATCTCAGGTCAGGACAAGATGCGAACTGATTTTCGTGTACCTGCCGCCACAGGTCACTCGGATTTTTCTGGGTGTGGACAGGTCAAAGGATAGGCAGCCACCATTGATAGATGCCCCGATATCGGCAACTGTGGGAAAACTGGTGAAACCCTGTGGCACTGTCGTTAAATGCGAACATAAAAGAAATTAGGTGGATAGTTTCGGTTTCGGCACTGATATGGCTCGACTTTTCGGGTGGTCCGAGTTGTGGGGTTTGGTAAGGAATACACTTTCTATATATTTATAGGTCTACTTACTCATTATAAGTTCCAAATATTTATAATAGTGCGTAAGCAAAGTATTTCTAATTTTCCATACTCCTCTTTTTTTATAAACTAATCTCAATTGATTTTTATCAATCAATAACTTTGATTTTTGTAAAAAAAAAACAATCAACAAAAGTATACAAGTTCTTCAGGCTCAATCTAATTAATTTTTTTTTAATTTTTTTTAGCAGACAGAATATATTGCAATTTTTTGGTAGTATTCTAAGTAGGAATATTTGTAGCAGGCAGAATATATTACAATTTTTCGGTAGTATTCCAAGAAGGAGCTGGGGTGGTATCCTATGGCACAGGATCTCCACTTAAGCAATGGTTGAGCTCCTCGTAGGTGCCAGCCGTGCCCTCCACGTAAGCCCTCTCGGCATTATTCCTGCAGGTTTGCAACTTGATCTCCAGTGTATGTTGCTGGATCTTGATATTGGCTGCGGCTTCGGTGGTATTTGCCGACACTTCGTACATGATCTTCGCTTGCTCAGCTCCCTGAAACATGCACCAAAGATCAGATATTAATGGATTTTCTTTTCATACAAATAAACTACCAAGTCAGAAGACTCATCATTAGAACAAATTTCGTTTACGATAAGTTTATGTGTTATACCTTTAGTAAACTTACCACATTGGCGAAACACTGGAAGGCCAGGACGTAGTCCACGATGGAGGAGCAGTCGAAGAAAGTGGTGCAACCACGGTCGCCAGTCTCCTGGATGCCATAGAGCGTGCTGTTCCAGGCCCTGATCACCTCGTCACCGTAGGTTTCATAGTACCTTTCACACTTTCCATAGTCAACCTCCAACTGATTCGAAATCCCATTGAGAATGGGAATGTAGTAGCCAAAACAGGTCTGCGAAGTTCCAGGATCCCGAGCAGCCAACATGTCTGTCTGCTGCTGAAGTCCTAGGATCTTCTTGTTAGTTGGTAACTTCAGCTTAGAGCCCTTTAACTTCAGGGACAGACTTAGGCCAGTAACCAGGCCAAAGGCTAGCACCACCGCCAACAGGGAAGATCTGAATAACATTGCTGAGAGTCTCACTCTTAACTGGATTCAGTGGGAGTTAAGCCCACCTCTTTTATATCCATTACTCGAACCTCCTCCTATCTTTATCAGCATTAATTGTCTTGTTTAAGAAATGTCTAGTTTTCGGTAATTTTTGATAACTTTCAGGTAACTTGTAATTGAACGGTGTACACGTCAAATTAAATTGTTTGGAAATCAATTTTTGTTAATTAATTTACCCCAACATGGGATTACTTACTTTTTACAAAGTAATGCGTAGATCGTGTGCTTTAAAAAAAATTAAGTTTGTCTCTTAACATTTTCCTTAATATAATATTTACAAAAGCTTTAACCTTAAACTTTCTTATAAATTATAATTTTTTAATTGCTTTATTGAAACCAAGTTAATGGTGCACATCGCAGTTAAACAATTTGGATAAAAGCAAATATAAATAAATATTACAACGATCACCAAAAGATATACAAACTTTTAAACTTAAGTTTTAAACTTTCAGTTTTATACAACATTGTATCCCAAAGAATATTTACTAAGATCGTATAAATTTAACGAGCATTTTATTAATAAGTTTTTAATAGTTTAGAAGTCATGTAACAAAAGTTTCGTTTCTGTGACTATTTTATTTCAGTTACTGGATTTATACGTAGCCCATTTTATGCAATCATTTCATGAAATGGGTGTGTATAAACACCATTGCATGTATTCGGCAACACACGAAAGTTGACTATGAATTCAGCGTCATTGCGTGAAATGAGAGGAGCTACCAACTTAACACTGTATAAATTAGGTGGCAACGCCAATACAAATTGTGTGAACGGATTTTACTTACATTTTTTGCCAAATTACACTTCTGGCAACTCTGCTGACATGAATACATGCATTCGTCTCTAGCGTATAAACAGGGGCTATTTTAATTCACGCATTCAAGAATTCATGAAATAGCATAGTATAAACTAAGTAAGTGTTAGATAGTTTTTCGTACAGTTTAAAGCCAGTAGATATTTTAATACATTTATAAAAAATTATTTACCATTTAATATTAAATAGTGAAGACAAAATTTGGGGGTCACACCCGAAATAATCTATAAATCTATAAAAGAATAAAACAATTTTGAAAGCTTTTACTTTTTATGCCTTAGATAAACTCAAAGCAAAATAAGAAGAGCTTACAAATTAAGCAAATTAAGTAAACCACAAATTAGATTGCCTGATTTTTCTTTATTAAACTTTTGAATACTTGTACATTTTCTGTATAAACTAATCACCAAATGGATTTACCAGTGGGTGCTACGGTGGGTGATCCTGTGGGAGCTACGGTGGTTGGTCTTGTGGGTGGTACGGTAGAAGGGACAGTGGCTTGTTTAAGGCAGGCGTTCAAGCCTTCGTAGGTGTTTGCGGTGTCCTCCACATAGGTGCGCTCTGCGTTGTTCACGCAAATGTCCTTCTCGGTGCCTATCACACGATAGTCGGCCTGGATCTTGGCAGTGATCTCCGTGGCATTTGCTGAAATTTCATAGAAGGTCTTGGAGCTCATAGCGTATTGGTTGGAGGCGCATTCGAGGCGGGAGACCACTGTCTTTAGTTCCTCATCGTCTCCCATGTTTGCCCAAACATAACAACTAGGTTTCCTCGAGCAACCCGAAACGGCAGACCTCAAGAGATTTTCACGGTCGTCTGAGTATTTGGAATTGACCAGGGCAGTGGAGTTGTCAAAGGCCGAGATGCAATTCCCGAAGTTGATCTCGTACTGCAAAGCAATAGTATCCAGAGCTGGTCTATAAGTTATAAAACAGTGTGTGGATACGTCCGAGTGGGTGGCTGCCAGCTCCTTGCTCTCCATCTGCAACTCCTGGATGTGGGAGTTGGGTCTAAGTTGAATATGTAATCTTGCCGCCAGGGAGAAGCCCAAAAATAGGCAAAACAGCAGGATCTGCGATTGTTTCCGGAACATCTTGTGCGGTGAACTTGACGGTGGTGGATCAACCGACCCGTATTTATACCTGAAACGGTCCGTTCTTCACTATCTTTTTAATTACACATTAATGTTTTGTACTTCCCATCACTGATTATAGGAGGTTTGATGGTTTGCTATGTTCCTTCAGGTTGGATTGCAAAAACCTTATCATGTGCTCGTAGCTTAGGTGTTGTCCTAACTCAATTATGAGAAAGGCGCTTATACACGGTGACCAAATTATAAAAAATGTATTTTTAAACGTACTGTACGTAATTTAATGTTTTTTTATCATGCAGAAATAAAGGATTTCAAAAATTGTATTTACTGAATGGTTTTAATTTAGTGCAATAAAAGATCGCGAATACAATAGTCTTGATTTGACTTGGAAAGTAAAGTTTTTAACAGGACTTTTACAGCACGCTGAGTGTGGAGGGAAACTGCCAGTTGGGATCAGCAATGCAACCGTTCATCTCGTCCAGGCACTGGCTGTGGTTGGCCTTGTATTTTCGCTGGGCATTGAGCTGGCAATCCTCCCAAGTCTTCTTCACGGCAGCCTTCTTCTCGAGCAGGCCGGTGTGGTGATCGAAGGCCTTGTCGGACACTTCACCAAGCGCCGTCTCTCCGGTTGCACCCTGTAATTAGATGAAAGCAAATATTAATTTTTATTACTATTGCTAGCTAATTAATTGATGGTATTTTAAAACCGCTAGAAAAGATGCCTAAAAGTATGCTTCTGATTTCCCGTATAAAATATATTATTGCATAATTTAATACACTGTTATAAGTGACTTCTTGCTAGTTGAGTTTTCTGTTACATTTTTTTTATATAACTTAATAATATACTCACATTTTTGAACAGGCAATCAAAGGCATTTTCGTGAGAGGTCTCATTGTCGCACTTCAGAAGGGAGTCGCAGGTGTCCCGGACGGAGTAGGTCAGTTCGTTGCGGGCGTAGGTGTAGCTGGCGTCGATTTTGGAGATTGCGTTCGAGAACTCGTCCTGGCAGGTCTTGAAATCCTCGTCGTAGGTATCGGCATGTCCCTTGAGCTCCGGGAGGTAGTAGTCGAAGCAGTCCATGTTGAAGACCTCAGCCGATCGCATGGCCGGAGAGTTGAGCAGGAAGTCAACCAGAGTGGTATCCGCCGTAATCTCGAAGGGAGTGGGAGCCGCAGCTCCGTAGACGGCGCTAATGGCCAGGAGAAGAGTCAGAGCCTTGAAAAACATTTTCACTTTGAGCACTTGAAGAACTGATTGAGAGTGTAGAGCCTGAAGACCAAGTTTTGCCTTTTATACTACCTACCCCACTTGAAATCAGCTTTGGTAGATTTACGATCCAGCAGTTATCGGTAAAAGATTTCGATTAGTTTTTATTATCATAAGGCTTTGTCGAAAAATCGTCATAGAAACCCCCGAAATTCCTTTTTTATTTTTCTTTAGATGTTTAGATTTTCAATGTCTTAAATGTTTTGATTCCTTCTTCATTAGTTTTATAATGCTCTTTAAATTAACCTTGTATTTAACGATGTCTTTACCTGCCAACGTCATTTAAATAGTAAGGCTCATATATAAAATTTGCAATATTTTAGGTCATGGAAACCCCAACAATTATCAGACACATCAGTTGGCCAATTAATTTGTTGTTATTTTTCCACAAATCATTATAAAAAAAAACAGTTAATTTCTTATCTTAGAAGCGGAAAGGGAAGTTCTTTAGGACTCTGATAATAATCTTTAATTACTCAATAAGGTTATTAATACGTGCATTTTATTTAACAGCTTAGTTGTTATCTTAGAAGCGGAAGGGGAAGTTCTTTAGGACTCTGATGATAATCTTTAATAACTCATTAAGGTTATTAATACGTGCATTTTAATAAGATCGCATACCTATATTACACAACTCGTTTTTATCCTTTAAATTACAAAAATAAGTTATTTAATACAGGACTTCAATGTCATGCTCATTATCAAAAGTAGTTCACATATTATAGTCGTCTGTGAATGAAGCTTGCAATAAATTGATATCAATTTAACCAGCAAAATTCTCAAATTTCTCAATTTTCCATCGATTTTTATTTATAAACTACTTTCTGGAAGCCGCATATAGTGGCTACTTGCGCTTCCACTCGTCAAAAAGCCCATAAGATGAGGTGGCTTCTTCGACCGGGCAGCGGACTTTCTTTGACGGCGAAATCACGGCTTTTTAAAGATATTTTGATGCCAACGCTTTCCTGGGGCATTAACTTTTGGGGAACTGCATGTAACACATCGATAAAACTCATTGAATCTTGTCAAGCCAAAATTTTAAGACACATGATAAACGCCCCATACTACGACTATTTTTCGAGATCTCTAAATTAACCCTGTTTGTACATCTATCGCTAACACTGCCACCCGTTACAGAACAAGACTCCTCTCACATACAAACAGACTTGCTCAGATACTATCCAGACCTATGACCAGAAGAAGACTTAAAAGATTGCACCCATCTGACAATTGGATACTTGGACGGCCCGCAAGCGGTAAACTCATTCCAGACATAGACTGCTACACTGCCCGATACTGTAAAGGTCCACATTTTGAATACTACCAGTAAACACCAACATGTGTGAAGGGTGAATTGAGTTTCACACAACACACCAGAATAAAAACGCATATCAAAAAAAAATAAACTACTCTCAATTGATTTTTATTAATCAATAACTTTAGTTTCTGTAAAAAAATATAATCAACAAAAGTTTACAATTTCTTCAGGCTCAATCTAAATTTTTTTTTTTTTTTTTTTTTAGGATACAGAATATATTGCAATTTTTTGGTAGTATTCCAAGTAGGAATATTTGTAGCAGGCAGAATATATTACAATTTTTTGGTAGTATTCCAAGCAGGAGCTGGGGTGGTATCCTGTGGCACAGAAGCTCCACTGAGGCAATGATTGAGCTCCTCGTAGGTGCCAGCCGTGCCCTCCACGTAATCCCTTTCGGCATTATTTTTGCAGGTCTGCAGCTGGGTATCCAGAGTCTGGAGGTGGATCTTCATATTGGCTGCGGCTTCGGTGGCATTTGCCGACACTTCGTACATGATCTTCGCTTGCTCAGCTCCCTAAAAAATTCACCAAAGATCAAATATAATATTTATGGATTTTCTTTTCATACAAATAAATTACCAAGTAAATTAATATTTTCGTAAACTTACCACATTGGCGAAACACTGGAAGGCCAGGACGTAGTCCACGATGGAGGAGCAGTCGAAGAAAGTGTTGCAACCACGGTCGCCAGTCTCCTGGATGCCATAGAGCGTGCTGTTCCAGGCGCGTATTACCTCTTCACCGTAGATTTCATAGTCCCTTTCACACTTTCCATAGTCCACCTCCAACTGATTCGAGAACCCATTGAGAATGGGAATGTAGTAGCCAAAACATGTCTGCGAAGTTGCAGGATCCCGAGCAGCCAACATGTCTGTCTGCTGCTGAAGTCCTAGGATCTTCTTGTTAGTTGGTAACTTCAGCTTAGAGCCATTTAACTTAATGTTAAGACTTAGGCCAGTAACCAGGCCAAAGGCTAGCACCACCGCCAACAGGGAAGATCTGAATAACATTGCTGAGAGTCTCACTCTTAACTGGATTCAGTGGGAGTAAAGCCCACCTCTTTTATATCCATTACTCGAACCTCCTCCTATCTTTATCAGCACTAATTGTCTTGTTCAAGAAATGTCGAGTTTTCGGTAATTTTTGATAGCTTTCAGGTTACTTGTAATTGAACGGTGTACACGTTAAATTAAATTGTTTGGAAATCAATTCTTGTGAATTAATTTTCCCCAACATGGGATTACTTCCTTTTTTACAAAGTAAGGCGTAGATTCTGTGCTTTTAAAAAATTTAAGGTTGTCAATTAAAATTTTTCTGGATATAAAATGAACAAAAATTATAATGTTTTAAATGCTTTGTGAAAATTAAATTAATGCTGTTTGGCATTAAGCTATTAAAATATTAATCATCGCAGTTATACAAAATAAATAAATCTTACTACGATAACATACAGGTTTAAAAATATTTCTTGTTTGGTCGGGTTATAATTTGATACCATAACACATTGTTTTCTTTTTTTACTTTTTTTTATTTTTAACGATGTTTTTCATTGAATTTCACCATCGGTCCAGTAAATAAAAGAACAACACAATCAATCCAAAACGTTCATTACAAAAATATTTAATCAATTCATGTGAAGAATTACTAAAAATTACGTACACTTACTTTTGGCAGTGTAAAAGTATTATACCAAATAATAAAAGTGTAGGTATATACTTCTTAGTTTCATTTCGTTACCGAACAGCTTAACATTCACGAAATAGTTTTAGTTTTATACGACATTGTACCCCAATGCATTTTAACTAGGATCGCATAAATTTAACGAGCATTTTATTAAGAAGTTTTTAATATGTAGTTTACAATTCATGTAACAATATTTTCCTTTCTGTTACTAAGTTTATACGATTGAGACTACTTGCTTCATGCAACTATACGTAGCGAGTACATGAAATAGTGTTTATACACACACTTTTTTTCCCATTTCATGAAATGATTGCATGAAATGGGCTACGTATAAATACAGTATATGACTAGTTTATTTTGGTGTTCCATAGTTTTTGTATACAGTATAAAGCCAGTAGAAGTTTGTATACATTTCTCTAAAATTTGATATAACTTAATGTTTTGCCTTTGCAGATGCGTACTCCCAAAAAAGGTTTAATTTTAACAAAAGCATAGATCTTTAAAAGAATAAAACAATTTTTAAAGCTTTTACCTTTTCTGCCTTAGATAAACTCAATGCAAAATAAGACGAACTTACTCAAATTTGATTGCCTGATTTTTATTTATTAAGCTTTTGAATTTTTGTACATTTTCTGTATAAACTAATCACCAAACGGATTTACCAGTGGGTGCTACGGTGGGAAATCCTGTTGGTGCTACGGTGGGCGACCCTGTGGGTGCTACGGTGGGTGATCTTGTGGGTGGTACGGTGGGTTGTCCTGTGGGAGCTACGGTGGGTGATCTTGTGGGTGGTACGGTAGAAGGGACAGTGGCTTGTTTAAGGCAGGCGTTCAAGCATTCGTAGGTGTATGCGGTGTCCTCCACATAGGTGCGCTCTGCGTTGTTCACGCAAATGTCCTTCTCGGTGCCTATCACACGATAGTCGGCCTGGATCTTGGCAGTGATCTCCGTGGCATTTGCTGAAATTTCATAGAAGGTCTTTGAGCTCTCAGCGTATCGGGTGGAGGCGCATTCGAGGCGGGAGACCATGTACTCAAGGTTCTTAAGGCCCGCATCGCCTCCGGGAGAGTCTGTCCAAACATAACAATTAAATTTCGTCGAGCAACCCGAATCGGCAGACTTCAAGACGTTTTCACGGTCCTCTGAGTATTTGGAATTGACCAGGGCAGTGGAGTTGTCAAAGGCCGAGATGCAATTCCCGAAGTTGACCTCGTACTGCACTGCAATAGTATCCAGAGCTGGTCTATAAGTTATAAAACAGTGTGTGGATACGTCCGAGTGGGTGGCTGCCAGCTCCTTGCTCTCCATCTGCAACTCCTGGATGTGGGAATTGGGTCTAAGTTGAATATGTAATCTTGCCGCCAGGGAGAAGCCCAAAAATAGGCAAAACACCAGGATCTGCGATTGTTTCCGGAACATCTTGTGCGGTGAACTTGACGGTGATGGAAAAATGAACCCGTATTTATACCTGAAACGCTCCGTTTTTCACTATCTTTTTAATTACACATTAATGTTATGTACTTCCCATGACTGATTATAAAAGGTTCAATGGTTTGCAATGTTTTTTGAGGTTGGATTGCAAAAACCTTATCATGTGCTCGTCGCTTAGGTTTTGTCCTAACTCAATTATGAGAAAGGCGCTTATACACGGTGACCAAATTATAAAATATGTATTTTTAAACGTACTGTATGTAGTTTAATTTTCTTGTGTCATGCATTTTAAAAATGTATTTACTAAATGGTTTTAATTTACTGCAATAAAAGATCGCGAATACAATAGTCTTGATTTGACTTGGAAAGTAAAGTTTTTAGCTGGACTTTTACAGCACGCTGGGTGTGGAGGGAAACTGCCAGTTGGGATCAGCAATGCAACCGTTCATCTCGTCCAGGCACTGGCTGTGGTTGGCCTTGTATTTTCGCTGGGCATTCAGCTGGCAATCCTCCCAAGTCTTCTTCACGGCAGCCTTCTTCTCGAGCAGGCCGGTGTGGTGATCGAAGGCCTTGTCGGACACTTCACCAAGCGCCGTCTCTCCGGTTGCACCCTGTAATTAGATGAAAGCAAATATTAATTTTTATTACTATTGCTAGCTAATTAATTGATGGTATTTTAAAACCGCTAGAAAAGATGCCTAAAAGTATGCTTCTGATTTCCCGTATAAAATATATTATTGCATAATTTAATACACTGTTATAAGTGACTTCTTGCTAGTTGAGTTTTCTGTTACATTTTTTTTATATAACTTAATAATATACTCACATTTTTGAACAGGCAATCAAAGGCATTTTCGTGAGAGGTCTCATTGTCGCACTTCAGAAGGGAGTCGCAGGTGTCCCGGACGGAGTAGGTCAGTTCGTTGCGGGCGTAGGTGTAGCTGGCGTCGATTTTGGAGATTGCGCTCGAGAACTCGTCCTGGCAGGTCTTGAAATCCTCGTCGTAGGTATCGGCATGTCCCTTGAGCTCCGGGAGGTAGTAGTCGAAGCAGTCCATGTTGAAGACCTCAGCCGATCGCATGGCCGGAGAATTGAGCAGGAAGTCAACCAGAGTGGTGTCCGCTGTAATCTCGAAGGGAGTCGGAACCACAGCTCCAAAGACGGCGCCAATAGCCAGGAGAAGAGTCAGAGCCTTGAAAAACATTTTCACTTTGAGCACTTGAAGAACTGATTGAGAGTGTAGAGCCTGAAGACCTAGTTCTACCTTTTATACTACCTACCCCACTTGAAATCAGCTTTGGTAGATTTACGACCCAGCAGTTATCGGTAGTAGATTTCGATTAGGTTTTATTATCATGAAGCTTTGTCGGAAATCGTCATAGAAACACCCGAAATTCCTTAATTTTTTCTATTTTTATTTTAAAATAAATCTTAGATGCTTTAAAATTTTTTGCTGCAATATTTTAGGTCATGGAAATCCCAACAATTATCAGGCACATCAGTTGGCCGATTATTTTGTTGTTATATTTCCACAAATCATTATAAATAAACGAATAATTTCTTATCTTAGAAGCGGAAGGGGAAGTTCTTTAGGACTCTGATGATAATCTTTAATTACTCATTAAGGTTATTTATAAGAGCGTTTTAATAAGAGCGCATTCCTACATTACACAATTTCTTAATATTCTTTAACTTACAAAAATACGTTATTTAATACACGACTTAAGAAGTCATGCTCATTATCAAGTGTAGTTCACACATTTTAATCATCTGTGAATGAAGCTTGCAATAAAATGATAACACAAAAACCAGAAAAATTCTCAGAATTTAACTATCTACGATGATGAAATACTTTCTCAAAAAAAAGCTTTAAATATTTCAAATTATAACGGATTTCGTCATACTATATTTGGCTTGTAAATTATCTGCAATTGTTTTTTTAAGCCAAATTAAATAAGCATTATCTTTACTTAGTGATGGCGTGTTATTTATAAAACTAGGAGCGGAATCACAAAAAAAAAGTAAAGTCAGGTGAAATTCACAAAAGGGTTAATTACATATGCTGATATTTTTAGTAATAGAAAATATGTTTGCATTTATTTGTAAATTTACTAGTCAGTTAAACATTTTTACATTTATATTTTTTACTTAGGGATGTCCAAAATCATTATTCTACAATTATTTAGGATGCTTTAGTTTTTTTGTAATTTTATCGAACTTGATTTTAAAACCCAAACTAAATTAATCCGGACTTTTTTGTTCTTAAATTTAGTTTTCTATCATTTCGCTAATTAGTTTATCTTATTATTATAATTCATCTTAGTGTTGCCAACTCTTCAGGTCGTAAAAAATCTAAACTAACTTTTGAAATAAGCTAGAAATGGCCACAAAATTTTAATGATAGCTAAAAAATAACGCTAGAGTAGTAAAACGACATTTTTATTAAACACACAATACAGTTATGGTATAAATAAATTTTGTTTTGAATCTCTTTCGCACTACCAAACAAAGGACATATATGCAGGCATTTCGACACCTTTTGTGGCACTTTGAAGCCCTTTTCCGCAAAAACTGAGGTTGAAGGAGAAGTTCCAAGGACAAGGTAGTGTTCGGCACACCAAGGTTTATTGAACCTACAGCTGTGTTCATCCAAATAGCAGTGCCGCACCTCACCTCTTTCCAACTCTCTTTTGAAACACTTCCAGTCTTCCAAATTAACCAAGCGATACCTTTTTGGAAAGCTCAGAGTGTTAGAATTATAAAACCGAAAAAGTCGTGTTACATTCAGAACTCTTCTTCTTGTTTTTCATTATTTTACAAAAATACCCATCGAAATTGCTGTTCATTGAAATAGCAGTGTCGGGCGCCAGCTCATCAAATTTAGAAAAAACTTAACAAAATTAAAAAACACGGATGCAATAATTAAGTTCGTTCTAGTCAGCAACCGTATTGATAAACTTTGTTTTTGGAAACTGCTTAAATTTTTTTTTTTAAATGGTAAAGGAAAGTACTACTCGGTGGGGAAGAAAAACCTTGTAGTCAGCCTAAGAAATCATGGCAAAACGCATTAGGAGATTTAAATTATAGCTGAATTCAGTCATACAATGATATTCAATGCTAAAAAATATCATCTGAAAAAATATCGTCTGAGTATTTGGAATTGACCAGGGCAGTGGAGTTGTCAAAGGCCGAGATGCAATTCCCGAAGTTGACCTCGTACTGCACTGCAATAGTATCCAGAGCTGGTCTATAAGTTATAAAACAGTGTGTGGAAACGTCCGAGTGGGTGGCTGCCAGCTCCTTGCTCTCCATCTGCAACTCCTGGATGTGGGAATTGGGTCTAAGTTGAATATGTAATCTTGCCGCCAGGGAGAAGCCCAAAAATAGGCAAAACAGCAGGATCTGCGATTGTTTCCGGAACATCTTGTGCGGTGAACTTGACGGTGGTGGATCAACCGACCCGTATTTATACCTGAAACGGTCCGTTCTTCACTATCTTTTTAATTACACATTAATGTTTTGTACTTCCCATCACTGATTATAAAAGGTTCAATGGTTTGCAATGTTCTTTGAGGTTGGATTGCAAAAACCTTATCATGTGCTCGTAGCTTAGGTTTTGTCCTAACTCAATTATAAGAAAGGCACTTATTCAAATTATAAAATGTGTATTTTTGAACGTACCTACTGCATTTAATTTAAGTTTTTTTTATCATTCAGAAAAAAAAATAAAGATTTCAAAAAATGTTTTTACTAAATGCTTTTAATTTACTGCAATAAAAGATCGCTAATACAAAAGTCTTGATTTGACTTGGAAAGTAATGTTTTTAGCTGGACTTTTACAGCACGCTGGGTGTGGAGGGAAACTGCCAGTTGGGATCAGCAATGCAACCGTTCATCTCGTCCAGGCACTGGCTGTGGTTGGCCTTGTATTTTCGCTGGGCATTCAGCTGGCAATCCTCCCAAGTCTTCTTCACGGCAGCCTTCTTCTCGAGCAGGCCGGTGTGGTGATCGAAGGCCTTGTCGGACACTTCACCAAGCGCCGTCTCTCCGGTTGCACCCTGTAATTAGATGAAAGCAAATATTAATTTTTATTACTATTGCTAGCTAATTAATTGATGGTATTTTAAAACCGCTAGAAAAGATGCCTAAAAGTATGCTTCTGATTTCCCGTATAAAATATATTATTGCATAATTTAATACACTGTTATAAGTGACTTCTTGCTAGTTGAGTTTTCTGTTACATTTTTTTATATAACTTAATAATATACTCACATTTTTGAACAGGCAATCAAAGGCATTTTCGTGAGAGGTCTCATTGTCGCACTTCAGAAGGGAGTCGCAGGTGTCCCGGACGGAGTAGGTCAGTTCGTTGCGGGCGTAGGTGTAGCTGGCGTCGATTTTGGAGATTGCGCTCGAGAACTCGTCCTGGCAGGTCTTGAAATCCTCGTCGTAGGTATCGGCATGTCCCTTGAGCTCCGGGAGGTAGTAGTCGAAGCAGTCCATGTTGAAGACCTCAGCCGATCGCATGGCCGGGGAGTTGAGCAGGAAGTCAACCAGAGTGGTATCCGCCGTAATCTCGAAGGGAGTGGGAGCCGCAGCTCCGTAGACGGCGCTAATGGCCAGGAGAAGAGTCAGAGCCTTGAAAAACATTTTCACTTTGAGCACTTGAAGAACTGATTGAGAGTGTAGAGCCTGAAGACCAAGTTTTGCCTTTTATACTACCTACCCCACTTGAAATCAGCTTTGGTAGATTTACGATCCAGCAGTTATCGGTAATAGATTTCGATTAGTTTTTATTATCATGAGGCTTTGTCGAAAAATCGTCATAGAAACCCCCGAAATTCCTTATTTATTTTTCTTTAGATGTTAGATGTTTTAAATGTTTTGATTCCTTCTTCATCAGTTTTATATTGCTCTCTTAAATTAACCATGTATTTAACGATGTCTTTACCTACCAACGTCAATTATATGGTAAGGCTCATATATAAAATTTGCAATATTTTAAGTCATGGAAATCCCAACTATTATCAGACACATCAGTTGGCCGATTATTTTGTTGTTATTTTTCCACAAATCATTATAAATAAACAGTTAATTTCTTATCTTAGAAGCGGAAAGGGAAGTTCTTTAGGACTCTGATAATAATCTTTAATTACTCATTAAGGTTATTAATACGTGAATTTTAATAAGAGCGCATACCTATATTACACAATTTGTTTATGTCCTTTAACATACAAAAATAAGTTATTTAATACAGGACTTAAAAAGTCATGCTCATTATCAAATGTAGTTCACACATAATAATCATCTGTGAATAAAGCTTGCAATAAAGTGATTTTTGATAACTTTCAGGTAACTTGTAATTGAACGGTGTACGCGTTAAATTAAATTGTTTGGAAATCAATTCTTGTGAATTAATTAACCCCAAGACGGGATTACTTCCTTTTCACAAAGAAATGCGTAGATCGTGTGCTTTAAAAAAAATTTAAGTTTGTCTCTTAACATTTTTTTTAATATAACAATAACTTATAAAAATTATAATTTTTTAATTGCTTTATTGAAACCAAATTAATGGTGCACATCGCAGTTACTACTATCGCCAAAAGATTTACAAATTTTTCTTTTTCATACCATAACTTATTGTCTTTATGTTTACTTTTTTTTAACGAGGTTTGTCATTGAATTTTGACATCGGTCCCATGGAATAAATAGACTACAATTTTCACAATAACCAATCCAAAATGAACCATGCAAAAATCTAAAATCAATTATGTGAATAACTAACGAAAATACGTACACTTACTTTGAACAGTGTAAAAGTAATAATTTAATTTGAATAGTATAAAAGTATTTACTTTTTACTAAATAATAAAATGTACATATTTACATACTTCGTGGTTTCATTTCTATACCGAACAGTTACACTTTTAGTTTTATACAAAGAAGAATATTTACTAAGATCGCATAAATTAAACGAGCATTTTATTAATAAGTTTTTAATAGTTCAGAATTCATGTAACAAAAGTTTCGTTTGACTATTGACTATTTTATTTCAGTGTTAGGTAGTTTTTCATACAGTTTTAAGCCAGTAGATTTTAATACATTTTAAAAAAATTTTTTACCATTTAATATTAAATAGTGAAGACTAAATTGAGGGTCACACCCGAAAAAATCTATAAATCTGTAAAAGAATAAACAAAATTTTAAAGCTTTTACTTTTTCTGCCTTAGATAAACTCAAAGCAAAATAAGACGAACTTACAAATTAAGCAAATTAAGTAAACCCCAAATTAGATTGCCTGATTTTTCTTTATTAAACTTTTGAATACTTGTACATTTTCTGTATAAACTAATCACCAAATGGATTTACCAGTGGGTGCTACGGTGGGTGATCCTGTTGGAGCTACGGTGGTTGGTCTTGTGGGTGGTACGGTAGAAGGGACAGTGGCTTGTTTAAGGCAGGCGTTTAAGCATTCGTAGGTGTATGTGGTGTTCTCCACATAGGTGCGCTCTGCGTTGTTTACGCAAATGTCCTTCTCGGTGCCTATCACACGATAATCGGCCTGGATCTTGGCAGTGATCTCCGTGGCATTTGCTGAAATTTCATTGAAGGTCTTGGAGCTCATAGCGTATTGGTTGGAGGCGCATTCGAGGCGGGAGACCACTGTCTTTAGTTCCTCATCGTCTCCCATGTTTGCCCAAACATAACAACTAGGTTTCCTCGAGCAACCCGAAACGGCAGACCTCAAGAGATTTTCACGGTCGTCTGAGTATTTGAAATTGACCAGGGCAGTGGAGTTGTCAAAGGCAAAGATGCAATGATCGAAGTTGAATTCGTACTGCAATGCAATAGTATCCAAAGCTGGTCTATAAGTTATAAAACAGTGTGTGGATACGTCCGAGTGGGTGGCTGCCAGCTCCTTGCTCTCCATCTGCAACTCCTGGATGTGGGAATTGGGTCTAAGGGGAATATGTAATCTTGCCGCCAGGGAGAAGCCCAAAAATAGGCAAAACAGCAGGATTTGCGATTGTTTCCGGAACATCTTGTGCGGTGAACTTGACGGTGATGGATCAACCAACCCGTATTTATACCTGAAACGGTCAGTTCGTCACTATCTTTTTAATTACACATTAATGTTATGTACTTCCCATCACTGATTATAGGAGGTTTGATGGTTTGCTATGTTCCTTCAGGTTGGATTGCAAAAACCTTATCATGTGCTCGTAGCTTAGGTGTTGTCCTAACTCAATTATGAGAAAGGCGCTTATACACGGTGACCAAATTATAAAAAATGTATTTTTAAACGTACTGTACGTAATTTAATGTTTTTTTATCATGCAGAAATAAAGGATTTCAAAAATTGTATTTACTGAATGGTTTTAATTTAGTGCAATAAAAGATCGCGAATACAATAGTCTTGATTTGACTTGGAAAGTAAAGTTTTTAACAGGACTTTTACAGCACGCTGAGTGTGGAGGGAAACTGCCAGTTGGGATCAGCAATGCAACCGTTCATCTCGTCCAGGCACTGGCTGTGGTTGGCCTTGTATTTTCGCTGGGCATTGAGCTGGCAATCCTCCCAAGTCTTCTTCACGGCAGCCTTCTTCTCGAGCAGGCCGGTGTGGTGATCGAAGGCCTTGTCGGACACTTCACCAAGCGCCGTCTCTCCGGTTGCACCCTGTAATTAGATGAAAGCAAATATTAATTTTTATTACTATTGCTAGCTAATTAATTGATGGTATTTTAAAACCGCTAGAAAAGATGCCTAAAAGTATGCTTCTGATTTCCCGTATAAAATATATTATTGCATAATTTAATACACTGTTATAAGTGACTTCTTGCTAGTTGAGTTTTCTGTTACATTTTTTTTATAAAACTTAATAATATACTCACATTTTTGAACAGACAATCGAAGGCATTTTCGTGAGAGGTCTCATTGTCGCACTTCAGAAGGGAGTCGCAGGTGTCCCGGACGGAGTAGGTCAGTTCGTTGCGGGCGTAGGTGTAGCTGGCGTCGATTTTGGAGATTGCGTTCGAGAACTCGTCCTGGCAGGTCTTGAAATCCTCGTCGTAGGTATCGGCATGTCCCTTGAGCTCCGGGAGGTAGTAGTCGAAGCAGTCCATGTTGAAGACCTCAGCCGATCGCATGGCCGGAGAATTGAGCAGGAAGTCAACCAGAGTGGTGTCCGCTGTAATCTCGAAGGGAGTGGGAACCACAGCTCCAAAGACGGCGCCAATGGCCAGGAGAAGAGTCAGAGCCTTGAAAAACATTTTGACTTTGAGCACTGGAAGTACTGATTGAGAGTGTAGAGCCTGAAGACCTAGTTCTACCTTTTATACTACCTACCCCACATGAAATCAGCTTTGGTAGATTTACGATCCAGCAGTTATCGGTAAAAGATTTCGATTAGTTTTTATTATCATGAAGCTTTGTCGGAAATCGTCATAGAAACCCCCGAAATTCCTTAATTTTTTATTTTAAAATAGAACTTAGATGCTTTAAATTTTTTGCTGCAATATTTTAGGTCATAAAAATCACAACAATTATCAGGCACATCAGTTGGCCGATTATTTTGTCGTTATATTTCAACAAATCACTATAAATAAACAGCTTATTTCTTATCTTAGAAGCGGAAGGAGAAGTTCTTTAGGACTGTGATGATAATCTTTAATTACTCATTAAGGTTTTTAATACGTGCATTTTAACAAGAGCGCATACCTATATTACACAACTCGTTTATATCCTTTAAATTACAAAAATAAGTTATTTAATACAGGACTTAAAATGTTATGCTCATTATCAAAAGTAGTTCACACATTATAATCGTCTGTGAATGAAGCTTGCAATAAATTGATATCAATTTAACCAGCGAAATTCTCAAATTTCTAAATTTTTCATCGATCTTTATTTATAAACTACTCTCAATTCCTTTTTTATTAATCAAAAACTTTGATTTCTGTAAAAAAACAAACAACAAAAGTTTAAAATTTCTTCAGGCTCAATCTAAATTTTTTTTTTTAATATATATTGAATATATTGCAATTTTTAAGTTTGTCTCTTAACATTTTTCTTAATATAAAATTTACAAAAGCATTAACCTTTAACTTTCTTAAAAATTATAATTTTTAATTGCTTTATTGAAACCAAATTAATGGTGGACATCGCAGTTATACAATTTGGGTAAAAGCAAATATAAATAAATATTACTACGATCACCAAAAGATTTACAAATTTTTCTATTTTCATACCATAACTTATTGTCTCTATATTTATTTTTTTTAACGAGGTTTGTCATTGAATTTTGATATCGGTCCAATGGACTACACTTTTCACAACAACCAATCCAAAATGAACAATGCAAAAATCTAAAATCAACTATGTGATGAATTAACGAAAATACGTACACTTACTTTGAACAGTGTAAAAGTATTAACTTACTTTGAACAGTATAAATGTATTTACTTTATACACAGAGAAAACGCATAAGAGCGAAATTCCGTTTTAAAATGTCGTTCTAAAATAAACATTTGAAAAAACATTTTTTCGATACAAATTTAAAAATTTTTACTTGCTCAAACTAAAACAAAAAATTTTAAAATCAAAAAAAAAACGTTTAAGGTTAAAAAAAGGGGTCGAAACATTTTAAAAAGTAAAACTTTTCATACAATTTTAAAACGCCAATTTTCTCTGTGTACTAAATAATAAAATGTACATTTATACATACTTCGTAGTTTCATTCCTACACAGAAAAAAAAATTGATATGATATCATATCATTTTGGACCAGATATGTCAAAAATATCAATTCTACAGGGTGAACATATCAATTCGACATTATAGTATCAAACTGATATGAGAAAAATATCTTTTTTACATTTTTAATCATCAAAACGACATTGTTAATGTAAATATCAATTTGGACCAGATATGCGCAGGTCAAATTGATATTTTTTTTATCTGTGTATACCGAACAGTTAAACTTTCTGTTTTATACAACATTGTATCCCAAAGAATATTAACTAAGATCGCATAAATTTAACGAGCATTTTATTAATAAGTTCTTAATAGTTTAGAATTCATGTAACAAAAGTTACGTTCTGTGACTATTTTATTTCAGTGTTAGATAGTTTTTCATACAGTTTAAACTTTAAAGCCAGTAGATATTTTAATACATTTTTTAAAAATTGTTTACCATTTAATTTTAAATAGTGAAGATAAAATTGGGGGGCACACCCAAAAAATTCTATAAATAAAAGAATATACAAAAATGTTTAAGGCTTTTACTTTTTCTGCCTTAGCTAAACTCAAAGCAAAATAAGAAGAACTTACAAGTTAAGCAAATTAAGTAAACCCCAAATTAGATTGCCTGATTTTTCTTTATTAAACTATTCAATTTTTGTACATTGTCTGTATAAACTAATCACCAAACGGATTTACCAGTGGGTGCTACAGTGGGTGATCCTGTGGGAGCTACGGTGGTTGATCTTGTGGGAGCTACGTTGGTTGGTCTTGTGGGTGGTACGGTAGAAGGGATGCTGTCTTGTTTAAGGCAGGCGTTTAAGCCTTCGTAGGTGTATGCGGTGTCCTCCACATAGGTGCGCTCTGCGTTGTTCACGCAAATGTCCTTCTCGGTGCCTATCACACGATAATCGGCCTGGATCTTGGCAGTGATCTCCGTGGCATTTGCTGAAATTTCATAGAAGGTCTTTGAGCTCTCAGCGTATCGGGTGGAGGCGCATTCGAGGCGGGAGACCATGTACTCAAGGTTCTTAAGGCCCGCATCGCCTCCGGGAGAGTCTGTCCAAACATAACAATTAAATTTCGTCGAGCAACCCGAATCGGCAGACTTCAAGACGTTTTCACGGTCCTCTGAGTATTTGGAATTGACCAGGGCAGTGGAGTTGTCAAAGGCCGAGATGCAATTCCCGAAGTTGAATTCGTACTGCAATGCAATAGTATCCAAAGCTGGTCTATAAGTTATAAAACAGTGTGTGGATACGTCCGAGTGGGTGGCTGCCAGCTCCTTGCTCTCCATCTGCAACTCCTGGATGTGGGAATTGGGTCTAAGGGGAATATGTAATCTTGCCGCCAGGGAGAAGCCCAAAAATAGGCAAAACAGCAGGATCTGCGATTGTTTCCGGAACATCTTGTGCGGTGAACTTGACGGTGATGGATCAACCAACCCGTATTTATACCTGAAACGGTCAGTTCGTCACTATCTTTTTAATTACACATTTATGTTATGTACTTCCCATCACTTCCCATTATAGGAGGTTCAATGGTTTGCAATGTTCTTTGAGGTTGGATTGCAAAAACCTTATCATGTGCTCGTAGCTTAGGTGTTGTCCTAACTCAATTATAAACAAGAAAGAACGCTGTAGTCGGTTTTCCCGACTATAAGATTTGCGATACTCATTGCAATCAATTTTTAGCGCCCTCTTCAAAAAAAAAGTATAGCCTACTTTCGAGCGCAATACAAATTTTTAACGCACTTGTATTTACAACTTAGCATTAAAAATGTGGACACCACAGAGTTTTGCAGTTTGTGGGCGTAAAAAGGAACGTGGTCAAGTTTTAAAACAAACTTGATCTGCGCTTTGCTTATAGAAGTTTGTGTGCAAAATTTGGTGGTTCTAGCTCTTATAGTTCCCGAGATCTCGATATTTGTGCGGACAGACGGACGGACGGACGGACGGACGGACGGACGGACAGACAGACATTTACGCGTTTACAGTATTTGCTTACTCCTCGAGAATCGCAAATAAAATAATGATATAATAACTGTATGTATTTCACGTTTTTCCAACTAAAATTAATGGTTATGGGAAAACTTGACACAAGTACATCGGGGGTGCCACAGAAACCGTTCCGCCCAAATTCCAACCGAATGTCCAACCCCTTCTCTATGTAAATTCCAACCCTCTTTGGGCGGAACGGTTTCTGTGGCACCCCCGCATATGTTTGTTTGAATGAAAGAGAGTTTTTAGGAAAATAAACAAAGATTTCGAGTTAAAATGAAAATAAAGAGCAATATTAATTAATGATTTTTATTTACTGCAATAAAAGATAGCGAAGACAATAATCTTGATTTGACTTGGAAAGTAAATTTTTTAACAGGACTTTTACAGCACGCTGGGTGTGGAGGGAAACTGTTTTTAGAAAAATAAACAAAGATTTCGAGTTAAAATGAAAATAAACAGCAATATTAATTAATGATTTTAATTTACTGCAATAAAAGATCGCGAATACAATAGTCTTGATTTGACTTGGAAAGTAAAGTATTTAGCTGGACTTTTACAGCACGCTGGGTGTGGAGGGAAACTGCCAGTTGGGATCAGCAATGCAACCGTTCATCTCGTCCAGGCACTGGCTGTGGTTGGCCTTGTATTTTCGCTGGGCATTCAGCTGGCAATCCTCCCAAGTCTTCTTCACGGCAGCCTTCTTCTCGAGCAGGCCGGTGTGGTGATCGAAGGCCTTGTCGGACACTTCACCAAGCGCCGTCTCTCCGGTTGCACCCTGAAATTAGATAAAAGCAAATATTATTTATTGTTACTATTTTAAAACCGCTAGAAAAAATGCCTAAAAGTATGCTTCCGATTTCCTGTAGAAAATATATTGTTGCACACTTTAAGACACTGTTTTAGGTGACTTCTTGTTAGTTGAGTTTTCTGTTTAGTTTTTGTATATACTCACATTTTTGAACAGGCAATCAAAGGCATTTTCGTGGGAGGTCTCGTTGTCGCACTTCAGAAGGGAGTCGCAGGTGTCCCGGACGGAGTAGGTCAGTTCGTTGCGGGCGTAGGTGTAGCTGGCGTCGATTTTGGAGATTGCGCTCGAGAACTCGTCCTGGCAGGTCTTGAAATCCTCGTCGTAGGTATCGGCATGTCCCTTGAGCTCCGGGAGGTAGTAGTCGAAGCAGTCCATGTTGAAGACCTCAGCCGATCGCATGGCCGGAGAGTTGAGCAGAAAGTCAACCAGAGTGGTATCCGCCGTAATCTCGAAGGGAGTGGGAACCACAGCTCCAAAGACGGCGCTAATGGCCAGGAGAAGAGTCAGAGCCTTGAAAAACATTTTGACTTTGAACACTTGAAGAACTGATTGAGAGTGTAGAGCCTGAAGACCAAGTTTTGCCTTTTATACTACCTACCCCACCTGAAATCAGCTTTGGTAGATTTACGATCCAGCAGTTATCGGTAGTAGATTTCGATTAGTTTTTATTATCATGAAGCTTTGTCGGAAATCGTCATAGAAACCCCCGAAATTCCTTCCTTTTTTTTTTTTCTTTAATTCTTTTTTCCTTTTAAAATAAAACTTAGATGTTTTAAATGGTTTTCCTGCAATATTTTAGCTCATGGAAATCCCAACAATTATCAGACACATCAGTTGGCCGATTATTTTGTTGTTATATTTCCACAAATCATTATAAATAAACAGCTAATTTCTTATCTTAGAAGCGGAAAGGGAAGTTCTTTAGGACTCTGATAATAATCTTTAATTACTCATTAATTACTCATTACACGTATTAAATACGTGCATTTTAATTAGAGCGCATACCTATATTACATAATTTGTTTTTTCAGACAAATTAAATAAGCATTATCTTTACACAACATTTTTATGATAGATAAAAAATAACGCTAAAGTAGTAAAACGATATTTTTATTAAACACAAAATACAATTTTGGTCTTGAAATGTGTAAAGATTGCACACAGTTTGAAAACATTTTGTTTTTAATCTCTTTCGCACCACCAAACAAAGGACATTTAGATGTTTGCAATCTTTTTAAAATATAAAATTTTAAAAAAATACTCTTGACTGTATGAGGATCTCTAGACAATTAGTTGCACTACAGCAACATTATCATAGATGCAGGCAGTATAATTCATTACGGCACCTTTTTTGGCACTTCGAGGCCCTTTTTCTTAAAAACTGAGGGTGATGGAAAAATTCCAAGGACGAGGTAGTGTTCAGCACACTGAGATTTATTGGACCTATATCGCTTTTTTTTCCTCGATCTCAAATTGTTGCACTGTAATTTGTATATTTGAAAACTTATAAGTTCGTCAATCATGGCCTCTTTTGCAGCCGAATTTTTGTTGGTCTAATTGGTTCCTATCTTTTTTAGGCACACTGCAGGCACTTCACAATTATGACAGCATTTATTTTCCCGGCGTCTGTCTAACGATTTCGGCCCAATAGCGTGTTTTATCCATTTAATTGGACCAATTTATAAGATGGACGTTCTAGATGATTTTAACAAGCTTAAATTACGAAAAAATATTGCTTGAAAAGTAGCTATAATTCCCGCTTCCCGTTAAATAGCTAAATTGGCAACGCTGCTAGACACTAAGTGACAAGGGTGAGTTATCTTGCTAATTACTTAGGTGAGAACGGTGAGAAACCCCGCTATTGGATTAGGTGGAATAATAAGATAGGAGGTAAGTGGATTACCGAACCCTTGCTTTTAAAGGCGGTGATGGTATTTTTTAGTCATAAACAAATTCATCTGGCAACTCGGAATTCACAAAGGTGGCAGCTCGTATTTACCTCAGTTGGCAACGCGGACTTTACTAAGTTGGCAACGCGGATTTCACTCAGTTTCGTTAACAGGGGGCCTCTGCATAGAGTAAGAAACATATAGAGGCGTCATTTGCTCTGCCTGGAATTTAACAGAACGCTGCCTGCTTGCTGCTCGATTCCTTTGGTGAGAATTGCAGCCGCAATTTCGTGTGCGAGCGACCGGCGATATGTTGCGAGCCCATAAAGAGCAGCGAGAGCGAGCAGTGCAGTTGCGGACTTTTTCACCATGCTACTCGATTTTAGGGAAATTTTTTTTAGGGAAATTCACGTTTTTTGACTACGTGGCATCCCTGCGAAAATGTCCAAAGAGAGCAACAGAGCAAATGGCGCCTCTATACATAATTACTCTATGGCCTCTGCCAATGTTAGCCTAACAGTGACAAAAATGAAACCCCGCTAAATTTAGCGGTTAAATGTCTACTAGCGACATCTTGAATTTTTTGACTGGTTTCGAAACCCCGCTAAACTCATAAAATCGATCTGGTTCGGAACACATATTGCTATCGAACTAGTTCGATCGGAACTAATCGAAAAAAAAGCGAAAAAAACATAAAAAACTTAGGTTTTGAGAAAAAAACTCCACACAACTTATTTTTATTTAATTTATCGTCCGAGAGTGTTAAAAAACGCGTGAAACGTCCGGCTATCGAGGCAGTGAAGGGCGATGAAAAAAACGCAGAAACGCACGATTTTTTGTTCTTAAATTTTACTTACGCCAGCCACGCACACGCACGCAGTTCACGGACGCACACACAGAGCGCCCCACACGTACACACACACACTCACGCACGCGGAGAGTAGAGAAGAGCAGAGAACGAGAAGAAGGAGAGGAGAAGGAGGCGGCAAAAAGCAAAAGCGAAGCGGAGACCATCAACTTAAAATTTGCGAGGTGAAAACAACGAGAACGAAGGTTTCCCAGCGCCAAAGTTCATAAATCGCGAGTGTGTTTTCATTAACAATTTTCGGGGCCATGCCCGATTTTTCCCCCTGTGAAAATGGGGCTGCCAACTGCGCGAGTTATTTTGTGAATGGGCATAAATTCTGGATGCTGTCCGCCGCGCGCCCTTTTCCCCCCCTCTCCCTTTTGCAACGGTATTTACGCCCACTGTGAGCTGCGCGTGGGCGTGCCAGCTGTAGGAATGCTAAAATTAGTAGTAGTCCAAGCGGAAGGACGAAGGCGCGCGCGTCCTTGATAAATCGATGTGCAAAAGGGAAAGCGAAAAAGCGGAGGAAGGGACAACAAAAGCAACGAATAACGGTGCAAAGCGTGGGCGGCAAGCTGCCTTGAGGTTTTCCGACCCACCTCCCCCTTGTGTGGTTTTTGGTGTCCTTGCAGTCGGCTTAAAATTATTGTTCACAAATTCCTGAAAACTTTGCAAAGGAAGCCGTAAAAGTAGTGTAAATAAATTATGTGTCGCCAGCTGATTTGACTTCGAAATTCCCATATTTAAGCCGGTCCTTCAGCGACAAAGTCAATTGGTTTTACAGTTTAGTTGGAAACATTCCTCTCTGTGGAATCCCCTTTCTATGGAATTGCTATAATAAGATCATTGGATCATACAGCTGATAGAAGTATTTATTTGTGTATAATGTTTATTTTGTTGCTCACGATGAGTTGAAGATCCCGGTAAAAGTAGTAGTATAAACTACATATAACAGGAAGGAATCTTCTTAGGAGTTTTTAATGAAAAACTTTTAGCTTTCAATATCGATACATCGAAAACAGACTTACTGTTTTCGCTTTTAAGATAAGCAAACTAGTTTAATAATAGTTCAAAATACTGACGAAAATACAATTCCTTGACTTTCTTTAATTACACTAGTCGGCATAATTATTTTGACAAAACAAATTTGGCACATACTCTATAACGCAATCTGTTTATATTTCAAATCACTTGTTCTATTATTTATGTATGGACTATATTCCTTTAAAATACCAAATCTTGTGTAAATCCCCATACGTTGGAAAATATCAGGCAAAATGTAAAAGGGGTGGCACAAGTATTTGACACCTTAAAAATTAATATCAAATCGCTGATATAATTTTGGTATAAAGTTTGAATGTATTTTGGGTCGTAGCTTCGAAAATAATAAACTTTTGGATCCGACCAATGGTTCGAATAAGCAGACAACTTTACAGAAAATCAACAATCACTTTTAAAATAAAAAATGTTGAAAAGTTTAGTGTTTTAGTAATAGCATCAAAGAGAAAAACGGTTATTTTAAAAGATTCAACAAAATCGGACAACAATTGCAAAAGTAAGAGACAGGCAACGGTCTTCATAGACTGCAGTAAACAAATGTAGAACGTCCATACATTTGTTTACTGCAGTCTATGAAGACCAGTTTGCCTGTCTCTTAACTTTTGCAATTGTTGTCCGATTTTGTTGAAACTTCTTTAAAATAACCGTTTTCCAATTCTCTTGAATGCTATTACTACAAAACACTACAAAACTTTTTCAACATTTTTTTTTTTTTAAAAGTGCAAATTGGTTGATTTTCATGTAAAAAGTTGTCTGCTATATCTCGAAACCCATTGGTCGGATCCAAAAAGTATTATTATTTCAGAAGCTACGACCCAAAATACATTCAAAACAATTTATACCAAAAATTATATCAAGCGATTTGATATTAATTTTTAAGGTGTCAAAATACTTGTGCCACCCTACATTTTACATTTTGCCTGATATTTTCCAAACGGTATGGGATTTACACAAGATTTGTATTTTAAAGGAAAATAGTCCATACAAGTTAAATAATAGAACAAGTGATTTGAAATATAAACAGATTAATCGTTATAAGCAGATATGTGCCAAATTTGTTTTGTCAAAATAATTATGCCGACTAGTGTATCTCCTTAAGTTTTAAGATGATTCTACCACTTGTAAATGATTATAAAATTATTTCATTGTTGGGTGAAATCAGAAAACTATGACTCAATTCCTTTTTCGTAGAATTCTCAATTACATTTATAGCCATAGCGCTATAATTTCTACAAGCTAAAAAAACGTCATTTACTATTTTCCGTTTTTTTTAAATAAAGTAAATAGACTCCGTCCAAAAGCAAACCTTCCTTTCGTGCCCTTAATCGTTTTGTGTATAACTTGCTGACAGTTCAAGTTCAAGGCTTTATTATTGATTGCCAGTCGTTTAATGGTCCCATAACCTTGTGTCCTCCAATTGTAGAGTCCTTGACACCAGCGAGTCTTGACTCAGCGAACGAATTGCACCCGCCCGGCACACAGCACACAGCATGTTCAGTGGACATGGGCGGATTCCTGGATAAGCCGAAAACCGCCAAGCACAATGACCAGGGCGAGGGCAACAAGTTGCTCTTCGGGGTCAGCTCGATGCAGGGATGGCGCTGCGAGATGGAGGACGCCTACTACGCGCGTGCCGGGCTGGGGGAGGCGCTTCAGGACTGGAGCTTCTTCGCCGTGTTCGACGGCCACGCGGGCTGCAAGGTGTCCGAGCACTGTGCGAAGCACCTTCTGGACAGCATCGTCAGCACCGAGGAGTTCATTGGCGGCGACCACGTGAAGGGCATTCGCACTGGCTTCCTGCGCATCGACGAGGTGATGCGGGACCTGCCGGAGTTCACCCAGGAGGCGGAAAAGTGCGGCGGCACCACAGCCGTCTGCGCCTTCATCAGCCTCACGCAGGTGTACATCGCCAATTGCGGAGACTCCAGGGCCGTGTTGTGTCGCCAGGGAGTTCCGGTCTTTGCCACGCAGGACCACAAGCCCATTCTGCCGGAGGAGAAGGAACGCATCCACAATGCGGGCGGAAGTGTGATGATCAAGCGCGTGAACGGCACCCTGGCGGTCTCGAGGGCTCTCGGGGATTACGACTTTAAGAACGTCAAGGAAAAGGGCCAGTGCGAGCAGTTGGTGTCGCCGGAGCCAGAGATCTTCTGCCAAAGCCGTCAGGACAGCGACGAGTTTCTGGTGCTCGCCTGCGATGGCATCTGGGACGTGATGACCAACGAGGACGTGTGCAGCTTTATCCACTCGCGAATGCGGGTGACCAGTGACCTGGTGAGCATCGCCAACCAGGTGGTGGACACCTGCCTGCACAAGGTAAGTCAGGAATCCTTTGACACTCAAGCTCAATTTAACACATTGATCACTTTACGCAAACAGGGTAGTCGGGACAACATGAGCATCATCATCATCGCTTTCCCTGGAGCTCCGAAGCCCACCGAGGAGGCGATAGAGGCTGAGCATCGGCTGGAGAAACAAATCGAGAAGATCACAAGAGGTTGTCTAAGTCGTCTACTCTGTTTATAACTAATCGTAAACTGTTGATCAATGGCGTAGCGGTCTCCGTCTCCGTGTCTTTATCGAACCGAAATACGTATACATTGTACCTTGAGCGCCACGAGCACTTTTACAAGGCCCTCCAATGGCCCTCCATCCCTAGGACCCTTAGTCCCTCTAGAGTTGTAAATGCCCCACTTTCTAAAAGAATATTTCCTTCCAAAAAGTAGTTCCAAAACAAACAATACCAAAACGAAAACCATACCATTGCCATTACCAATGCCAAGAACGAACCCCGCACGCACCCACCTCAAGTACAGTGAAAGCTCTTTTTGGTGGATACTTTATAAGCAGGGATGCATAGACTTGAGTGTTTCTTACTATTACTTCTTATTTTGATAATTTTGATTTTATCTAAAAATCAATTTTTCTAAGGATTACGTGGAATTTAAAACCTTTTAGTTAGCAGTCAAAAAACAAACTCCACTTGATATGTGTAAATTCAAGATAAGACGAAAGAATTTAATTTTTTTATTAAAAGCCCTTTAGTAAGATCGAGTTATAAAGGATTATTTTTTGTAGTTTTTCGGATATCCCTTCTGGAGAGCTTTCAACGTACAAATTTCAATATTTAAATATGTAAATGGGGGCGTGTGTGGGCGTAGTACCAATATCCTATCGCTAATGCATAGCAAATACCTGTATAGCGTGTCAGTTTGTCATATCAGCTGGCTGTGCGTGTGGCTGACCAGAGTTCCTCTGCCGTGTGTGTGTGCCTGAGTTATAGTATTATTTATACATGCCTGTGTGTACTATACCCACTGCCAAAAGCGTTCCATGTATGCGAAAATCCATCCCATTTAGCTTTAGTCTTGCATATACACCCAAAATATTAACAATTATCGACGAACCTGCCCGAGCTAAGTAGTTAAATGACCCGTCAGCCAGTTTGTATGTGTACATATACGATACGTCAACCAAATTTGATACTAGCCACGATCAAATCAATCAAAATTGCAATACTTAACTTTCGCAGGTATTAACACTCAAACAAACACTTGGAATTGATGTAACTAGTAGGAATAGTGAATTAACAAGTATTTTCTAAGCAAAAGCAGATGGGAAAAGAACGTCTTCAAAGAAGATTGGTTGTAGATAGATTGTAAATAAGCTGAAAAGCTGATAGAATCAAAGAAAAAGCAATGAAAACATATATTTTACTAACTAAAAACCGCTCAGATGAATTGTTACAAGGATTATGTATAGAAAGCAATAATTACTATAGAGAAATTTCTCTGAGACTTCAGTATTCGTAACACCAAAGTGAATTTCGGCCAAAATCCGGAGGCCGGTCTTCAGACGTGACCTTGTTGATATAGACAAATACTTTAACCCAAGTCTTACGATTTACAATTAGTAAATAGAACTAGAGCATGCATTGCCCACCAATGGTCACAGTAGCTAAACCAATTTTGAAATTACGTAGTGTAAGCAATTAACCAATGATGGCAAATACTCAATGTCCAGACAAATTACTTAGCCTAGAGTAGACTAGCCAAAGGGTTTTGAATGTTATGTATACGTAGGTTAAATGAAACCGTATTGTAAACCTTATGCTCACCAACTGTTGTGCTTGTTGTTAACGAAGGCAAACTATTACTTCACCCAAAACGATCAAACAAATTCACACAATCTTAGCAATTCCCCCAACATGTTTGTACCCAGGTTCCTTGGTAAACTTGATTGAGCCAAGAGTGTAAAACACACACAATCCACATCCCAGTATACACGATATTTAGTGATTAATGAATGCACACAGATGCAAATCAAAAATATAACCTAACAAAAGATTCGAAAACCAAAGCAAAAGTGTTTGTCTGCTGTTCTATTGGATTCAGTTTTTAGTTCTCATTTGGTTTTCATCCGCTTCTTTCCATTTATTTTCACATTTCACAAAACAGAAAAAAATCTTGATCAATTATGTTTTGCTCATTCAAAAATCAAACCCTGACAGGTCATACAATTTTGGTTAATTTCATTACTTTTATTGAATTCCCAAGAGCCAGTTACAACTAATGCCTAACGTTTATCTAAAGTAATTTGCCACAAGGAAAATTATAGCCATTCGCTGTCGTTGTTTTATGGTTGTTGTTCGCGCCTCGTACTACAAACCCCAATTTCTAATACACTATTGCCAAATCAGAGCGCGAATTAGCCAAATGGGCCAAATGTCAATGCAAGAACAAGAAACAGAAAGCAATTCAAATTTAAGATGAGTGAGCATAAGGTACGTCTATAATTTTGTAGTTTTGTATTTTTCGAAAGCAACTTTGTCATTTTGTTATTGTTTATCTTATCGATTTATTGGTTTGATTTTGTTTTGCGTAAGCCCGCTCCCGCCCGCCTTTAACAAATTGTTATCTCAGTACAAAATTATATAAAGAGGTCCACACAATCCAACAGATAATTATAATCGAAAACGCATGCCCCCCGTCAGCCACAATGCAAAAATTAGGAATTTATAAACCAATTTAACTTATTCGACTTTCTTGCTTAGGAAGCTTTTATTTAAATTGTTTGCTTATTGTTTGGTTTTTGTTTATTTATTGAGTAGGTGAAATGAACTTGTATAAATATTTTTAATCGGTTTTCAAAAAAAATGCCTTTTAATTTTATTTCAAGGGTCACGATAAACCCAAACAACGATTAAAAAACCATGTTTTCAAAAAAAAATTGTTTATGCTACATTTAGTAAGAACATTTATTGTTTGTTATAAGCTTGTTTTATTCCCAAAGCGAAAATCTTCCTGCTACCTGCATTAAATTTATTATATTCCCTCGACTTAAAAATCGCTTAAGATGACCTCACATTATCCACTTTAGTTGAATTTTTGAACAGAGTTCATATCTATATTGCATTTGCTCTGACGTAGCTTAAATATATAGTTAAATTCGTGTTTCTTTATAAACCATTTTTGTACATAAATATTTATTTATAAAAGTCTTTTAAGCTTAAAGCGCGGTACGCAAGCGACTAACCATTGTGTTTTCTCTGATATTGTTGCAGACGAGATAGAGTCTAGCAAGATAACCGACTACGTGGATCTACTGAAGTGTCTACAGAACAGAGACGACATTGAAGGTCTTCCCCCCGGTGGTGGTCTGCAGTCCAAGTAAGTGGATCATGTCCGAAAATAGCGGCCGGTGATTGCTAATCAGTGCTGTTTACCTTTGCAGATATCACGTTATCGAGCGCACATTCAAGCAAGAGTTTCCGGATCGACCATGTGAAGTACGAAATCTGTTTTATAATCTATAACTCGGTTTGCTGCGCTTTCGCCACTGCTAACACACATTTTCTTTATCGCTTGCATAGCACCGTTTTGGTCATTATAGCCTTTGAAATTGCCTTGTTTATTATGATTCATACAGTAGATCGACACCAGAGGATTTGGTAATGATTGAGCTCACAGTTTCATTTGATTGTCACCATTAACACTGGTATCGTAGATGTTCAGTTGGGGGGTGCCCTTTTACCATGACTTGTAACGTCTAATCATGGCTACCTATTCTCTTTCTTTTTTCTAGCTGTATGCATATGATGATATCTGAATTTTGTAATGCTAATTGTTCATTTTTAAACCAACCAACAACCAACCAACCAGCAAGAGAACAAAGATAACTAAACACCCTAAGCTTCACATACTCTAAATGTAAGGCGAAAATTCATTATGTTGCTTGCCTCGTCCCTCCACCGAGCTCCTCCATTCTTTTCGCTTTGTTTCGTTTCTTTTGTTTCAAGATTTGACAGAACCGCATGTCTGTTCCTGCATGTTCCATCTTCTTCTCCCTGTAAGCTTGCATCCTAGCTGCGCCCGCTGTGTGAAAATGTCCTAACCAACCGGCTCCCTGTCATGGTCAATAATCGAGATATTTGTTATTATTGCAGAGTCCAACGCATTAGATTGCAGTCGAAACACAAAACAAAACCAGTTAAACAAATGCAGCAACCAGATCAGATCAGAAAGCAGAGCCACACAACTTGAACGAAGCAAACAAACAAACAAGAACACACACCAAACAGTTTTCTACTTTGATAAACACAAAAGAAAAACCTACTAATAATGATAATAATAAGAATAACGATACATTTATAGTTTATACGAAGCAGTCCTAAACACAACAATACGAACAGCCACTCCCCACACAATTCTAAGATATAGGAGAGATCAAGAACAGAGCGTACCTGAGCAGACCTCAGAGAACCGAATTTGGATAAGATCAAAGGATGGCTATAAGCCAGCATGAGGGCCACACCCAACAGATTACTCCGAACAGATCCCTCTGAAGGACCCATTCATCTTTGTGAATGTTAACCCTTTGTGTGCCCTATCGTTCCGTCACTCCTCATCAATCAGCAATCACCAGTACAACCGCCCGATAAAACTTCTTAAAAACGTGAAAAACAGCAGTAGTTTAAAAACAGTTGAGAACCATTAAGGAACATTTAAAGCGCGAGAGTGTCTCGCTTACATTGTTGTGTACAAGAACGTTTATTTTTTTCAAAACCAATGTATTAACTATTGATTCCGAAACCAAGCGGACTTTTGTAACTTGTAAAATGTTTGTTACCGAAAACACTTTTTGTTTGCCTTTTATATATGTGTATGAGCAGATGTGTCGCCAGCCTGAAGCGAAACTTAATAATGTAAAGTAAAAAATGTTAAAATAAAACCAGAAAAAAAATGGGAAAAAAACCAAACTAGCAAACAAAAACTGTAACTATCTATGTACGGAAACGAGGAAAGTAATACCTAAAACCTAAAGTAAGCGAATCAAAACAAAACAAAAGAAAAGCAAATCCACAATAATGTCCGATCTTAAAGAAACGAGAATGAAAACTAAGAACTATTAATTTATAAGAAGCAAGTTGATGATGAAAATCTTAAGAGAGAAAAGCAAAATTACGCTCGAGTTTGTAGTAAATGTTGATAAAAAAAAAAAAAAACCTAAGTTTTAATCAGTCGTTGGATCCATTGTTCAGCTGGACTGTGTACCAGTCGTATCACCTCCAGAAACGACAGGTGTTGTCCTTGGAGGCGGTTAGGATAGCATCTCCCGCATAGCTGTAGGCACAGCTGAACACCTCTCCATCGTGCCCTGCAAGAACTTGGGAGCACTGCCCGGAGTCTGTGAGCCACAGGCGGGCCGTGTTGTCTGCTGAAGCTGTGAGCAACATGCAACCACTGGGACTGAAGGACACCTTTGACACCTCATCTGCGTGTCCTGCCATCAGGGACAGCATCTCGAGCTGCTCCGAGGATCCTTCTACTTTCCAAACCCTAGCCGTGCAATCGCTGCTGCAGGTGGCCAAAAGTCTGCCTGCTGCATCAAAGCTCACGTCTAGCACTTCATCACTGTGCTTGGCAGCCAAGTGGAGTTCCCGATCCAGCCTCCGAATGTCCCAGATCCGCGCCGTGTGATCCAGGGAGCCAGTTGCTATTAAGGATCCACTAAAATTCCAGATGCAGTTGGATAACTCGGCGCTGTGACCGCGCAATTGATGACTAAGGCTGTAAGGGGAATCTTTTTAGATAATCCTTCTGAATTTAGATCTTAGCGCACCTTTTACTCCTCACATCCCAAATAACTGCCGTGTGATCAAATGATCCTGTGAGCAACATCTGACCATCGCGATTATATCGTGCAGCAATCACCTCAGCTCCATGATGGGTCAGTTGCTGGAGTTCATGGGACGTTTCCACGTCGTAAATGCGAGCTGTTCCATCCATGGAGGCAGTGGCTATGGTGTTTGAGTGCACCGGATGAAACTCGGCGGCCACCAGTTCGGCGGTGTGTCCATAGAAAGTGCACAGGCACTGGCCACTGCTGGCGGACCAGACCTTGGCGGTGCCATCAAAGGATCCAGTAACGATCTTGTCGCTGTGAAAACATGAGAATCTAAGTTTAAGTAGATTTTTTTATTTGCAATTAAGTTTTCCGTACCAATGAGGATGATTGAAACCGACGGAGAAAACTACATTATCGTGGCCTGTGAGGATGTGCTCCACCTGTGCCGTTTGAGTGTTAATCACATGACAGGTTCGATCGTAGCTGCCGGTGAGACAGCGCTCTCCACTCCTATCGAAGGACACGTTGGTCAGCGGCAGGATGTGTGAATTGTGGCACTTGTGCAGGTAGAATTTCTTCTTCACTGGTTCACGAAGTTTCCTCTGCAGTTTTTCCAGAGCCTGTTTCAAGGCACTGAAGGTGTTCTGGGAACTGGAGACACTTCCGCTTGCAGGAAGAGTCTTCTCCGAACCCGTAGGAGACTGTTCCTCCTCCGCTTCTGCTAATGTTTGTAGCAGGATCTTGTCTGCCAGTGGTTCAATGTTTGTTCTGCATTGATAAAAATGTTCGTTTTTATTTTCTCAAAGAACTTATGATTTTTTTAAGAACTTTACTTACTTTGAATCTAGGTCAAGAAGATCGAAGTGACGCAGTCGTTCGCTTCCCCTCGCTGTTCGATAGTTTATAGCCAGTCCTAGGATAACCCAAGAAAAATTAGTATCCCTTAAAAACTTCGTTTAATGACCTTTCCCACCTGGCGGATAGTAGCGCAGAAAGATTTTGTTGGCACTCATTCTGAAGTTGTTATGACTCTGGCAACTGGGAAATTCCCTTGCAGCAAATTCCGTTGGTTGTCAGTTTGCTGACCTGCTTTAATTCGGCTTTTGTTGATTTGACTGGCTGCCATGCCAAACCATTGTTTGATCGATTCACCTTGGATTCATTGTACTAGGTCTATGTCGAGGTCTCGAGGGTGAGCGGTTCAAGGATGTAGGGTAATGTATTCAGATTATATGCAGGAATTTGACTTTTGATGGTCTCTATTTACTTGGTGTTGGTTGGCATTTGAATTGTACTGATTTTTCAAAGCTTTTTCACAAGAAAGCTTTTTGCTGCTGGCTTTTCTTTTAGTCTTTTGTGCCACCTTATTTAATATGTAGAAATTTTTAGCTCATGTAAAAATTTGATTTTAATCATGTAATGTACGGCTTTCAAATATTGCTTTTCGTTATTTATTTAGTCTTAATATACAACTGTTTTAAAAATTATGTTTTTCTTTTTTCGATTCTCTTTATACATTTCCTTTTTTTTAATTTGATTTCTTGGGTTGAAATTCACCGAAGATCTCAGTGAATAACTTCTTACTTTGTTAAAAGGGAAAATGGGTAAAAAATGGGTTACAATTAGCTATAATTTATGCATTTAAATGGCCAGTCATTGATTTTTTGTCTGACATGTTTGTTTCTTTATTGAACAGGTCAATTTAAATAACGAAAAGCACATTACTAATTAACATTTCCAGTCTAGCATTTGGGCTGCCGCCAGCAACTAACCTCTGAACTCTCCCTTGACCTACGAGTGTCCTTTGGGGAACCCCTTTGGCATTTGACAGACGCCCGGGGCGACCAACTAAATGGTCTCTGGCCATTAAACCTAATTAGCTTGTTTAAGATGGAACAGGAAGCCCGGGGACCCCAGAGGCCATTTGGCTGCCGACACCTGCTCGCATTCTTACTAGATTTAACATATGTCCCACACGGACAGGCACGGACCCACAGGCCACCTACACACCTTCAATTAGATTGCTTCACCTGGCTCCTCCTCCTCGTTTCGGCATTTTCACTAATTTAATTTGTTCAGTAATCGCTGCGTCGGGCTGGGGAAAGGAAGTGAACGGAATTGTCTGACAGGCCCAGGACGACAGTCTGGGAATCGAGGCAGACACTCAAGGAACGGCCATTAGCCAGCCGAAAAAGGCCAATGGGGGAGGATTTGGGGACCCCCACCTGACCATAGCCAATAATGATAAGTAATGATTAGATATTATCACACCCAATTTCGGAGCACAGCAGCAGCAGAACTGAAAGCGACAGGCGGGGCGATGAACAATGGCAAAAACTAAATGGACATGGGCAAATGCGAATGTACTGAGAAAAAATATCCTATATAAACATTAGCTTTTATATCAAAATAATATTAGCAGAAATATTTTAAAGAATCTAACAGCATTTTCAAAACATAGAAATATTCAGTTATAAAACAATTTAAGAAACTTTAGTCAACAAACTTTAAAATTTTTATGGCAGCCCCACTTTATTTAATTTGCATACAATTTATAGGCAAAGAAAATGTTTATGGTAGAAATTCGAAAGGTAGGATAACATTCTCAGGTTTTTCTCTTGTGTGCTGGAAATTCGCGAGGAAAACTTGTGTGGGTGGGAAAAGAGCGATAAGATGGCGAGAGTCTGTGTCTTTGTCAATAATAAAACATTTCATTGAATGTCCATTGAATGGACAGCATGGGGGGAAAATGTCAACGAGCCGAAGATGGAAATGGAGACATGGGCTTTAGCTCATTTTGAGTGGGCAGGGAACACCTGGGAGGTCACCCATCAGCCAACACTCCTGCCAATCATCAAGAGGGGGGGTCGTGAACAAAGCAACAGCTGTATTTCTGCCTTGTCCACTCCAGAATTTTCATCTCTTCATTTGTAGGCCCATCGTAATTGGGACAGACACAGCACTTGTGGCAAACGGAAGCTTTAAGGAAATCAGAATCGAATAAATGAGAGAACGAATGGAAATAAAATCAATTTAAAAGCCCATAAAACGCTTTCATAAACAAAGCAACATTCTGGGGCAGGCAAAGAGCATCGGTCGGATTTGAATTTATGCTCAATAAATTTTTGTGGATTTCCGGCAGGCGGCCCCACTCGAAATCCCTATGTGTGTGTGTGTGTGAGCCATGAAAATGCGGCGTTGCATAAATTATAGACCCACATACGAGTTACCTTTCACCAGAAGCTGAAAAAACGATGGAGCAACCAAATTATTATTGCTGCGTTTTATGCGTGTTTGTTTGAAAGTTCGAGAGTTGGAGAGTTGGGTTCCTCGTTATCCATTTTGGCAAAATAACGCTTGAATGGCATAAACTTCGAGAGAGACCACAGCTCCTAGAATGAGTCGCCACTGATATATAAACAGATTTTCGCTTTGAGTTTGACTAACCGACATAAAATTCGATTTTTGTATTTCTTTTCGCATGTCCTGCCCGCGGTTGTGGGGGAGCTTGTTTTATTTTCTGTTTTGTGTTGGCGTGTGTGGCCGGTTTTTAGGTTTTTAGCTAAAGGGAATCGTTAGTGGCCCTCTAATTGGAGAGGGGTCTCCCTCTATCAGGACATCAAACGGTTGGTAATCGAATTGCCATACCATGTGGCTCTAAAAACATTTTCACAGATTTCAGAGCGAAACCTTCGTCCTCTGTGTGGGTATCTGACTGGTGGAGATTCTAATTCAGAGTGGGTATATTGAGTTTTATGCATATTTGCTTACTTTGCACTTTATTTCCCGTTGGGGAAATTGGAGTAGTAAAACAATTTAAAAAAAAACTCTGATTAATCTCTGCATGTGCATTATATTTTGTACTGAGATACTGAGACAGATCAAACTATTCATTTAATAAAAACATTTGCAGTTACCGAAGAAGACGAGATACTCATACAATCTGTCCCTTCAAAATACACTTCAGTATTCAAATCGGAAGCCATTTCAATCCTGGACACCACTCAAAAAGCATTGAAAAAACTGGAAAATGCTGTATCCCTTCTGAATTTTTTAAAATAACAGAAATTCGCGCTAATGTTGTCTCAGAAATCTCACGTCATAATAAATACCTAACGTTACAAGAATTTAGGTCCAACTGAATAGTAGTACACCCACTTGTGAGTCAATAAACAAGATACAAACCTGAGCCTGTGCGAATCCCAACCATTTATGACGCATTCTGTGGCTTAACCAATGGAAAGTTTATGACTTTGATAAATTAAATTGTGCTTGGCCTAAAACACGCACCCAAAGTAAAGTTTGCTTAGCTATCCTTTAGGTTTGAATATATCAAAAATTTGACTCTGACCGGCAGCCAGGCAACCGGCTAAAGTTTATGGGGATATTGTGTGCTGGCTGGAAGCCTTAAACCGTTTATGCCCAATTGAAATGCAGACGCATCGAAATGTTATAAAATTTAATAATGGCCTCCTGCAGGTTGCCATTTCCCCCTCCTCCACCTCTTCGTGTGCTCATGTTTTGAAGTTTTATTGTGGGCTTTATTAAACGGCAGAAGGAAGTTTGGCAGGCATTTTGTGCGGTGCGGTTTTAGCGGCCGCATCAAGTATACGCTCCATAAATCAGGGTCAGCACCGGCAGAAGCTCCCTTTTTGGGCCAACGACGTATTAAAGGCATTAAACTCGCTCTTAAATCGCCAACATGGCCGTTCGTCATAACGGTAAGTGGTGCTTAAAATGAATTATGCATTGCTGTCGGTTGATATTATATTAAATCATACATATATACGGGCTGGCTACCTTTACGTGTGTCTTTTCGGGCAGCGATTGCGGTCGTCAAGATTTTCCTGCTTCCAATCCAAATGGACGGACTGAAAGATGAATGAGATGTTAATTTGTGCGCATTATATTGGCCATTTATCTCCACTGATTTCTGCGGGAACTCGCTATGGCCCCAGCTCAAGCTTTAAGTACGAACGCTATCGATCGCCTGCACTTGACACCGAATGACAAAGTAATAAACAATTAATTATGCAAATGGCCAGACGTCCAATAAGCCACGTTTTAGCCACGGGCATTCAACAAGTATCCATTGCATACACTGCGAGAAAATGGGCAACTTATCATTTGTTAAATTATGACCTTTAATCCAAATGCTTTAATTTAAAATGTATTCATAGAGTTAGCTACTTCTGCTTTAGAAATCCCAAGCCTGTGGCCTTTATTTAATTCTTAAAAAGGGCCAAATTTAGTTTTTAATATAATAGACGATGTAAACAATTAGATTTTAATACAATTTAAAAATATGTTATTTCCAGAAATAAATTCATTATAAAATAATAATAGAAAATCCTATCACATTAATAAAGTATTTTTATAAGTGCGCAGAACTAAGCAATATCATTTTCTCACAGCTCATTTTCTTATTTGTCTTTCACTTTCAGGGCGGTGGAATCTCATATTTTATTCCCTTTTAAAGGAGGAAAATTAATTTTTCCACATCCACTTGGCTTAAAGGTAAGCACTTTTAATTACACATTTGTGTTGCCATTTACCATTATGCATTCAATATGTTATCGTTGTAAATTATTAAAGGGAATCCATTAATGCAGGCAGACATAAATAGTATAGTGTGTAGTTGCACCCACGCAGTGGCATGCCACCTATGCAAAACTCATTTGCCCCAAATAGTATGCAATGGCAAATGTGCGTACAATTTATGCAAACAAGCGACGTGGGTGAAATGACTGCTTTTGGTTGTCGGTTGGATGGCTGATTCCATGTGTGCAAATGACTTTTGAATCAACCTTTTTAAGTCGCTTAGGTTCACTAATTGAACATTTTCGAAGCGCGTTAAATTTAACATTCTTAGTTCGTTTTATATTCATCGCAAATACGTTCAATATATAAAAAGGTCATAGTAAAAAACTTGAGTGGAACAATAGTATTATATTATTTTGGACTTGATAAACTTAGGAAAAATACAATTAAAACCAAATAAAAACACTTATGACCTTATTACAAATGACATTCTTTTTGAAATAAAGTTCAGCTTTAGTTTCTTTTTATATTTTAATTAGATAGAGATGACTTTATCTGCTTCCATTTTTTTGTACCAAAAATGTCTAAGATACCTTTTAAACCATAAATTCATTAAACAACAGCGTAGAATATTTTTACAATGATGCTCTAGTTTTCCTACTCTTCAAAACCATTGCCGCAATTTACTAAAACTGAGTAGCTGCAATTATTTATTCAACTGAAATATTATTACTCAAGGAAATGAAGCACTTTCAGTCCTCAAAGTGCACAAATATGAAATTAATTAACATTAATTTGCAACATGCTTTCTGTTTGCACCTGTGCCAGCAACAAAATTGAAACATAACCGAATGGAAATGGTCGAGTTAATTTCATATTGCGTATACGCCACGTTGCCACCATAAGGGCCTTGAGTGGCAAATGCCAAACGTTTTTGTTACTTCGTTTGCTTGTTGTTTGGTACGAGTTTGTGTGTGTTTTTTTTTATTGTTTTCTTTTTACCCCACTAGTGCTTATGGGTAAAGTTTTCTGGTTTTTGGCTGGAAAAGTTCCTCCATTGCCGTGGCATATTGGGATTTTTGTGATTCTGCAGGGCAGCGAGTTCAATGAAATCCGTTGGACCGCAAAGACCACAACTTTTGCCAGCAATCTCGATCTGATGTGATGTGACTTCTCCCAGCTCTCTTTCTTCGCTTCTATTCTGCAATGCAGTGCAACTCAATCAAAATTTATTACACATACGCGCCGTTGTACAAAGCCGAATTGAGGAGTTGCTGGAGTTCTGGACGAGCTGTTGTTCATTTTCAATTTGTTTAATGGGTCACTTGGGCGTGCGGCCCGAAACTTTTCACGAGCTGGCAAACAAGCCATAAAAGTAAATAGTCAGTCAGCAACGAGTTCGTGTTTTTGCACGGAAACTAAATAGTAGCTATTATTTTCTCTAAAATAAGCAAAAAAAAGTTGTCTGTTATTATAGTATTTGGGCTCTGTGAAGTATTACCTTTTTTTTTGTACTCGACAATTTATGTAATTCATAATTTTTTGTAAGGTAAATTAACATACATTTACGGTGATAACCCGAGTTACTAGACTTTTTCCGTTGTGTAAATGGGCACAAATACAGCTCGCTTTGCTCGTTGGCAACCACAAAAGCGCACGCAACCGCACACCTGCAGCATTTGTGTGCGGTCTGGTGAGGGACCACGCCCCCTATCCTTTGGCCAAATCTGCGCCCACCGTCACAGGGCACCTTAAATATAATCGCGGGAAATTCAGACATTGTTGGCATTCGTGCAAAATGATATTTGAGAAAGATAATCGCCCTAATCCAATGATACTGCACACACACACACACCCATATTGGCTTGGAGAGGAATGGTTGGAGGGGTCAAAGGGCATCGGGGGAGATGGTGGAGCAAGTCATTCAACTGCTCGTTTCTTGGGCACAAAGTTCCACTCACGTTGCCTATTAAGCTCACTTTCAATTCAGCCTTTGGCGTTTGAAAAATAAGCTGAGCCGCCGTGTGTGTGTGTGTGAATGTCCTTGCCCGTACGAGTGTGTGTGTGTGTTTGCTTAGCAGCCGCACGTTTGCCTTTTGGATTTTTCGAGGCACATGCAACACCTCAGCACGCAGATCCTGCCCCAAGCCATTCAGTTCGTTCACCCAAAGTGGTTTAAACTTTGGTTTGCTTATCTAAAATCTCCAGCAATCCGAAAAGCTAATTTTATAAAGTACCTCAAAAATGGTTTTAATATGCGCCTAATCGAAAGTCGATCTATGACGCCCCAAAGCCATTTGAAGTGTGGTCAAGTTTAAGGCGAGGAAAATTATTTTAAAAAGAGGTCGAGCATTCTGGGAAAAAACTGGCAATGGTTACCTAAAAATTTTTATTTTATTTATAGAAAGTATTATAAAATTGAACATTAATGTCGTTTATTTTGTTTTTACCCTTAAGGTACATTGGCTATGCCGAATTTCTTATATTTAAAATAATCTTTATCTTGTGAACAAAAGTCTTTCCATTAATCTTTACCAGCTTTTAATTCGACAAGCTTTGGTATTTTCAAGAACATATGTATTTTACATTCCTTCTCAAATCATATCATATCGGTGCCACGATTTGTCTTCAGGTTTTGCTTTTTTTCTTTGCAACATATATAAATGATTTTCATTCACATTGCAATTTAGATAAAATCGCTTTCAGCAAAAACACAATACCCTCAGTTCCCCAATCAGCAGCTAAAAAATATATAAATTCCCGCCAATGTTTCAGGCGGCATATCAGTGCGAGGTGGGCGTGGCTGGGAGGATTGAATTCGCTTTGTCACGTTTTAATCGCTCTTCAGATTAAAATAAACTCGAAAGTGCATCGGGAATGGGCGAGCAAAACGCTACAGAAATTGGAAATATACATATTTTCCAGGGGGGCTACAACATTACGCGATAAGTAGGGTGTTTTAAGACTCCTTAACGCCCCACGGGTGGTTAACTGGCATTGGAGTTGCTTCCCGGGAAATTTATTGCAAGCCACCAAGTGGAGGTGCAGAATTGGCTGGTGGGCGCCACGGGGCACAACTCGTTCGTGTTGGCACGTTAATTGAAATTCGTGGATCCCAGGTGGGGCATATTCATCCATCGACAAGGAACACCGCGGGTTTGGGATCTGGGGCCACAATTTATGCGAGCACTGATAACAAATACCGAATAATATGTGTTCCTTATTCCCATATCAATATTGTTTTCAGTGCGGTCTCTGGAGAACAAAACATCGAATTTTTTTATTACTAAATCCTTTTTTAATAACCAACTGTTGATTGATTTACCTACTTAATTAAGGTTTCAAGGTTTTTTGTTTTTTGTTTAAAATTTAAATGCGACTGCCTTGTATTTTATTTAATTAAAACGACTTAAGACCTGTTTTTGTTGGAAATTTCCTCGCAGTGCACATTCTACGTGCCCCGTGTGTGTGCATGTCCTGTCTGCCGCCGCGTTGCCAGTCGTGCGTTGCATGTTGCATGTTGCTCCGCGGAGCTCGTTGCCTGTTGCCCATTTGCCTGCCCATTCCCCGTCGACGCTTCGCTGCAACGTGTTGAATTACATAATTTTAAGTTCGCTCTGCAGCTGCATAATCCGGGTAGCTGGCTGGCTGCTCCACAAGTGTCACACACATGGCACCCGACCGTGGTCCTTTATTAGATCAGTGCCCCACCGACAGGGTAAAGTTTCCCCCCAACACAAACTTTCCTCGGGCACCGCCTGGCCAGCACCAAAGTTGGAAATTAAATTCCTTGCGTAAACACAGTCCCCACCTCTGGAAAGCAGACTTTGCTACCGAATGGCTAACCCTTGCATCGATATCCCGGTCGTATACGTAATATGCAAATGTAATCAGTGCCCACATTTTATGTTCCTCCACCGATGAGCAGTGCCTGCGTGTGTGGACGTGAGTGTGTGCCCCAGTTTTATGTGCTCCTGCAGGCGCAACTTTGTGCTCGAGAGTTAACTGATCCTTGGCCAAATCAAAAGAAAGCCTCTTCTTAAGGACATGGCTTCTGGCTGGGCTATTTTTAGCGGGAAATACTGTAAATAACTTTTATAAAATTAGAGCCAATTTGATGTTAAGCTGGGAAAATATTAATAAATCTTTGTAATTTAATCAACTTTCTGTCTTGATTACGTTACTGAGACTTTTTATTGACCTTGAAGTCGGTTAATAATGGTTTTTGCTGCATATGTTCTTCAAGGGCTGATGAACTCTGTTTTTCTGGATGCAATTATATTTTCATATACCTTCCAATTGATAACGCAGCAGAGTGGCAATCCTATAAATTTTATTTTCTCAAGAAAATTCTCAGTTTTGTTTTGACTTCTCAACATGCAACCAGCAATTATTTCACTGCTCCTCATCTCCGTCTGCTGGCTGACTCGTATTGGCCTCGTTAGCTCTGAATGCTGTGTTGTTATGGCCACCCTGTACTACACGATCCCGAATATGAACTGCGGTAATGTTGGTGGATATAGATCCGGGAATCAGTGCGCTATAACCATTTGTGCCAATGGCGAGCCCTTGGAGGGAACCTACTGCGGCCAGGGACCGTGCAATATATTTGGTTGCAATTGCGACAGCGGTTGCCTGCGAGGCAGGTGGGCCAAATCCTTCCTGGACAAAAACAGATCACACATACGTACTGGTATGGTTAAAGGTAAAGCTTACTAAGCCCTTTGGTTAATAAAAGGTGAATTGCAAATCTTTATTTTGAGTTGGAAAAAAATAACAGGGATTACCACCTCTTGGTTTTTTATTTCTTATATGAACTCTATAGGTGAGATACCTCCCGAGATACTGTCGACATGGGTATAAATATTTGTTGTGGTAAAGAAATATGTGTACATACTTTCAGGCATGTGGTCTTAAGACATTACTGCTTAATCAAAGGTCATTTACCTTTAGCTCCTGCATTTATGAAGCTATTTGTTTTCCACTTCCAATCGAGGTGAATCAGCCTTGCTAATTGCTAAGGTAAGCCAGAGACATTGGCTTCTAGAAAATGTAAATTTGGTATAAATAAACCGACCCTGCATTTGGAGACACCAGTTGAATCTCTGCACATCCCATCATGAAGTTCGCAATCTTCGCTCCTCTGGTTTTTGCAGTTTGCTGGCTGAGCTCAGTCAATGGCGAATGCTGCACTGCGTCGCTCGATCTGACCTACAAGATAACAGGCGCATCCTGTGGAGCGGTTGGAGGTAAAGGCAACTCCGACAAATGCTCCATTACCATCTGTGCCAATGGAACCGGCAAGGTCGGAACCTACTGCGGCAGTGGATCCTGCAACGCCTTCGGTTGCAATTGCGATGATGGCTGCCTGCGCGGCGGTTGGTCGAAGTCCTTCCTCCAGAGACACAAGGACCATTCCATCGAAATTGTGGAGGAAAAGTGGAATAGTGGTACACTAGATCCTGTTGATTTTATCAACAAGATTCCCATTCCAAACATCAATTTTAATATTGGTTAAGCAACATTCGCTATGTTTTTCCAAAAATATATTTATTTATTTATATATCAAATAATTAAAGACCTAACACAACAATTTTAAAGGAACGCAGTGTTTTCTGTAATTACTTAATACTTAAATTATTTATTCACATTAAATAAATACTATACTCATTTGAAATATACTTGTTAAAATTTAAAAATTCAATAATTGAATTTAGTAGAATGAAAGCCAAATGCATAAACCTTGTTGTTTTCTCCTTCACAAATATGTTATATGTAGGCTTTGCTCAGTACAAACCAAAGTTTTAGTTTTTTCTTTTTTCCTTTGGACATGTAAAATGGATTTTCCGCTGCCGACAGAGACACATGGCACCCTAACGGATATTTTTCCGCATGCTCTAAATGAAAAACATCCGCATATGAAACTAGTTTGGCGTCTGAACAACAATGGCATAAAAAATCCCCCAGCAGGATATTTTTGCCTAAGCGCGCCTGGCATTGTTTCCATTCGAAAGCCATCCTTCAGATTCAGTTCGACTCCACTCCGCACTCTCGGCTGTCAATTTCAATCAATTCAACACGAAGCGTCCATCAGCTAAACTATTTTCAGGGAAAAAACTTGTACTAAAAAAGTGGGCAGTGGCTTGTACTTCGTGTCTTTATTACCGTCAGGATTTAAAATATTTAATAATTGCACAAAAGTTGTCCTAAAACCTTCTAAGCCAACACTTCTTTCTACTGCCCCTGTAAAGTTTCTCCAATTCCCTGGTTGTTTTGTTCCTGTTTTCTGGTCATGATGGAAAAACTTTGGTTGAATGTGGATTTCATGCTCTCATCTCGAAATGCAAAAAAAATCTATATGGGGTGTGTGCATTTGTCGCCTGTTCAGTAATTGAATGCTTGGATTTAATTGGAACTGCACGCCCTGTTGATTTCACACACAAACTGAATGCATACACATTATTGACAGGGCCCCAGGTTGATTTGAGTTGAGTTGAGCTGAGTTGGGCCGCGCCCAGGTGCTTGGCACCTACCACTACACATGCCCATGCACTCTCCTGTACTGAGCGAAAAAGAGGTGCTAAAATTTAATTTTTTTAATAAAAAACTTTACGATTTTACCATTAAAATTTATACAAACATTTTATTTTGGTGTAGGTGACTGGTAAAAGTATAGAAAGCAACAAGCAAAGTAATTTATTTCGTTGACGTACTCTTAACACTTTCACTACTTGTTTAGGTATAAGTTGAGTTTAATAAAGCTTAACAATGTAAGTAAAAACTAAAAAAAATGTAAAATCATTTTACGAGAATATTCCATTTTCTTTTTAATTTAATTGTTTCATTAACAAAGAAATTCAGGATTTTACGTCGCTAGCTTTACAAAAGAAAATAAATTCTTTAAAATATGTTTGTCAGTGTATATGTAAAATTAACACTAAATGTTTTTTTTGTTCTTTAAATAACATGTTACATTCTTGAAAAGAATTCCAAAAGATTATTTTAGAAAATAATCCATGAATTTAGACCGACTTGTTGCTCAGTGCTGCGACTCCCTTGCTCCAGGCAATCGAATTCAGTGCAAACCGAACGTTGACTTATTCGTATTGTGATGACTTGGCCCAACTTTTTTTTTGCAGCTTACACTTCATGCCAATATAAAATATAAATGGAAAAATGGAAAAACCGGAGGGCACAGCACAGGCTGCAGGCAGGTGAGTCTGCTCCACCTGCCCCGTCTGCTCCCCGCCGTAATTGCCATGGCAGCTCGTTAGCTTCAAAGAGCCCGCGGCGGAGGAGGCTAATGGCAGAGCTAATACTAAGACTAATGCTAATGCCATTGGCCGCTGGCCTCTGGCCGCCACTCGACCTGGCCCACACAGAATTGGCCAACTGGCCAGGTAAACAACACGAAAAAATATTAAATGAACCGCAAAATTGTGCAGCTGGCCGAGCTGGAATAAAGAATACAACATCATAGTAAAAGAAGGGCGCTTGTCTGGGGGGTGGAGGGCCCGATGAGTAGCTAAATATAAATTGGCATACTTGCACCCATTGACTCGACCTTGGATGGATCCCGTCCCCTCCCAGGATCGACGAACGCACCCGACACATTCATAAATTTTTAAAGCCCGAGAAAGCTTTCATTTTCCACTAAGCAGACCACTTTCAATTGCCAGTCCTTCGCTTTTCTTTATATCTACGTATAGTATAGTACGTAATGTCCCACGAAGCGCGTCCAGCCGCATTGTAATGGCCTTTGTCTGTCTCATCCACTGCTCCGTGTCCTGTCCCTTCCAATTTAGTCCTTCACTGCAGGCAGTTTGCATAGCAGCGGATGGAATAAACAGCGTTGCCTACTTATGGGTCGAGCCATTCCCGAGCATAAATTGGCAGGCGAACGGAGAAGCCATAGGAAAAAATGTATAAGAAATTGTCAACAAGAAGCTGACTAGGACACTCCCTCACCAAGGAGTTGAGTTTCTTGTTTAAATCAGAAGTGATTTCTAAGAAATTTAAACCCTAACTAGTGAAACGAAACCTTTATAAGTAAAATAATATTTTGTATATAATTCTTCGAATTTCGGTTTTCAAATAAGTATTTTTGTATTTGTAGTGTGACTACCAACAACATGGCAATCAGGGGCACCCAGACAAGCCTCCAGCCACCCACAGTTCACCCACCAGCAACCCACCCAATCATCGAGACTTCCCCGTCGCTCCCCAATCGACGCAATTTGTATTATGCGCCTCAGCGCCTGTGCACTTAATGCCTTATTTGTATTTAATCGCGGCTTCCGTTTCAGTGGCACTCCACCGCCCCTCCTTTCCCGGGGTTCCCAGGATTCCGGCTTTATTCAATGGGAGTTTGAGCGGCAAACTTACAGATTCAGATACAGATAAACGGAAAATGACACAATTTGCTGCTTTTTTGCCAGTCTCTCAGCCACTTTGCCCTCCCAATTACCCACTGCCGATGGCTCTCCTCGACATTCGTCAGTTCGAATTGCTTCTGGGAAGATTCCTAGCCACTATTGATTGGGAGCCAACTTTGATTGCAAAATGGAGCCTTCCAGCCTTTGACCAGTTTTGGGAAATAGTGTAGAGGCGACATGAGAACTCTTTAGTTGAATTGAGTGTTACTTGAATAAGTTTAAGTATAACTTAGACTGAATTGGTCAAGTATTACTGGAAGGTAATTCAGGGTAATTGCCTTTTATAAAAACTTTTTATACATTATAGTACTTAAATAAAATATTGATTACAAATTAACTTCTCCTGTGTGACTAGCGCACTTAAAATATAAGTTATATACTTGTAGCGTTAGGAAGAACTATAAATAAAATTAAAAAATTAAATTAAACTGTATAGTATATTGGTAGCATTTATTTTGAAACATTACAATATTTCTTAGTAAACTTTAACTTTTTAGTTTGATAAACTATTCTTTTTTTCGTTACTTATTAGTTTATAAAACAATTTACAAAAATGTTGGACATCTCCATTTAACTCGTGGAATAAACAAGTGCCTTAACCGCACTTAAATCAGGCCAAGAGGCCACTCGAGGCATTCGTTAGTCGCTGCGGGCAATTATTATGTGCGATAATGCCCGGATGACGCGACGAATTTGGGAAAGTTTTTATTCTGGGGCCCCGGAAGGTCCCCATTTGTTTGGGCAGTTTAAAGTTTTCGCATTAGCCGTATGACATTTACATTCGTTACACCGTGCCTCATGGCACGGAAATTAAGGCGGTCGCAGGACACAAAGGAGCAGGAGCAGGCACAGAAGCAGGCACAGAAGCAGGAGGGCTGCCATCCGCCTTGCGGTATGCAATAAAAAGCAAATGTAACGCAAAATGTTATTACGCATACGCCATGTGTGCCGCTGTTTCACCGTCGTGCTGCCTTGTTTGTCTTTAAAGGTTTGTCGTCCAGCCATTACTCGGTATCTGCACTGGGAAAATATCTGTGAACATAAGGTTAATATAGTTTTGTTTATACAATCAAAAATATTACACGATCTGTTCCTGTATGGTGGGGTCCGCACTCCTTTCCCGATTGTGACTCAAAGACCCAACGTCTCAGTACCGAGGAGCATGAAGCTCGTGACGTGCTGTCCACGGTGAACTGGAACCTAGTGAAGGCCAAGGAGGAGTGCCTGTTCAAGTAGTTTCCTTCATATCAGACACCTGTTTAATTATTTTTTAATTTTTTTTTAATAGAAAATGTAACTTTTTGATAAAAATAAAAAGGTTTCAAAGGGCTTTAATTTTGTTATTACCACAATGAAAATCTTGCCTTTTTTTCTCTCTCTGCATTTACGCTTTACTCTGGATTTTCTCCAGTTCCCCCCTGAGTGTCTGTCTGTGGCTTTGAGGTCGAGCAGAGAGCCGGAGCTCGTCCTGCCCTGAGCTTTTAAAATGCCATTGTTTGCAGCTGCGCTTGGATTCACCCGACCCCCAATGACCTTCCCGACCGCTCCAGGCGTTTAACTTAAAGAGCAGATTTCTCTCTGTGTTTTTTTTTTCCGCACTTTTTATTACTTTACTGCAGTCCGCCTCGATCCGGTTGTCGGCTTCATTATGGCTTTCAAATATATGGTATGTGGCTCAAAGCCAATTTTCGATTGGGGCCTCTTTATGAGCTTGCACTACCGCAGTGGGCGTGGCTTTTAACCAATCTGTCGACATATGTTACTGGGCCCCCTGATTGATGCGCTCCCGATGAGGCGGATGTGGCTGGGATTTCAATAAAGTTTTATGCCATTTCGACGACCCAAGGAAGAAGAGGTACTACTAGACCGCCCTGGCGATGGAGGAAAACTTTCGAAACAATAAATCACCGATGACTGCGACGACAACCACGTATCCTCCTGTCTGAACTGAACCTGAACTTCTGTCCCAGCCCATTAAAGCCAGCAGGAAAAGTGGGGGAGAGTAAAAGAAATGGAGAAAGTATAAATAGACAGTTGACTACGCAGACAAACAACCGCATACCCTTGGGAGTGATGGTCTGATAAATTTCTAGGGCAGTTGAGCAGGACTCAAGGTCGCCTTTGATGTACGAGGCATGATGGATTAGCTGGTGTCATTACTTTCATACATGGAAAATGTGGAATGTTTGGGTTTATAATGCGGCCTTTACTCATGATTTTTTTCTCTTCAAAAAGAGATTCACTTCGTTCGGCATTCGATCAATTTAGAGGGGTTATATCACTGTGCTGTCAGCAGGTGTTCATAAATAAAGTTTGCTTATGTGTTATGTTAGTTTTTTATTAGGGGATAAATTAAATAAACACATAGAATGTATAGATACCACGATAAATAAAATAACGTATTTTAAAAAATTATATTAAAAAAGTTTACTTAAATTTAAATAACAACAACCTTCGACTTGTATTGTGTTATATTTTTTAACAAATTTTAAAAAGCTTATAAGCAGGTCGTCGTTATGAATGAATATTTTGTATAGACATGCTTAAGTGGGTCATATTTTTCTTATTAATGTGTCTGTCTCAGGAAAAGCTTCTTATTCCCACTAACCTCCATCTTAGCAAAGTGTAAACATCTGAGGGAAGAGCTTATCCTTAAAGGGCATTTAATATTTTGCCTTACTGGATCCTTGCTTACTCACCGCCATGTGAGAAGACATTTCGGATTTGCTGGGAGCTTACTGCCGCTCATGGTGCAAAGTGGTATGCTGAGGGTCCCGAATTGAGACACTCGAACACACACACTCACACTCACTCACTCGCCCCAGGACCTACGCACACACACTCACTTGGAATTAACACCATAAATTTTGCAGCCTAAACTATGCCTGGCATGCTGCCTTTGCCATTGACTTTGGGAGGAAAAGCGGAAAAGCGGAAAACTGGAAGTGGAAAGTGGGCAGCCAAGTTGTTTTTCGCTTTTTGTTTTTCGTTTCTGTCGCCCTTGGTCTTGGTTTGTTTGTTCTTCTGCGTGTTGCCCTGCATTGTTGTTCTTTCGAAGGAGGAGGAGGAGGAGGGTGGGGAAAATCCGAGGAAAAGTGCTTCGGTTCGGAGCAGTTGAAAGTGGTTTCGGTCGACCCAACCGCATTTATATAGCGAAAAGTTGCACCCGCAGCAGATTTCAAGTTTTTATCTGAGCCTGACAATGATGCTGAACCGACTTTAGTTACACAGTTGAAGCCACAGACATTTTAGCCAAGTGGCTTAGTTGGTTGAGGCCGAGACTGAGCTGCTTTTAATTTATATGGCCAAAAAGGTTGACACGCAAACAACAAAATGGAGACGGCCCAAGAAGAGTTCCTGGCTCACACTGTACAAAGAGGAGCCATAAATTTTCCCACTTAATCAGCGGGCGGTGCCTCTTGATGTGGATGTAAATGTGGATGCCTAATGTGGACAATGGGGCATATGAGCGTATTTTTCTGCCCTTACGGCTGAGGGATTTACCCTGGACCTAAAGGTAATCTCGAGGTGGCTAACAGTGCACATTGAAAAATTAATAAGAATATTTTAAGCTTTTAAAGCACGTAAAGACTTCAAAGACAGCACATTAAAACTTCTTTATTAAAGGCTTCTTTTATTCAGATAGTACAAAACATGACTATAATTTTTAATTTTATTATGCTAAGAACTCTCCAAACTTTTTTTTTTTTTAGTTAAAAACTTGTTTGATACGTACGTCTTATAGTTTCAAAGTTTTGTGTTTGCACAGCCACGGTTTTTGTGTGCCCACAAAACTTTTGCTTTAGAGTTCTTCAATTTCTTTTAACACATGTTCTTGGCTAAGGACCTTTCATATTTTGTATTGTGAAGCAAAAGTTTAAACGATTTCACTGTATAAAGAGCGATGCTGCAGCAAGGGAAACTGGAGAACAATTAACTGTCAGGGCTTGTTCCAATAATGCAAACTAATTTTGATGTTGCCCAAGGAGCGGACAAAAGGGCGACATCCACATGGCACCCAGCGCACAACAATGCACAGCACGCTTATAATTTTTCATCGAGCTGATGCGGACATAATCCCCGACATGGGAGCAAATGGAAAACAGAAGCTCCAGCAAATGGCCCTTGGAATGCGCTGGTATCCGGCGGATGATGCGTCCGTATCTTGGCCATTAATGCTTATTATTCGCTAATGTCAGGGTACAGTAGCTCCGTGGTCGATGGAGCGACTCCTTGTTGCAGTTGCAGTGGCAGTGGCAGCCACAATGCAATTTAGCTGCATTAAGTGGCAAAAAGTTCGCAATTCGCAAATCGCTGGGGCAGGTGGCTGCGCCTTCCCCGGGGATAATTATAATGCCATTAGCATGTTTAGCCCACAATCAGATTTGGGCGTCCCATCCCCTCCAGAGTCTGCTTAAATTGGCTGCGGTCGCGGTAATCCTGTCGAGCTCTTGCTCGACTTTCCCCTCGCTTTTCATGCAAATTCTAATAGAAAGTTAAATGTTTATTTGCGCAGCCAAGGCAGCCGAGTGGCCGGGCGTGGTCGTGGATTTCCAACTATTTTGTCGCATTTTGCATATTGCAAATAGCCAAAGGACACCCTCGGTTAACCCACCACGCCTGCCCCCGTTTCGCTGTCCTTTTGGGGCAAAGCAATTTCAACTTTCCATTCGAGGGGCAGCCGTTTCTTTTTTCCGGCTTTATCCCCACATGAATTCCCGAAACGGATTTCATTACCGAACGGAGGATCTCTGAATGCTGTTCTAATTTAAGCGGCAGTCAGCACAAAATTTGCGTGAGGGTGGATGGTTCTTGATAAGTTGCAAATTCCCCAGACCAGATGACTCATGTGTCATGTACATTCTAGATGTACAAAATTGCTGCTGAATTTTGTATTAGAGTTATGTCATGTTCTTAAACAAGCTTTCAGCGACAGCATAGTATTTTTCAAATTTCTTAAGTCGTTTTTCTTTTAGCTTTGTGAATTCTATTAAGTTTAGTTTTTTAAGATGAAATACTAGTGCTCAGTAGAAATGTGTACAATTTCACAAAACAAGTACTTAACTTATAGCTTTGAAAATATGAAATTGTTTGTGTTGTAATTTAACTGATTTAACTGATTTTCATTTTTAATTAAATTTTTATCAAGCAAATTAAAATGTCTGCTTTAAAATTTGATTATTTTTAAATATATATGGGAAATATGTTCATAAAATAAAATATTTATCATTATTATGATATGATGACATACCTTTGAAATTGTCTTGTGAACTAATATTAAAAACAATTTATTATTCCCAAAATAGATTAAATGTTTTGTTTAAATAATTAATCTCTTAAAAATTTCTGTTCTTGAAATTAAGCTTATTAATTGAATGGCAAAAACCTGCATCGGACAGGCTGCAAATTCTTGGGCATGTTCCACGTGGAAAATGTTTATTTAAGTGGACTCTGCCGGAAACTTGCTTGGAATTGAGTTTGCCAAAACAATTCCTCACTTCAGCTGCTTCCATTTGCGTTTCCATTTAATTTGGCCAGCACTTCTGGGCCAAGTGCAGTGGCAGTCGCCAGAGTCATGGGCACTTCTAGCCGGTTTCCAATTGTTCGACTTCCTTTCGACTTTCCAACACGCGCCAGGGCGTTTCCTTCTTGCCTCTTTGGCCATTTTGGCCACTTCGCCGCTTGGCAGTGACACAAATCGCTGAATACCTTCTAGGGAGCGCGACCTTTGTCTGAACTTCAAGGATTCCTATTCCTATTTCAATTTATTCGTGCCGGAGCCAAGAATAAATGCTGGCAGACAGGAAGGAGAGCGGCAACTTATTTTCGTTTGCCAACGCATTGGAGTCGAGTCTTCCACTCGATTGCAGTCCAAGTTGGTCGTTGCCAAAAACCGGGCCCAGTTAACTGGAGCTGGTGGAGAAAGTTCCACCCAAATCCGTACAGCCCCACCCTCAAGCTGTTTACCCTAACGCATCACTAAGCGCGCTGCACAAAAATAAACGCTCACAAAACTTGCAGGTGAACTTCGCTTGCGTCCTTCGCCCCTTTTTCCTCGTTTAAAATTAGCAGGCGACAAACTGTTGATTCAACTTGGGCAAAATATATGTACGGTGGGGGGACATTATATATCCAGCGTCCCTATCATGTCAGCCTTCCACACAAAAGCCTAACCATCTCCCGGGGCCATGGACTCATTCAACTTTACGCTAATGTCACATGCTTTGATTACTGCGCCGTGAAATTTTATTGATTGGCCACAGTCAGCGGCACATGAGCGATGGAAGCCAGTAGTCGGGTCTTGAGTCTTGAAAAACCCATCCACCTCCACATTACCATCCATATCCACAGCCACAGCCACATCCACATCCACATCCACGGCACCTGGCAAACCATCGGATTGAATGCACTCGCTGAGGCGAGCAATTCGAAGATGCTTCGAAAGTGCAGCTGATAAGTGGGGATCTCACAGGGTTCCACTACTTTACTTAATGGTTCCTTTTTCAAGTGAAATTTGTATGTTATGTGAGTAAGTTAAGGATGCCTTTTTTAATGATTAAGGATATTGAAGCTTATTAAGTTTATTTTTGTTAATACCTAATATGTAAATAAACAAAATAACGTAATATTGCGTTTTCTTTTAATTTCAGTTTTTGGAAGAACCCCAAATGGAACACTATTCAAATCATTTGTAACTTTAAAAAGTAAAGAATCCTTACCTTTTTGCTTTCCTATTTATTTTGCGATTATTTCTACTGTCACAATCTCAGCCACATAGTTTATGTGCCTCGTCGCCTCTTTTTTTTGCCGTAAGTCCAAGCGTTCAATATCACTTACGATGTCCTTCACACCGGTTGCTTCTATACAATGGCGGTCAAAGTTGTAGCTCCACAGTTGATATAAAAAAATGTATAAGATATATAAAATAAATAAAATAAAAAAAATTATTAACAAAACATTAAGATGAATCCATCATTATATTACATGTATGCAATGTTGTTCAGTTTTTATTTGCGATACTCGAAGAGTAAGCAAATACTGTAAACGCGCAAATGTCTGTCTGTCCGTCCGTACAAACGTCGAGATCTCAGGAACTAGAAGAGCTAAAACCACCAAATTTTGCACGCAGATCAAGTTTGTTTCAAAACCTGACCACGCCCCTTTTAACGCCCACAAACCGCAAAACTCTGTGGTGTCCACATTTTGAATGCTAAATAAGTGGCCCTTATAAATGTTGTTTGTATTGAAAATATCTACCCAAATATCTAAAAATTTTGAAAATCTTGTCATTTTTAAAAATTAGGTCATTTTCAACGCACTCCAGTGCGTTAAAAATTTATTGTGCCTAAAAGCAGGCTACACTCTTTTAAAGAGGGCTAGTGACTTTCGTTTTTTCTGTTTTTTTTTTTTTTAGAGGGCAATGAGTATCGCAAATCTTATAGTCGGGAAACCCGACTATAGCGTTCTTTCTTGTTTTATTTTGTAAATCTTATTCTTTAAGACTTTACAAATTATGTTGTTGACGCAACAATTTACCTGGAATGGATGCAGAATGTAACAAATTTATGAAGTCCATTTGTAGCAATATTATTTTGAACACAGCTGTGGGAAGTACATTGTACAGGTGTACTATGTGTATGCAGTTGCAGGAAGCAAGGCAACCTGAGCCAGCCAGGAGGAGTATATTAACCAAGGCTGGTTGTCCGTTCCGGTCGTGGGTTGTACGTACAGTGTACATTGTACATATACACACATGTAAGTATGTAATGCAAGAGCGATAGGACGAATACGAGGAGTGTTCTGTACGGAAGGTAGTTTTCATCTACAGCCTCGCTTGACAGCTGGAGATTCCCATTTTCCCCCTCCCTTCCGCTGATTGGAACCACGCCCACCTCCCTCATTTCGTTTTTTACACAAAAAAAAATGCGAAAATCCCTGTTGGAGCGAGCAAGCGTTGTCGCCGGCTTCGTCATCGCAGCTAAAATTGAATTGGAATTGCTCCAGCTTCAATGGCAGGCAAACGACAGGCAATCTGTTGAGTCGCTCCTCCTGATTGAATGAGGGGGCCCAGGACCAAGGTCGCCTGGGTGGAAGGGGCAGTGGGTGGCAGTGGGAGGAGAAAGGCGGAACGAATGCGCGTAATGCATTGCGCTTGGATGGATGAATCCAGAAATACTGACTGAAAGCCGTCCCGAGATACGAGCGCGATTTAATGGCTACATGTTGTGCGACAAGCTCCAATCGTCATTATCTGTCATTTTCGGTAAATTGAGGGGATTTTTGATGGAGCGTCTTTAAATGTGATTCGGCCTTGTGAAGGTTGTCGAACGGGAAGAAAGCTACCTATACTACCTATAATGTATGGAGGCACGCCTCCATGTTAATACCAAAATATACATAAATATTTTGCCTAGCAATTAACAGTCAACATCTAAAAATACAAAACGAAAACAGCTATATTACATTTCTTTACAATAGAACTCACGACGGAGGCTACGTACAGGGAACATACGCACGTGAGTACTTCTTTATGCGTACTAGATAAGTACGTATTTTAAAATGTTATTTCCATACTTAGGATCAACGAAATTTGTATATGATTTATCAATTTTTATATTTTATTATATTTTATTTCTAATATTCATTATTTTCTAATGAATATTTTTAAAAATTAGTCTCTGTTTGTGTATTTCAAATTTTTGATTTATCGTTTTACAATAAAGTGTATATACTGTAAATCCATTAGCAACGGCTGTTTAAATCGAATCAGAAAAGCAAACCGCATATCGAATTGGTGCAATTGTAATTCTAATTAGCGCAATTACGATAAAACCGCAGCAAACACTTTGTTGCCGTCTATAAGCAGATTCCAAATAAAGGCCACAAATGAGATAGGAAAAACATATATGTGCACAAAGGTGATACAATGTCGTTGCGGGCCTTATCTTTCTGTGTTGTGTGAATTACGAATTCAACTTGTGGGTGGGCGATTAATTTGTGTAAACAAAAAAAAACAAAGATACAGAGGGAAATGCTAATTGTCCGCTCTCGAATTGGTCCAATTCAAAAGTACGGTCAAGGCGCTCGTCTGTTTGGCGTTTAACAACACCGTTTTTGTATCTGGTTGGGAGCAAAGAGAACAGAGAGAGTAGGGTTGTCAGGCATGGCAGAGAGTGACATGGTTTTTAAAGTTTCTCTTAGGTAAGATTTATTGCTTTTAAAATTTAAAAAATATTAACCATATAAAAAAAAAGTTACAATTAATTATATTTCTTGTACTTTATATATTCTCCTTAAGCCCACTCGACAACCCTGCTGCACTCTCGCGCCGCTCTCTCGCGCACACGTCATCAGCTGTGGCCCACTAACAACAACCAGTCGTCACCAGATGTATTTTTGTGTTGTTGCTGGCTGCATTTGATTTCTCGACTGCAGGCGAAAGAATAAATAAAACAATTGGGGCCAAACATTGCGCGACCACGCAACAAATAGCAGCCAAGCAGCACGTGCCTGTGTGCCGAAAATAAAAGCAGCGGCGGCGGGAAAGACGCGACGCGCTTGACATTGAACAGCATTTGCGGTGCAAAAATAAATGTAGGAAATAAGACCAACACAAACAAAGCCATATCAGCTGTTGGCCAAGTGCGTGCGGCGGAAAAAATTCATTATTAATTGTGCCACGGGCCAAGAGAGGTGCGCTTTTCTCCATATTCCACATTCCCCGCACACATAGGCGAGTTTTCCGGGCAGCCACAACTGGAAATTGCAAGCTGTGAGCGAACGAGCATTTATTCGGAATCATCAAGTGTTGTGTAATCAGAGCCCGGGGAAAATGAGCGATTCGAAGGTCCAGGAGGCACCAAAGAAGGCGGCGGCCTCCAATGCCATCAAGTTTCTGTTCGGCGGCCTCTCGGGAATGGGAGCCACCATGGTGGTGCAGCCACTGGATTTGGTAAGACTTTCCCCGATAGAAAGCTATAGTTAAGGTACTTATGTCACCGTAAATCCCCTCCAGGTGAAAACCCGTATGCAAATCTCAGGCGCTGGCAGTGGAAAGAAGGAGTACCGCAACTCCTTGCACTGCATCCAAACTATAGTGGGCAAGGAGGGACCCTTGGCTCTCTACCAGGGCATTGGAGCTGCTCTGCTGAGACAGGCCACCTACACGACTGGAAGACTGGGCATGTACACGTACCTTAACGATCTGTTCCTGGAGCGATTCCAGAGGAGTCCAGGCATCACGGACAGCATGGCCATGGGAACCATAGCCGGAGCCTGCGGAGCCTTTATTGGAACCCCCGCGGAGGTGGCGCTTGTCCGCATGACCTCCGATGGCAGGCTGCCAGTGGCCGAGAGGAGAAACTACGGCAATGTGGCCAATGCACTGACCAGGATCACCAAGGAGGAGGGTCTTACAGCTCTCTGGAGGGGTAGTCTGCCCACTGTGGGCAGGGCGATGGTGGTGAACATGACCCAGCTGGCCAGTTACTCCCAGTTCAAGACCTACTTCCGCGACGGACCCCTCCAGATGCAGGAGGGCATCAAGCTGCACTTCTGCGCCAGTATGCTGAGCGGTCTGCTGACCACCATTACGTCCATGCCGCTAGACATTGCTAAGACTCGTATCCAGAACATGAAGATGGTGGATGGCAAGCCGGAGTACCGCGGCACTGCCGATGTGCTGCTAAGGGTGGCCCGTCAGGAGGGAGTCTTCGCCTTGTGGAAGGGATTCACGCCGTACTACTGCCGACTGGGTCCCCACACCGTGCTGACCTTCATCCTGCTGGAACAGCTCAACCAGGGCTACAACAAGTACGTCCTGGGCGTGCAGAAGAGCACTGGCCTGTAAAATCAAACATATAAACGATCAGCGAACAATGAACAATGCGTGTATATAAAACGTTAAGTTTAAAACCAACTTAGGGCATTTAAATGTCGGCAATTCCGGTGACAATATTACATAATAACGACTCTTAGCTTGAATGTTGAAGCTGTTTTTTGTAGCGCCATAAGTATAAAGTGGATTCTCAATAAAGCTCAAAATGTTACGAAAACTTTGGCAGTTTTAATTGCAGGTAAACTTATTTAAATTTTAACTCACGGGGACTTTCAGTTTTATTGCTACCAAATTATTTCAAACTACATAATCAAACTTAAGGGGAGGGGCAACAAGTTTTTTTGTTTAATCAGTTTTTAAAGCTACACGAAAATAATATGCCTAAGCAGGTTCCAATATATCAATAATGATATATAAACAAAAATATAATGCATATCGTGTGACTCTGACTAATCAACTGACTTTCTCTTTTTCAAAGTCATTCCAAGTTTGTGGATATTTTCGTCATGTGTTTCAAGTGGGTGGTGTTTGATGGCCCACACATTGCTGTTGCATTTTAAATATATTTTGTTTGTCCGAATAGATGACATGGATTCCACAGCCTGCTGTTCACATAGCTACTGTTTGCTAGCTCCCCCACAAACGTTATCAATGGCTCAATGTGGTCCCATGTTGCCGGTGCAAAGTATAAATCCCAACGATAAACTCCGCGGCTGGAGATCGCACAGTTGTTTTCCGATCCCCTCACATCAACAGTTTCGCTTTCATTGATAAGGCGAACGTGCTGATAACCTTTGTTCGAGTTGTAGTTTAATAAACAGTGCGGGTTGTATTCGAACATAAATACCAACTAGCTTTGCCTTTAATTTCTGTTTTGATTGGTTCGCTTTATGACAGTCGATAATTGGATTATTTAATTTGTTTGTTGATGGATTCCAACTGCTGGTCAAAGGAGTACGAAAGCGAGACCACAAAAAACTTAATTTAAATTTTTCTTTTTTAGCCACAGCCTTTTTGCTGGTGAATTTTTATTTATTACAAACTGGCCATAAAATCCTCGCGAAAATTTATTTAAAAAGTTTTTTATTATGCCATAAGTTGGTTAACTGAAGCGTTACAGTTTTCGTGTGGCAGGAGTGGGTCTGCGAGGTCGGGGTATTAAGGGTGTTATAATAAGCGAGAATTACCCCGAAGCCAAGGGCAAGATTCGCATATTAAATTTATTTTATTGGGCTTGAGTGGAAGGGGCTGTGCCTTTGACGGAGTCTCCCGGCTTACCGAATAGTATTTGGGTAATAAAATGTTTTCGGCTTGGCAAGCATTTAACCACTCTTACTCTCCTCTTCCCCTCCAGCTGTGGCACAACAAATCAAAAGTTTATCTCGTAAATAAATGAGCAAAATCTTACTTGACCAAAGGGCGCATGGTTCGCTTGTATTAAAAAATTTGCCTGCACTTGCTCACACAAAGCTAAGCTCCCCACTTGGAGATACTTTCTCGGTCCCGAGTTTTCCGACAAAGTTTAAGCTGGCGCACGCTTAAGATTTGGGGTAATTAAAGGCAGCCAAAGGGCGAACCAAGCAAGTGGCTTCATTAGGGACAGAAAAACTTCCTAAGAGCCACATTCGATTTATGTCCAACTCTGGGAATATAATTAGGAAAGATTCTTAAAGTTTAGTAATATAAGTTGGTCGGTAAAAGAACACAATGGTTTTTATAAAAAAAATAAATACTAAATTGACATTACAAACCATCATTATCTTCAAATAAGTGCTGGTGATTAAAAGGGATTTAAACATTTTCTCGCTGGGAATTTGGAATCCAGCTCAAACCAATGAAAGCCGCAAATGTCAGCGCCTATTTAACATGCAATTTTTAATTAACACTCAAAACATCAGCCAACCAGACAGGAAAATAGAGAGAGAGGAACAGGCGAGAGCCGTGTAAATGTAATTAATTCAATGTCCCACACGGACAGCCAGGCCAATTCAGCCAGAACCCCGAAACCACCCACTTCCGGCCACCCACACATTCAAACGAACTTCAATTAGAGCCCGATACATCGACCGTCTATCTGTGCTTGTGGCCTGTGGAAAATCGCTTCGATTTTCGGAGCGTTCCTTTCAGGGCCATTCCTTTCAGTGACCGTTTGAAATACCCTGTAGGAGCACTGGTCAAGGTCACTTGCCAGCAGAAAGTAGTTAACTGGGATTAAACCAGATTACCAGGTCTACAAATTTAATTATCAAAATGTTTAAATTTCCTATTAAAATCCTTTAATTACGCTTTGTAGAGTGTTTAATCTCAGTACAACAAAAAATTAACAGCATAATTGAGTAGATACTAATAAACTAATTAATAATAAATGGGCCTATGAAAATGTTACCAAGCGAGTCTGCTTCGCCAGTCCTAGATTTTGTAAGCCTATAAAATGTATTAGTTAGGTTCAATGGATATTTTAATGAATTTTTAAAAATTTTAAAGTAATGTCTAACATTCTTAAACAATCTTAGCTTGAAAGCAACACAAAAATCTGTAAATCTGATCTATAAACATAAAGTATAAATAATGCAGAACTAAAAAAATCCCAAAACCCTAAGAAAAATATAAAATATTTTTTAGGGTATTCAGTGGTAACTCAATCAAGTCCTATTTCCGACAAATGCTTGTTTTATTTTTCGAAATTTGGGCCGATTGATTTTGGTATTAATGCGTTTTCGGCCGCCCAAGGGAGCTTTCCCATCGACCAGGACACCGGAGGTGGGTGGGGGAGCAGTGGCTCTGGGATTGGTGGTGGAATTGGATTTGGGATCGGAAAGCGTCAGGCGGATTTGGGCAATGGCACATTGGGTGGGGGGCACTCTCTCTCCAGCGGTCATGGCTCATAATTCAGCGTTTTCAGTTAACTGGTTGGCTGGTTTGGTTTTGGCGGTGTTTTGGCGGGGTTTTGGCTTTGGCTTTCGGATGGTTTGCCGGCCATTTGGCGCTCGTATTGTTTTTCCTCTGCTCTTTAGTTACGCTAATTGCAATACGATGCTGTCGGAGTGGAGCTCTCGGCCCGGAGCGTCAAACTAATTGCTTTTGCAAAAACCATTTGAAACGCGCAACTTTTTCAATTTATCTATTTAGCGATGCGGCTCGTCCTTCCTCCTTTGTCCTCCCCACTTGAGTTTTCTGTTACATGGACGCGGATTTATCATAAACAAGGACAATGCCCATGCACTTTTCAAGGGCTACACTGAAGAAAACACAAAAGTGATCCAACGTTTGCAAACTAAGTGTCGAGTTCTTTGACATATTTTATTTTAAAAACTTATAAGTTTTAGTTTTAATTTTTTACATTTCAGTCATCCCCTTAATATTATTTACTTTATTTAACAAATCTCTTGTTACCCTCAAGCAAGAACGACTATCACATATTGGCATTTAGATTAAACCCCTAAAAAAGTCGTTGTTCACAAATTTGATTAAAACCTCTTCAAATAAATAACCAATAAAAAAGAAGAAAACACAGAAAAAATAAAGCGTAGCAAATTCTTTCTTGTTATAAATCAATTTCAAAATTGTAAATTTAATGCAAGAAAATTCAGTAGGAAGTGGTCTGCATTTACGAGTTTACAACTCAGTTTGTTTCCGTGTGCAGTTCTCGGGCGGAGGAGGAGAGCTGAGGGGGGTGAACATAACAGGGGCACCGCCAGCGGAAACGGAAATGCAGAACAACTGCTCGCTGTGTTCGAGCGCTGTTTCTATATTTTTTCCCCTGTCTTTTGCTGCGTCGCCAACCCGAATTTCCTCTGCAACTTCCGGCTTCCCATTAGGCGTGTAAAGAAAAACGTTGAACCAGCGTGCTCGAGATTTACCCAACTAGAAGTAGCGTTCATCGCAGGCAAAACTTTCCTGCCCGTTGAAACTTTTTAAATTGATTAGTTTGTAGCCATCGCAGGAGGCTTTGAGGGATCCCCTGGCATTGCATCCCGGCCCACCGACATTAGCCAAGTGCCTGCATTTCAATTAGCCCAGCCCGACCAACATGTTTATATGGGGATCAGCGGCAGAGGCAATCTGGACCTCAAAGTTTGCCGAGTCTTTTCGCTCCTTGTCTGCTCAATTGAATGCACATAAAACTCTTGAAAGTGTTTTCCCTTCGCGGTAGTTAGGGGATTTTCCGAACAGCAGTGGATATTCCTTTCAAATAAAAAAGTTACAGGACTAAGATTCGGAAAATATTCTTCGTTTTTATTTTAAAATTAAAAGACATTTTATTATAATTATTACATAAATAAGAAATAAGTATACATTAATACAAAAATGTTACCCATTAAAGTGTAAGTGCAATATTTTCACAGCTCTCGATGTAGCCAACCTCTGCTGTACTCCAAGATGCTCTTGAATTAGTGGTTAATTTCCTGAAGGATCACAAAACCAACTCTTTTACCACTTGCTTGAATAAGTCTTAAAGTGGTTGTGGGCCCAAAGATTGGCCATACCAGGAAGTCTTCAAATATATTGCTTGCTTTTACTTTATCAAGTATCCGCCCCGTGCTCAAGTTTTCCGTTGGATTTCTACATCCCTGCTTTGTTTTGACGTGTCCTGTCATTTGGGGAGACTTCTTTAAAGGGGACTCCGGTTGCCTTTGTGCGAGTTCCAACTGTTATTTAGTGAAAGTTGTCATTTGTCAAGTTGGGCGCAGCCACGCCCCTTAGCCCAGAAACCTCAAAATTTATATACGCATGGAGGGGGGAAAATTGAGCAAACTCTAAGCGAACTTTGCTATTGACTGGCGAAAGTTTTCAACATGCTCAGCTTTTATTAATGCGCTCTCGAGACCTTGCACGCTCTTATTTATCTAAAAATCCCAGCTACCTCGCCCATTTTCCCATTTTCCACTTTTTTCGCCAGCCCTGCGAACTTTCCCTTGTTTCAACTTTCGCTTTGATTGTGCACCCGCTTTTTGCAAATTGGCTCAGCGAAAGTTGCAGATGAAAAGCGATGGGATGGATTTCCCTGTCCCAGATTCAAAAGCTATTTTTAATTCAGTTTTTTTTCCACTTGATTCCATTTAACAGTCGCGCTTATGTAGAATGCATTTTTATTTATTTAATTGAATTCAATTTGCAACAAATTGCCAACGAGTCGCGCACATTTTTGTCGTTCGCTCCGCTCGCGGATTTATTGAAGCATAAAATTTAAGACTTGTAATTTAGTGTGGAAATGGAGAGTTTTACGACCGCTAGGAAAAAAAGGGGGCGTGTCGGGTGAAAGAGGCGACAACTACCAGTGTCAATGTCGGTGTTAAGCTTGCGGCTCATCGTGTTGTTGTTGGCGCACAGGACATGCTCGGTACGTGTGAATGCCGCTGAAGGCCAACTGCAGCAGCGGGGGGCTCAGCTGAGCAGCGGCCCAACGGTCCGAATAAACAGCGCGACTCATGTTTCCCGCTGCCAAGCCACGCCCTCCTCCTTCCGGCCTCAAAGCCCCCGCCTGGTCCTCTTACTCTGCCTTTTGGCCAACTGAATGAGCCTGTAATTTGTACTTGCATTCATGAACAGCAGCCAGCTCTCAACCTCTCGTCTCGCTGCACTTAAACAATTTTGTAGCTAAAATAAATAATTATAATTCAAAGATATATTTTATATATCATACATATTTTAAAAGATATATGTAGACATCGATTTAAGTTTTTTTTTTCGTTGAAAGAAATATCGTTTCAGATAAAGATATTTGGCACGTTAATTTACTTTAATTTTTAAATAATATTTAAAAGAAGGTATTTTAAGTAATAATAGCTGCTACCTACTCTCTTAACCAAATAAACTATTTTTAGGTCAAGAAAATTAAAGATGACCTGTTTTATTTTCACAATAAACATGTATATTTTTCTTTATATAAAGAATGGTTTAAAAATATTTAAAACATTTTATTTACTTACATTTAATTGATATTGCTATGATCGCTGTTTCAGCATTAAAAACGAATTTTGACCTACATTTCTTTACAGAAACTTTTAAACCGAAAACTTAGAATAGCTTTTTTTCCAGTGTATGTCTGCGTGAGTGCGTGAAGTTATTTAACATATACCCCCAGAGCGAGCTGCGAAAGAATGTGCGAGGCCTTTGGTGGCAATGTGAAGGCTACAGCAGTGAAAGTCGCAGTCGCAGTCGCCGCCGTCGTCGCTGTCCTGTCGTCTGTCAAGGTCAGCCCAAGGATAACGCAAATTTACGTGCTGCCCTCAAACTTCGACACTTTAGAGGGGCGGCTGAGGGGCTCTCCTGCCTCCCTGTGTTGTGTTATGTTTTTTGTGCTTCAGCGATATTTCATCCTTTTGTTTCGCTCCACTCACACATGCACATGCTCTCGAGTCGAGTCCTCTGTGTGTGTGTGTGTTTTATTCAATTTTTTATTCCTCACAAAGAGAAAAGGATGCGGAGGGCAGGAGCAGGAGCAGGAGCAGGAAATTGCTTGGTTTATGCTCCCCCCGATGTCGGCGATAATCCACTGATGTCATTTGGCCTGCTTCACTGCATATCCTTCTGCTCCGTGTGCCCCTTCTGCCAACAAAACTTCATATCTCTATCGACAGCTTGGAGTTGGCAGATATCATTTTTTTCGGGGCTTTCTGTTTGTCTTGGCTGTGAAAATTGTTCACGCATCCGGAATTGGGCAGGCAAAATTCACGCTTCAATTGCAAATTCCCTGTTCGGGCGCCATTAGATATTTAGAACAATGTGTTGCCATCACAGCCGTCAGGACATTGGGGCCAGCAAACTCCAATAACAATAACCCCACCACTCTGAATAGGATCTCCCACGACTACTTGAAAGTGTCAACGTTTGGCATTGACACATCGTCAAGTGTTTTTCACAGTTTTTAAGTACAGTTGAGAGTCCTTAGGTGAAATTTTTATGTTATAATTATACAATAGTATACATTCTATTTTTAAAAAAATACTTTTTAAACACGTTCTTTACCATCTTGTTAAATTACCAGCTCACCTTACCAACTTTCATTACCAGTTTATTATCTTTTATTATTAAAAGTTTTAAAACTATGCATAGACTTTTAAAAAACATCGTTTATAACAAGTTTTGAATTCAAATTATAACTTATAACCATAATTTTGATTATTTAAGGTTTCCCAAAAAAATAAATTTTCTTCGCTTTACCGAGGTCCGACTGTATGTCTATTTTGTTTTTGTGGCGGTGGTTGCTCATTTTTTTGCTGCCAAATAACAACGACTTATGTCGAGGACATTGTCATTGCTGCGCACAGCACATATATTTAGAAGTGGTTAAATATAAACGCACAATGGCAAATTGGCAGAGGACCTGGTACACACTTTCAGGCGCGCCCTCGCGGATCCTACAGAAATAGCTGGGGCATTGTGTAGAGATATGGAAAATCGAACCGAGAACATGGAACACAATGAAGATGCGCTTGAATTGCCCCATCAGGTGGGCCTCTTTGTCCAGGAGTGGGGGGACTCAGAAGGTCCACTGCTCAGTTCATTGGGTTTGACTTGCTGTTTGTTTTATTTCCAGACGCGCTTTAATGTCGTTTATATTTATACAATTTGGGCGCCAGCCACGCCCCCACCTAGACCTTGGCCAAGGCAGATGCAAGTGCCTATGGCCCACCCCCTGGACTCCCCAAAAAAAAAACCCCCACAACCCTCTTAAAGTCTCCGGTTGCTGAATCGAAACACAATGAAAGGGTCGTCCGGTCGCTTTTTTACAACAGGAAGGGAACGGCGCCTTTTACGACAAAAGGCAGTCAGCCAGGCAGCCATCCATCTCGTCATTCTCGAGCCGTTTTCCTTGAGTTTTCCACCCACTCCTCCTCCATACCCACTTTTCCGGACTGCGTCCTGCCGCAGTTCATCAATTTATTTAGCATTTTTATGCGCTTCGCTCCAGCGAAATTGTTTAGAGCGGCTATATTGATTTCATTAGCGGCTTTTAAGGGCCAATAAAGACAACGGCAGCGGTGGTACCACTAATTTTCCCCTGCATATTCAAGAGGTTTTCCCCGATCTTTGCTACCCAAAGGCTTTGCGTTAAAAATTCACATTTTGAATGCAATAAATCGCTGTTAGCACGGGCAGAGACATTATTCGTTAAAGCAGCTTTTTTTGTGCTTAAAAAATTCATAAAATGCAAAAAAAGCACACACTCAAAAGTGGAAAGAAAAAGTTATTACAGTGGCGGTGAACTTTTTACTGCTCTCTCAAATTTGAACGCAACATTGTGACTTTTTAGCCATCGAGGTTAAGCCCATGTGGGTGTGTAGTATGCGATTTTGATTTCATTATGGCCTTCATTTGTGGCCATGTTTTACATTGACTTTTATGATGGCATGTCTGGTGGTATTAATACTCTGATAAATTTGTCTCACTGTCTTTTGTTTAATAAGGGGCTTTAGTAAAATGGTTGTTGAACCCGGAAAACAACAATTAATTTAACGCTGGAAATATATTTAAACGGCCACTGTGGATGTGGCTTAAATAGTGATTGATGTGGTTTATTTAAAAATTATGTAAGTGCATTAATAAGCAGATTAAGTTGCTTTATTTTTGTGTTAAATTTTTTTCGTAGCCGCAAAATATGCAATACATTTATCTTTGTTTTAATTATGGTTTTTAGTAGACTTAACATTAAATACCAAAGCTATTAACGTCATTTAACTACTTGCGAAGTTTACATTTTTATAAAAGTTATTTAAAACCAATATATTTTGATTTAAAAAGTATGACGAGCTTTTGTTTACTTTGATTTAAAAAAAGCCTCCAAGTTAAACCACTATTTTGGTTGAAGAAAGGAGTTAGGTAAATCAAAATGAGTTAAAAAGTTAAGAATGTTAGACATTTTAAAAGATTTATTCATAACATAAATCGAAAATTATAAATTATATTTTTGAAACTAATTAAATGCAAATAATTTAATAAATCTTCAACCGAGGTATTGAATCTCTTGGGCCAGACCTTCTTCCTTTGTGTACAATTAAGGTCATTTTATGTTGCCAAAGCGGAAATGCCAGACTGCGATTTTGTAATTGCGTGTGTGGAAGACAGCCACATACAAAAGACAGAATCATAAATAGAATCCGATTCCAGAACATAAGCTTTGAGCAATAATCCAAACAACCGAATAAAAGTCCCCCTTTCTCATTTTCTCCGGAGACGCGAGTTTGACTTTGCCCAGCAACAAAGTCATCAAAACAATGATTGCAATACATACATATTTGGGGCAACACAATTTCGCCACCATTCTGGCTGAAGGATGAGGAGGGGGAGTGGGTCTGGGGGCAGGGGCTGGATAGAGCAGCGAACTCCAGTCCAAATGCCACAGAATTCAAACCCAAAACGTGGGAGACAAACACGCATTTCGGTTCATTAACCAAACCCAACAAAAGAGGAAAAAGGACGCGATAGCGGATGGAGTCGGAAAAATGGCCAAGGAATGGGGAAAAACACTAGTAGCTAACGGAAACAAAATTACCAGCGAGCAAATAAAATGTCGTCGAGGGTTTGACGCGGCCTTCAACTCCTGTGATAAGAGCTAAGGGAATGGCTTAGAGGGGGGGACGTGAAGGGTGGGATTTCGGGGGGCAAGGACCTCCCTGAAGGATGAGCTTCGGTCGCAGCTTATTGTGTGTGCAGCTTGCAACGTATCCTCTTTTTATTAGTTCCGCGCTTATCCACCATTTTGGCAGTCGTTATTCGGCTGATTACGGGCGAGGACACACTGCATCCACGGCTACCGACCAACTATATATTTACTATATACTATACATCTGGAGCGTTGATGTGCTGTAACCCGCTTTCTACATTTTTACAACGTTCGCACAACAAAGTCTTGCGGGCAATCCAAGGTGTGCAAGTCGCAGATTGGCAACTAAAAGAAAACTACACCACTGGGGAAAAAAATAATCTGAAGCAAAAATTAAAAATAATTGTTTATATTTTTCCCGCTTTAGAACAAAATTTCTTTGTTAAAATGATGGCTAGAAAAATAAAAATATTTAGGTAATAAATAGCTGATATTAATAAACGCCATTTTATTAATATTCATTTCATTCATTTACATGTGTAGCAAAATATTTAATCAATTTAAGTTAAATGTGTCTGTGATCTTTTATTTATGTTTATTGTTACATTCAACCGTTATATATAGAAAATTATAATTAAACTAAATAAACATAATATCATAAACTTTAAAAAAGTATTTTTGTTTAGCCAATTTAAAAAAAAAACGCACCCTATACTTACCATTTTTTCGCAGTGCACTTTATTGCGTTGCACAGAGTCGTCCTTTTGTATCTGTATCTCCATCTGTGTGCTCCTATCTCCATTTGTATCTCTGGGTTCAACTGTGGGTCATTAGTGCGCTGGAGCTGCGTAGTTTTGCTTGGGTGTGCTCCGCTGGTTTCCTTTTCATTTTCTCATTAGTGAGTCAATACACGCAGCACGTTTTGTCCCCACATTGTTACAGTAGACACTTCCCGGACACCCGGGGATGTGATCCTTTGGGGGGCAGGACACGTGGCAAATAAAAAAAAAGGGAAAATCATGCACACACATGCCAGCTGCCCCTGGAGAGTTGTTTAAGATGCGTTGCATCGCACTTTCGCACTTTGCTGACTGCAACTCTTGCAGCTGTCTATCCATCTTGGCCATATCCCTTTTTTCCCACCGACTGACTGACTGACATACTTACCCTCCTGAAAAAGAAGAAGAAGAAGAAGCGGGTGGAAAGGAGTCCAGGGGGCATGATCCGAAAATGTAAAGTGTAAACTTTTTGCCAGTTGTTTGCTGAACTGGCACTGCACTTTGTCTTCTTGCTTGGCTGGCCATCAGCCATCAAGTGTGGCAACTCATGGCATTTCCATTTCCAGTCCCCGAAGACCATCCTGGAACCCCCTGAAAAACCGCAAATCCGTAAAGATTCCCTTAGTGCCCGAGCTGAAATTTAAATAAGACAAAGTCATCGCCGAGAGTTCTTTCATAGTTGTCGCTTTTTAATCTCCTTGCGTAGTTGTATATGGTAGTTACAGTATGGTACACTCAATATATAAATCTAAGTGGCTGCCGTACAGTTTGCAGCTTAGCCTAATATGCGTGGTAATCAATTGAGTTTGGGTTTGTTTGTTGGGTCTCTGTTACCAGTTCTCGAGGACATCCGCCAGATGCAGGGGGGCTTAGGATAATGCATTTAGATGTACACTTACACTAACGATACACAGACACAACGAGGACTCTATGAGCTATGTATGTCACTTATGCGCTACCATATTCAATATTAATAATTGCCGTTTGTTTGTTTGGTTTGCTGCTTTCTTTGTTTCTTCGTCTACTCTCCATCAATTTATTTTCCATTTCGCTTGTTTGTTTTGAAAACAATGAGCAACATTTTTCATTCCTTCGAGGGGCCATGATTTGTTCCTACTCATCCACTTAAATGACGTCTCGCCATTGTTATTAGTTTTCCTCAATATTTTTCTGTGTATACCCCTTTTTCCCCCGCCCCCTTGTGGGCGGAGAAATCAATTCTAATTGCACTCATTAATTATTTGCAAAATCGGAATTGGATGAGCTCACCACCATAAGCACACATGTAATGTAATAGAACAGAAATGGATGTGGGCGAACCCTTTGAAGGATTAATTCTTCAAGTTTCGGCTGTCTGAAGCACATTTAACATTCACTCTATGTAGGCTTGTATATTGCTATAGTTCGAAGAACATAATGAAGTTGGGCATAATTTTCTGGCATTTTGCAAGAGCAGCTCCTTTTGTGACTTTGTACTTGAATCTCATTCGACTGGGAACTGATTTTGAAGCCTGTTTGCTGATTGTTCGAGTCCTTACTGAGGCTATGTTTAGTTGGTATAAATTCATATTGCACCCGTAGTATTAATTTCAGATAATTTCAAACATGTGTCGAGTAACAGGCAGCTAGGTTGAGCGATAGAAGGAGTAACAATTAAGCTATGTACAGGTAAGTATAGTATAGTTTGGGTTTCAGAGAGTCAGGTACTTGGACAGGTTGAAGACGTAGCTTTCAATTCAACTGCTAGACGTTTGAGACATTTACAGAACGGAATACATCTACATAATGGAAGATCTAAGATATGACAGCTAACAGTAACACTAATTCGCACTATGCAACCACCGCCAATGACTGAAACCCACCGAATAGGCAGCGATATAGAAGGGCTTGCTTGTTGCATAGTGTTCTATCACCGATCGATAAGCTAATGAGTGACTAGGCGAGGGCTAGATTGCTATATACAAACTTTGTTGGGAGGTAAAAAATCAATGGACATACATTTATACATTTTCCATAGCTTACTTTCCTTAACTTGAACTTAAACAATTTATGTACAATTTTAAGCTTATAATTAATTGAAATGTACTTGTAACATTAGGATATCCTTACAAAGTAAAGATATAAGACAATATCTTTTTGGAACCAATGAAACCATAACAATTAAAGAAGGGATTAAGGTCAATAAGAAAACAGCTTAGCACTTGTCAAAGTTTTTATATCGCCCATTAATATTAAAGGTCAAAACAGAAAATTCGGCTTTCCCTGATAAACACACCTATATGTTTAAGCCTTAATGCTAATGTCTGGGCTTTGATGGGTGCTAAGTTTACTTGACCGAGGAGCTGGATGAGCTCGAGGCCTCCACCGGCTGGCTCTCCAGTTGGGGCGTGGTCTCCACCAGAGCGAGTCCGATGCTCTCGCTCTCGCTGTCGCTGGCCTCCTCGTCGTCCTCCACATCTCCCAGGGTGGTGATCTGGCTCTGGACACTCTGGCACTGCTCCAGGATCCTGTGGTGGTTCCGCACCACCTGCTCCTCGCTGGCATCGATGAGCGAGGGGGCCGAGGTGGTGTCTGCTCCTCCACCACCCACACTACTCATGATTCCAGTGGGTGAGCCCAGCGAAGCGTTGGAGCTGCGCAAACGTTTCATGCCCGTCATGGGCATGAAGGACACGTGGTGACCCGACGAGTTGGAGGGTCCCGGGGTCAGGGCCTTCAAGCTGGGTGCCAGCGGTGTGTTGGCGCCACTCACCGAACCCCCAGCCCCATTCAATGTGGGTGTAACAGAGGCGATGGTGAGGGTGGACACCGAGGAGGGACGACCCCCGGCTCCCAGGTGCAGGGAGCTGGCCGAAGCGGCGGCCACTGGGGGGGCACTGATCGTGACTATCGTCTTGGCTAGCGCACTGTTCACCGCCGACGTGGAGCTGTAGTCGCCGCGCAACTGCATTCCCGAGCTGCGACGCCTGGAGCGGTGGTGGTGTCGGTGGAAGCTCTGGCACCTGGTGCAGGACCGCTGCGAGGACGAGGGCGTGGCCGTGCCCGAGGAGTGATGCTGGTGGGCGGAGCGCGAGTTGCCTCCGCAGTTGCTGCCCCCGCTGCAGGTGCTGCAACTGCTCAGCTGCCGTCACATGAGCGTGCGGTCTATCTGGTTCACCGAGTGGTAGCCGAAGGATGTGGAGGCTGCCACCATTGCAGCGGCCACATGACACTGCTTAAGAAAGAGAAAACAGAGACAGGAGAAACGAGATGAAAAACATAATAAAATAAGGATAAACAAAAAAGTCAAAATATAGTGAAAAGAAAAGGAAAGACCATCCAAAAATAACAAGTGAATACGAAAAAATTTTACCCAAAAAAAAAAGTAAAATATAAAAAATTACGCAAAATTAAAATTATAAAAATTGAGATGCAAGAAAATAATAGAAAAAAGTTAAACATGAGCATTAATAAAAATTTTTAAATATGAAAGATAACAAATATTATCGAATAAAATAAACAAAGTTATTAAAAAAAAACATATAAAAGGGATAAATTAATTTAAAAAAAGAACAAAAAACAGTTAGTAATAGAAAAAGGAAACCAATCAAGATTGGAGCGAAAAATTCAATTCAAAGAGGTCAAAAGAAGACAACATCAGAAGATAGAAAGAGAAAGAGTGGTGAAAAAGTAGAGAGGCGAGAGAAAAGCGTTTAATTAACATTTTGTTGTCTTATTTCGTTTCGAGTGTTTGCATACAATTTGCAGGCAGTGTTTTCCGGTTGTGTTTTTGGGCGTGAGTGTGGCTGTAAACAAAATTGACGTTTCAACGCAGCAGCCGCAGCAACAAAGCAACAAAGTGAAACAGCAACAACAACAACATGAACAGCCAGAGCAACAACAACAACAACAACGGCGGGAAAATTAAGAGGGGTGGGGCGGAAGAACAACAACAACAAGAAGAGATAGAGACGAAAATGTTGCGGCTCTGCTGGCAGATTTCCTCTTGAATTTCTTTCAATTTCCCCAGGCTTTTTTTTTGTTATCGGGTGCAGTAATGGTCAAAGCAAAATGCATGATTGAAAACGGGAAAACAAACAGAGGGGAAAAACTAGAAAAAGAGCAACAACAAACAGCCATAACAACAATAAAAAAGAATCAAAAAATGTAAACTGAAAAGCGTTAGCTCGAATTCCAATTTCTGGTCTTCGCAGAATTTTCAGTTTCCTTTTTTTTTTTTTTTTTAGGGAGCAAAAACAACATTAAAGAAATGTATGTGTGCGTGTGTGTGTCTGTTGTCGGGGGAATTCCAAGGACCCATAGAGACTTTTCCCCATTGGGCTATCTGCATGTTGCAAGTGGTTGACCCTAATCCGATTTCACCTTACCACCCCCAAAAAAAAACCGATCATCTTTGGTTGGCCAATTCAATTACAGTCTTACGCCCAGGCGCCTCCTTCAGGTCGTATAAAATTCAAAAATCCTTCAACTACTTGGGTACAATTTGCATTGCGTATACGTCGAGTGGTCTGCTGCTCGTCGGAGTACGGCCGCAATTAGCTTAAATAATTGAAGAGCCAGACCGGATGGCCCGCTTAGCAGACGCCCCAGGCGACTGGGTAATTTGCAATTTTTATAGCCCCCCGAGGGTCCCGAAAAATAACAGAAGGGATGGACAAGTCGAGAGCTGGGCAAATAATCACCAAGAAATGGGCCCATCTGTCGGTTTAGTTTTAAAGATTTTAATTTCTTTGGCTCTGATAATGTCATAATCAGGAAATAAACTTAGTGAAACTAAACAAAATAAATAATAAAGACAATTTAAAGGGTGGAAGTAATCTTTCAAGTGTACTTTTTTGACATCCAATTTATGAAACATCATAATATGAAATTTAAATGTTAATTTAAAACAAATAAATTATATGATCTTTAACAATTTAAAATATGTTATTTTGTTTGTAATAAATGGATAAATCTTTGTGAGGTTTCTGTTTTTTTCTAGCCTTTTCTTTCATTGATATATGAAATGAAGTCCAGTTAACAAAACGGTCTTATCTGCAGCTATTAATAGACTTTAAGCACTTTTATCATTACGTTTTAGTGACTCAGTGGTCCGCCCAGGGGCTTGTCACACGAAACAACCTACCGTGCTCCCGCCAAAAGGTCAATGAAACCACCAAGTCCAAGAGTGGGCTTTTTCGCGCACGAACTTGCCGCCGCCACGCCCCGTTTGGTAATTTATTGCCTGGCACTCCATAAACCTCTCCCGGGGTCGTCGGACCCCGACTTGTTAGGCCAACCTCAAAGTTTCGCCAGGGGCTAAGCTTCCCGGGCACCCTATCTAGCTGACTTAACCGGCGACCCTGTGGCCTTGACAGTCACAAGATGCCCCTTTGTCCCCCTGTCCCCATTTGGAAACCTGGGAAAGGACATTAAAAGTTACATGGCTGCGTACACGAACTCCCACGGACTGAAACTCGGACTTCCGCTCCAACGGCTCTGTCACATAATTATAAACGTTAATTTCACGTTCACAGTCAATTAGGGATAATTGATGTTTGCGCAACATTTGTGGTAAATTACATTTTGATGTTCGTCCTGCCCGAGAAATGAGCCATTATCGACTCAATATATTAGGGATGTATACGGAGCGGTATTGGAGTATTTCCCAGATTATTGTTCCATTTAGTCCGCCTCAGTTCAGTTCAGTTCAGTGGAATGAAATCGGTTTGATTAATCGGTTAGGCAATTTTGTTTTCGATTTCAATTTGGCTTTTGTTCCCATAAATCGCACAACGGCGATGCAATTAGCAGCGATTATAGCACTAGCAGCAGCAGCAGAAGCAGCAGCATTATTAGCAAAATATATATATTGGATATTTAATAAAGTACGTGATATTTGCCTGGCTACTCGAAGGCCCCGAATCGAAGTAGATCCGATGTGGGAGCTGGCCTCAGGCAGGCCAGTGGTTTCCTCTGCAAACAGTCAGAATCACAAATTTCCGGGTTTACAAGCTTGCAAATTTATGCTAAACAGCCTCAGCTGCTAGTGTGTGTGTGTGTGTGTGGGCGGGTGCAGGATTTGTGGGTGAGTGGGTGTGGGTTTTTGGTCTGACTAGCTGGTATTTTCAGTCAAAACATCTTGGTGCGTTCAGGTGCACAGAGAAATTTCAGGACTCATATGTTATGTAGGTGCTGCATTTCAGGGTTTTTTATCATTAATCAATCTTAAAAAATGAATGCTTCAAAAATATTGAATAGAACTTGTATTTTTGGTTATAAAATAAGAAAATATAAACTCAGTCCTATGTTTATTTCGCGTTCTAAAATCTGTTTCTGTTTATAAGACCTTGTACAATAAAATGTTTTTTATTTTTAAGTTTTTTGTATAAAATAAGTTCAAGCTTATTAAAAATTTCGTTCACTCTCACCAAAATTTAATGTATACCTACTTAGTTTTTGCAATATACTTTGTATGTAACAATCTAAAATTCCTAAGACCCACTCCCCTTTTATAACATTTTAAAATGTCACGATGAGATGCCATAAATAGATTAATTTTCGATATGTAAAATACCCAATAGATGGGCCTTTTTTCTTCATTTTTTCTATGTGCACGTACACTAAAGATGCCAGTCAAAATGGTATGCAAATTGGCCCTGGCAGGCAGGGTGCTTGTATGTATGGTTGTGGGTGGGGAATCCTTTACGGCTCATTAGGACATCGAGTGGGCTGACACAGAGGGCCTAAATGTCAGGCGGCCCACAGACGACAGTCGGCGATTAATCAGCGTGTTGAGTGTGCATGTGAAAGTGTGGGCATTAAAGTTGGACGATGTTAATTTTAAAGTGTCGGCCAGGGAACTCAACTCAAACTGGCACACAGACAGCAGTGAGCACTTGCGGCTGACCACAATGTGCTTGAGGTGCCACAAAGATGGCCAACAGTGCGGCAGGCCATTCCTGGACTTTAAGGGCGGAAATCGAGTCCTTTCGGATAGGAATCTAACCACATGTCTGCAATATCCTCATTTGACCAACGCTCATTTCCATTTGTCGCACAGCAGGCAAATTGCGGCTGCCGGAAGTCGACTCATTTGTCCGCAAAAGGACAGGGTCCTTCCTAAACGAAGGATTTGCAATAAACTAGACAATTTTCAAACAGTCAGCAAATGACTTGTGAAGGCTATTCCTTTTTCGTTTTTTCTAAGCAGTGTAGAACTTTACTTTTAAAGTAAAAGTTTTAATACTGCTTTAATTAACTGAAGGTTAAAATATGCTAAAATCCACGATATTAGCAATGTCATCATGAAAATAATCAATACCATTCGCTCTTTTAATATGTATTCAAAGTAAGCATCAAGCGCATTTGCTCAACTAGTCGTATACGTAATATAATCCTTTTTCCTTTATTTACGTTTATTGTTCTATTTGTCACTTAAAAGGTTTCTAAAAGTCAAGCGCTTCATTGTCTGTTTATTCTTGATTTGCATTTAGCAGCAACATTTAATTGATTGCATAAACGAATTGCTAATTGTAAATGTGTTAAGCTTTAAATCTTTTAATTCCCTTTTGTCTACATTTAAACGATGAACATAAATTTTATCATTTTATTTATGTTTGGCTTGAAGTTATACTACCTTTTGAACCTGTTTTGAGGACTCAGTCGTGCTCGAAACTTCACATCCGTGCTCGGCAAATGCCGCTTTCAATTGGTTGTGGAAATACTTGGCAAATAAATTGGCATGCTCTTGGGTGTAATTGATATGATGACAGACACATCGCAAAAGAAAAACCCTAAAATCCAAAGGAGCGGATACGGAAAAGGCACAAATACTCTGCCGTACATCCGCATCCGCATCCTCATTCGCACACCCCACAAGGACCAACCCACCAGGACCAGACACATATTGACTGTTGATTGCTGTAAATAACATTTTCATCAATACAATTACATGTGGTATGTGCGAGTGTGCGAGTGTGCGGGTTGTGTACGCTTATCGCCGGGGCGAAAATTGAGCTGGAAGTTTTTAAGTGCAAAAAATGTTTATGGTTCAGTTGATAACATTTCCCAAGTACATGTGCGTGACTCCTTTCTGGGGGCGAGAACTAGGCAGCTTCCAAAAAAAACTTGGTACGAGCATGAAAGAAGGTCAAGAGAGCCGGCCAGTACAACAACCAGCAGGAAAAGTGTAAAAATAATAAGCACACAACTAGAAAAGGGGAAACTTTTCCGTCTTGTCCACCAACAAAAATCTGTCTTTAACTTTACTCACTTTTTACACTCAACTTAAAGAGAACGAATAAAACAACCTTTGAAAATTAAATATAAGGTAGCTGAGCGTTATTTTTGCACAATTAAAATATCACTGTCTTATTGGATTAAATTTAATAAAAATGTTGGGGGTGCGCAAAATTATTTTAAATTTGATGGAAAGTGGAAAAAGTGTTCCTACTTCCAACTTTAATAATAGCTTTCCAGCTTGACACTTAAGTGTTCGTGTTTCTTAAAGCCGATCCAGGCTATATTTAGGCTTTTTCTTCTGCCTATAGCATATATTTTCATTCTGACAAAAGCGTGTATAAAAAGATCAACAAACAGTTTATGAGGGAGCGGAGGCTTGTGTTTCGGTTTTTCCTTGTTTCGCAATTGTGTACACTGGGAAAATCTTTTGAGAGCGGCGACAGCCACAGTAACGACAACATCAACAAGAGCAAGAACGAGGACGGAAAAAACAGCAACGGAAACGGTGACAAAAACGATGAAAGGACATTGTGTCCTGTAAGTGTGTATGAGTGATTGTGTGTGTGTGTGGCCAGAGACTTTGTGAAACTTTCGAATTTCTTTTTATTTTGTTTGGGCTCTTTTCATTTTTATACAGCTTGTCTGCAATAACATACAAAAAACAACATCATCAAACGAAGGCGGGCTCAGGTGTTAGTGCCCAGGGACTTGTGTGGGTGGACAACATTGTCTGTGTCGCTGTGTGTGCTCTTGTGTGTGTGTGTGTGTGTGTGTACAGGTGCAACACATTCAACAGGTGCTTGAATCAGAATCTGCTTTTGCTTCGTGTTCTTTTGCAGCAAAATAAGCACACAAACAAAACATACACAAGGGGGAGTTCCTGAAATCTCTAGAGGTTTTAAAGAGCTGACATATACATCTGTTTTCTTTTGGTTTTATTTTATATCAAAATTATATTATAGCTTTTCGTTATTTTAACATTCGGTAAAAAACTCCTTTAATTTTTGAAGCATCTAGGTAAATTATATTTTTTTAAAAAAAACTAAAATGGTTTACAAATTTAAGTCGAAGAAACATGTATATTAATATTTTTTAAATTAAAACATTTAAATAAATAAATGATAGAATTATCTTTAAATATCGAGATGCTGGACAAAATTCCTCAAAACCTTCAACAACGTTAAAATCTTAAGGAGTTTTATCAGGAAAATCTTTAAAGCGGCTAGAGGTTTTAGGAACACACCGGAAACAAACGGAAGTACAAGAAAAAAAGCAACATTGCCACAGCCGAGTCAACAAACAAGAGCGAGTGAGTGAGACAGCGCAGTCACAGACAGAGATGGCAACAGATGCAGAATCCGAAGGACGGAGACAGGATGCTTGTGTTTATCCTTCAGTTCATTTTGTGGGTGACTGTGAAAGGGACAGCGGGAGCACACAGACAGAGAACAGAGAACAGAGCACAGAGCACAGAGAGAGAGACAGGGACAGAGAACACAGAGTCACAAGTCGCTTACCTTGCCATCGACTTGCGGACAAACGCGGGGCGTGGGATGGGGTCAGAGGTCATTATCATCCTTAATCATGGTGGACTAAACCTACGCTAAACTATATGTAGGTCTGCTCGCAGGAGTTGTGCCGCACGTGCTGAATGCCGTGCAGCGAGCAGGTGGAGTAGCAGCGCCGCGTCGCGAATCTCTGCAAAGTCAAGAACGCCGCCGGAATCACAATCAGCTCGATTCGCCAGACAAGGCGGTACTATATATAGGATGGGTTTTATTTTTAGGGCTCTCGGTGGGGACTTCCGGGCCACACGACAATGTCTTAAATGCTGTGATGACATGAGCTATTTTGGGTCTGGTCGTTCTTTTCACCACGTAGTGACACGTTAAGTGTTTCTGATAGGTTGAAAAATTACTTCCTTTACAGTCGAACTTGAGTTATTTTCGTTTACTTTTATATCTTAGGACTCACAAGAGAATAATATTTATTTTCTTTAAAAAGTTTATATTTTTTGATTTAATTTTAATTATGTAATACGCTTAAAAAAAAACAATTAATTTACCTCAAAAGCTTTTCTTAATCCTGAATTGTTTTATTTTTTTTTTTTTTTTTGTAGATAACATTACACATACGTCCTGTTGCCGCTGAAACACATTTAAAAGCTTTGAAACCGTGCAACATTCTCCCTGTTTCAACATTAAATTTGTGCAATATGCTGGCGCAACTTTATCTTTAAGCTTTATTTAAGTATCAGTAATTAACTCAGCAAGTCATAACACAATTAAGGTGAAAGTTTTGACAAGTTCGACTGTAGTTGCAAAGGCAAACAAAGTAATTACCAAGAAACTGTATTGACAGCAAGTCCCAGCGAGGCCTACAATGGATCTCTCCGGCAGAAAAACTGGGTGCACTGCTTCCATTCGGCTTTAGCCTTCGACATCCCACTCAGGTGCAGTCAGAGTTGCCGAACATTAGAAAATTATTCATTAAAATCACGCAGTGGGTTGGGGGTCGACAGGATGAGTGATGCGCCCCCCAGATGATTTATGCAAGGATTCGTACATGTGAGGATGTCAGTGGGCGTGGATGAGTCCGCAGCGGATGTCGGGAAGTTTCCATGGCTGTCTGCCATGTGTGAACGGAAGTCAGGGGCAGAATCAGCGCTGGGGGCACCTTGTGTGGTAAATGTCAGTTTTTTTGCATATTCATTAAATTTTGTAAATTAATTTTGCCGTTCGTTGAGTTTCGTTTTTGGAGCATACAAAACTGGAGACGGCCGGCAGCGCGTAATTCATGGACGTGATTTCCATCAACCAGTTTTTGTTTGTTTGCTGGCCAAAAAAGTGGATGCAATAACAACTCATCAGCAGTGAGAAAAGTGCGGAAAACTGTAAAAGTTCCCCAGACCGTAAAAACGGGAAAAAAAGAGAATCAAATCGAATCGACTGGCGCGGAATGAAAGCTGAATGGGAACGGGGAGACTCACCTGCGACTTGGACCGCATTGTGGGCTGGTACTTGCGGCGGATCTTCCGAGGACAGCACATGCACAGCAGACGCACAAAGGCCCTGGAAGAGAAGCCGGTTAAGGAGCAGAGCAGCAAGGGGTTAAGCTCAGCATTCAAAGGCCACAGAAACGCAGCTTATTGTGGCTTTGAGTGCGCTTCACAAACCGTAAACGGAAAATATGTATATATCTTTGTCATTGGTAACAATATTAATAATGTAAAAGGACTTTTTCATTTATTTTTAAATTATTTTTATCGTTGTTTGCGAACAAGATTAAACAACCGAATCTGACTATTTTTAAACTATGGAAAATTAAATTATATAAAGTTAAAGTATTGAAGATTGTTAAAAACGGTTTAATAATGCTTCTGGGCTCAATGTTAAACTTCTCCATTTGGTAAATATTTTTTGTATTTTTATTATTTAAGCTATTAACATAATTTTAATAGCCTATTAACAAACTTTAAAATTTATAACCAAAGATTCTGTGGCAATTAAATACTTAACACCATAGCCAGTACACTCACCTGCGGAAGTCCCTGCTCCAGCAGGCGTAGATCACAGGATTCATGCAGGAGTTGATCCAGCCGAGCCAGGTGACGATTGCCGACACAATCTCCTCGTGCTCGATGCACTCGATGCAGAATCCGGACAGCAGGTTAACCACGAAGAAGGGCAGCCAGCAGATGATGAACACGCCCATCACGATGCCCAGCGTCTTGGCCGCCTTCTTTTCCTTGGCGAACTTGGCCAGTTTCCGGGACAGCGAGAAGTTCTTGCCCATGTGCCGATGGCGGGCCAGTCCGTTGTTGTGCAGTGCGGATAGGGGCTCGTCGTCCGGTTCCTCTGGCGTCGAGGTGGTCGTTCCCCGCCGTGATTGTGGTGATGGTGGTGCGAGTGGGAGTGCGAGTGGCTCAGGGATCCCCCTCCGCCTGCTCCACCTGCTCCTCCGCCACCTCCCCCACCCGACACCTGATTCTGCTGATCGCGGGTGGTGCCACCGCGGTGAATGCGCAACGTGAGCTGCAGCTCCCCGGAGGCCATCAGCACCTGCTTGGTGCCTATCTTCAGGGATCTCGTCTGGATGACAGCCGCCCTGTATATCCGGCAGTAGGTGAACACCATCACCAGGAGCGGCAGGTAGAAGGAGATCGTCGACGAAAAGACCAGGTAGCCCAGGTGCTCGGTGAAGGTGCACTTGTAGGCCGGCATCTCGCCGTCCCTCGCCGCTCGCCACCAAACGATGGCCGGAAAACTGATGGCACTCGAGCAGATCCACACGGCGGCGATCAGGCCAGCTGCCCGCTTCACAGTCATCCGCATGGGATAGCTGAAGGGATCCGTTATGGCCCAGTACCGATCCAGGGAGATCACGCAGAGATTCAGAATGGAGGCGGTGCTGAAGAGCACGTCCAGGGATCTCCAGATATCGCACCAGTCCGTGCCAAAAAACCAGGTGTTCTCCAAGACTTCATAGAGAGCGGAGAAGGGCATGACCACCAGACCCACCAGGCAGTCGGCCACCGCCAAGCTGGTGATGAAGTAGTTGGTGGCCGTGTGCAGGTACCTCTCCCGGATGACGGCCAGTATAACCAGGGAGTTGCCGAATACCGTGGCAAAGGAGAAGAGAAAGAGGAAGGCCAGCAGGCCCACTCTGTCGTTAGGCAAAGCCTCCAGGAACTCGGAGAGATCTGGCTCCGGTGTGGTGGTCCCACCACTACCACTTGTTCCTGCAACAGGACTCAAGGTGGTGGCATTGAGGACTCCCGTTGCCAGCTCCGTGCTCGTGGGCAGCCCATTGAAGTAGAAGTAGACGTCCTCGGAGATGTTGTAGCTGCCGAAGAAGGGCGGCGAACGGGTCTGCGTCAGATTGAGCCCATCTCCCCGGAGGAGCGCCAAAAGAGGGGCGGCGGCTCCTTCCGCTTCCGGCGACTCATTGTCCTCCACCATGGCGGCCGTGTCTGCAACTCAGCAACTCTGCAACTCAGTGCTGTGTTGCTGCAGCTGACGCGGTTCCCTGTTTCAGTTGCTGTTCCTGTTCCAATTCCTGTGCCAGTTCCTGCTCCTGCTCCTGTTCCTCCTGCTGCTGCTGCTGCTGCCTCTTATTTTCCTCAGACAGTTCGCGGCTGCCAGCCAAATTAATGAAGCGCATTTTCATGTCCTTGGCCAGGACTCGCCGCCGGGCTGCCAAGCTGTCGACAAAAGAGACAGAAAGGCTGGTGAACACAATGCAATCAGGACAAGCTTGAGATGAAGATGTGGCTTAATATATTTTATACAGATACAAACTATGTTGGCCACGTATATTTTTCTTTACCCCTTGACAGAAATATAAGCCATAAAATATAATTATAATTCTCCCTTAATTCACCACAAGCATCATAAATCAATTTAAAATATTTTATATTAAAAAAATATATTAACACTCCACTGCTCCTCTGCTTTAGAATACTAATGTTATTATTAAGAAATATTTTTAAAACGTTAGGGGAAAGTAAGGAAATAAAACTATAATCAGGAAATTCATTAGGAAAATGCTACTTTAACATAACATAAACATAGGATATTATGCGTTAAGACAAAATGGTGATTTTAATATTTAATCAAGTTAAGATTATGTGAGAAGAGTTGTGCTGCCTTGGCCAAAACTTTTCGCTTTTCGCCAAACTCTCTGCCTAATGAAGCTATTGTAATTGAATCGCTGGCAGCACAGGCTATAAATTTCATTCAATTAAAATGTCGAGTCGCATCCACAGGTAACCGAGTTAAGCAAATTTCCCGGGCACAAAAGCTAAACAAACACATTAATTAGAGGATTTTTTGGGCTGCCTCGAAATCGGGAAGAACTCACCTGCTGCTTGTGGCCCCGAAAGGTGCGCAATTAATTGGCAGGCAGACACACCAGCTGGAGGACGGAGCGACTCGGGACTCGGGGCTCGGGGCAGGAGGCGAGTGCCACACAAATAAACAAATTAAATTACATTTCGAGTGCCAGGGAAGGCAGGAAGTCAAACGTGCGACCACTAGGAACTTGAACTCCGGCCGGAATGGGGGAAGGGATGACTAAGTGGATGCTGCCTTTGTCAACGGAATTTGACAGAGGAAGTCAACAACTGTGCAGCGCATTATTCAAGAGTGGTGGCTCCTGTCGGCGAGAGTTGATTGCTAAGCTCCGCACTTAATGTAAACAGCCTCCGACTGTTCCGCAGCTTGGTCTGCACTGGATACCCATGGTGAAATCCTCGCTGCATTAAAGTCCTTGGAGCCTTGCCTCTGTCATTTCCACACTCCATTCAAAGATCCCATTTAACCAGAACGGATTTTGGGTTGAGCAAGAGCAGCGATGGAGATTGAATGAAAAGCCAGCCTTGGGAAGCGGAAGCGGAATTCTTTTTCTGCTCCACTCTGAATGTGACCCAATCAGTGGAATCGTGAGGCACAAGAAATATCTTGCCTATTACTACTTTATACGTTTTCAAAATCAAAAAGTATGGTCTAAACGAGAATGAACTATCTAAGGTCAATATATGGCACTTAGCATATAATAAAGTGTTTGTTCAGAAATTTCTAAAAATTCAGTAGAAAATTCGATTTTATCTCTTGATAAAGAGTTCGGAGTAGGATTAAAATTTCTAAAATTTAGTAAAAGACCCACAAATATTTATTGTGTGCCCAAAATACTAATTGGCAGTCAGATTTCTCTTTATTTTCTCTACTGGAGTTGATATTTGAATGTTCCATTGTTTGAAGCTTAAGACCTAGAATCCTTAAAACATCCTTTACCGGGTGACTGAGCAAATTGAAATTACCTACCCTTTTTCAAGCTTAATTTGAGTCTTTAAAAGGGTCTTAATTTACGCAATGTGTGCTCCTTTCAACGACTCTGTATCATTTGTAACTCAGTTATGTTTGTGCCTTCGTTCCCGATTATCACCTGTCAGCGTCAGGGAGTACAGCTGGATCTGGTCTGCAGCCAATCGAGCGGAGCAGGACGAGGCTCTGTTGCCTCTTGCCACATTCTGGTTACTCATTTCCGGGTCGCGTATGCCATAAATTCAGCTGCCTGCTGTTGTTGGCTTATCTTACCCTCTTGCCCTGCCGCAAACTGGGAACAGGGTCTGAGCCAAACTCTGACACGTTTATGGTTTATGTTTTCCTTAGCCACATTGCAGAAACGGCAGGAAAAACAGCAGAAGCAGCGTCTTTTCTGCGTTTTTTGTTGAGCTGTTTAGCACAATTTCCTGGCCCATTTCTCACTCGCTCACTGGCTAAAAAAGCAAACATTTTTTTCACTTACTCGCCCGCCTGATGAGGCTGTTGATGTGCAGTAAGTCAAAATGCGAGCACGGGGCCAGGAAGCTGGCATAAAAACAGGCCAAACAAATGAGAAACACCAAAAATATGTGTACACTGGAGAAACAAATTCGGAAATAAATAAATAAACTTAAGAGGGCTTTCTGAAATTATCAATAAAGTATAACTATTATTTGTGAGAACATCATTTTGTTTGCTTTAACTTATTTACGATTTTATTAGTCATAAGTCGGAATTAAATTATTTGGAATTTACACAAAAAAAAGAGTTTTGTTTCTGTGAAAACAATAGAGAAAACTTTTCTAATAAATGTTCAACAGTTTGCTTTTCGTTGGGAATATTTTTTCCGTGGAAGAAAAACTCACATGGACGAGTGGGCGGGGCCCTGCAGCTTTCTGGGGTTTACTCTCTTTATTTTTTGTGTCTGGGCAGAGGAATTTAATTGAGGCAACCTTTAAGGTTGCTGGGGAAAGCTGCGGAAAGCTGGCCAAAAGCCAAGTCTGTCCTCTATGCAAAGTGCTTTCGACCAGGCCAGCAATTTGTATATGTGTGAAAAACCTTTTGACCCTTTTCAGTTAGCCGCTGTGTGCGTGCGTAACTGGAAAAGGCAGAGGGATGGAAATGGTTAAGTCATTGAATGGCCTCATGAAAGTTAAGCAAAACGCCTGTATTTGTATGCGGGCATGTCCACTCAGGCTGGGAGTTGGCAACGCGAGAGATTTCCAGGAAAAGCGGTCGGAAAATCGTGCTCAGCATGCATGTGAAAATTCATTTAGTTGTTAATTTCGACATGAACTTCACAACGCTCACAACAGAGTATTTCAATTTCGAGGGGCCCTGGGGTCCTCTTTCGGTGGTCCCCAAATTAATTCCCTGCAATGAAATGGCTTTTCGTCTACACAATTGAAACTGATTCGGGCCGCAGACCCACTGCAGCATCGAATCACGCCAAATCACAACATAACATTTTAGATTCAGCCACATGTCTGGAATGTATCTGCTTCTGGCCGAATGTATCTGTAGCTGTGACAGCTGCAATAACAGTCTTTGAATTTAAATCGAAGTCAAGAATATCGAGCAGGCAATTCCCGTTCAACTGACATTCAATAAAGTGCCAGCCGCCGGCCATTTGTTGAATTTTTATGCGAGCCGTAATTATGGGAAATGATTTTCCATGTCGCAATGTTGCCTATTGAATTATTAAAACTTCCGAGACGAGGCGATGTGTTTATTGAAATTGCCTGCCAACTGACATCCAAAAAGCTTAGGGAAATGGAAAAGATGGGGAGAAGACAACTACAGTCAAACATCTTGGCCAAAAACATTTGGCAAATCGAATTAAATTCCAGTTAGTGTTTGTTAAGTGATTTGTTTTAGTGCATTTTCGTTATTCATTTGACATTCCATTTGATTAAATACGTTTCTACATTTTTTAGATATTTTAATTGAATTTTTTACTCAAATACGCAATACACTTAGTTTTATCCATAAGTTATTACATATATAAATAGTTTTTCTTTTTTCTAGAAGATTGAGACAACTTTTTAAAGATTTGGTTAATCTCTTACAGTATTAAAATAAGTAATAGTAGTGCTGCTCATTAAGGAAGTTTGACTGTATTTTTGTGGGGCTCCAAGAGGTGCCCCCTCTAAGTAGGCAACACAATTTTTACAGCTCGACGAAGCTCGAGCTCCCCTGATGTCAAGTTATGTGACCGGCCTTGAGTGCCACGCCCCCAGAGCAGAAAGCAGAGAAAAGAGGCCTAATGCCAGAATTTATTAGTGCCACCGTCATTGTTGTTCATGTTCCTGTCGATGGGGAGCAAGTGGAGCAGCGGCGACATGTGCATGTAGGCAAAATCCCAACGTCCATTAATTCCGTGCACTATCGCGCAATTGGAATCGCATGGCAGATAGACGATTGACGATAGACGAGCAAAGCCCCGGTGACATTGAACAACCTTTTCTTTTTTGCAGCCCTCGCATTCAAATTAACTGGAGGTGAGCTGACGGGATACAGTCTACTGCTATCTCCGTTCCCGAATATCGGTGGCACCCACTCAGGAGCTGAGCGATAAATCGCCGCCCAAAATCTTCCAAATTGCTCCCCAAGCGTTTTTTTTTTGTTTTGCAGCATTTTCGGGGTTTTCGGGGTTTTGCAGGTAAACCGAGCGAAACAAAGTGAAAGGTTTGGGTGTTCGAGTGGCTCCCCACTGGCGCTCAAATCTTTGACAATCTTAATGCGAATCCAAGTCAAACACACGCACTCGGGAGAGAAGCGGGGCAAGCGAACCCAAGCGAGGCGAGGCACTAAAACGACGGTAAATACGGCGAGTTAAGGACGAAGGACTAAGGACTCAGGACTCAGGACTCAGTCAGTCAGTCAGTCAGTTGGGCTCCGTTTTGGTTGGGTCCACAAATGAAATTTAATCACGCGCGTGGCAAAAACGCTACTCGCCATTCTAAGCGCCGATGTTTGCTTTATTTTCGGCTTTGCAACTTGTGTGGCCCCCCGACCGCTTTGATAATGCCCCGGATCCCGGAATCCGGATTACGGATAACGGATTCCGGATTTGGGTTCCCCTCGGTGCCAAGCCAAGCCAAGCCGCTCGGCTGCTTAATTATGTCACAAATATTTACACCGGTGGCGGAGTGTCATGGCACGCAACGAATCTAGCCAAGGCAAACAGAAATCAAACGGAACGATGGTGCGGGGAAGGCTTTTGTTTCTCGGTAATACCTACTCTATATATATATACATTTTTTTGTTCGCTATTCGAGGCAATCAAGGACAAATAAGGACAGCGGCGTGGTGGGCATGAAAGTGGATTCCGTGATAATGGCTGGCATTAATTTGTGGCTCACACAGACAGCTCGGGAGACGGAATCGACAGCCCAAACTCTGGCTTTCAGGATCAGGAGCGGCAGGGGAAATTATCCTTACTTTTGTGCACTTGGAAAAGTGCCCACAAATGAAAAACAGCGTTAAATTCGTGGTAGCTTTCCAATTATTTTTTGAGAAGATATCCCAAATATTGTTTTACCCAAAATTATTATTTCAAACAATTGATTTTATACAAGCATCTAATTATAACCTTTATTGTAGTTTTGTTTATTTTCGAACTACACTAACAACGATTAAATTGTCTAAAAAACATAGCTCGTTCCGTTATCTAAAGGGTATACATTTTAAAGTTTAAATGTTTAACTGGTTTTAAAATCAAATCAAGCTAATAATTAAAATACTCTATTATGATTTAAAATGTGCCACCATTTGTATACGTATAATGTAAGAAATATTTAGTATTAGCTTAAGAAGACTTTGCCAAAAATAGCATGAATTTCTTCATTAAAAGCTCTAAATTAAATAAAAGTGTTCAAAAACAGTGTACGTTCTTTTAAAAGTCAATGAACTGTGCCAATTAAAATTCATTTAAATGGACCACTTTGCGTATACGTAATTTGTTTAATTATGATGACACATTCGGATTTCACTGAATGCAGTCAAGACTTTATTCTCTTTGGAAAATACGAAATGTGTTGAAAGTTATTTTATTATGGCTGTCACCTGAGCCCGAAATTAAGTAGCAAGATTTTTCGAGAGTGAGTCCTCTTTTGTTTCTGGGCCTACTCCTGCTGTTATTGCTGCGGAAATACCTTTGGCATGTTAAAAGTTATTGCCGACTCTCGCACACTCACACATGCTCCCAGCCAGAGACACATTTAACGCGCTTGTCACGCAATGAATAATGATTGGACAGGACGACAACCAGCAAGGACAACCAGCAAAGACAACGGCAACTACAGCGAACTCTTCACCAAGAACAAGGTGCGCGACAGCGGCAATGCCCAGGCCCATGTAGCCACTGATACAAATGTCTGCCTGCTGTCAGTGAGCCAATCGAGCATCGGGCATTACTTTAAGTGGCATATTGCTCATGCGACATGTGGTCCCCCCTCTCCTCCTGGATCCATCAGCATCTTGCCACCCTTTGCTCCCCAGTGTGTCGTGATTAATAATTAAATATTGTCACAAATGGCAAGTGGGTCAGGACCCAGGATATGTAGGTGCACAGCGAAAAACTTTTTAAGCTATTGATTTAAATTTCTTCACTTATAAAACAAACTTAATATCAAATTATGTAGCTTTAATTTAACTTTTAATTTTTGTCTTAAATAAAACATTATTTTTTTAAGTGGTAAAGAAGAAATAAAAATTGGTTTATCATTAGGAAATTTTTTCATACAATAGATAAGAGCGATCTCTTGATCTTGTATAACAAGCTCCCTTGATGAACAATTTCGTTGAAAGTTTTCCCCGTGCGGCATCCGTCTTCGTCTTCGTCCTTGTCCTGACAAATCAAGTTACCAAGCGGATATGTGGCGAACACGGAATGTCCTGACAACCGTGTCAGCCGTGGAATGTAAAGCGAAATGTGGAAAAACTCAGCTAAAAACCACACCACCGTGACGTCATGCGAAAAAAACGCAAACTAATCCAAATCTCGTGAGCTGTCGAGTTGGGCACACATGAGCGAATCATTTGACCAAATATTAGCATAATTCGAAATCAATACCGCTCACCCCACGACCTGAGTTCGAGTTCATCGCATACGGATTATGATTAATTTGTTGCAGCCAGGAGATGAAATGTTTACGGTTTCAGTGGGTTTTCCGCTGCTCTGGCATTCTGTTTGCCCTGCTCTATTTTTGTGCCGGAATGGGTTTCCTCGAAACTAACGAACTCCAACTTGGAGCCCACTAAACTTCTGCTCCAGTGACTGCCAGGATATAGGTTCACTTTCATTGCCTCTCAGGACGCACGCACGCACTCGTTTCATTGGGACCCAAAGGACATATTTAAAGTTAGTTTTTGATGAGTTGGCATGAGTTTTATTAGCGGCGCCCAAAGTTTTCCTTTGACGCAGCTCTTCACATGCCGAATGAGGCAGCTCAATGAGCATTGGGCTCCCAAAATCCATGGGGTCATAAATTAAAAATGTATCACATCAAAACGAGAACGGGAAATGGGAATCTGAGAGGGCGGTAGGGCCTTCCGATTGCCAAAACTTAATGGGTTTTGCATAATTTTCGGGGTCGATTTGCGCCGGCAACGAATTCCAGTCACATGACCGAATGAGATATGTGCGAGCGCTGCCTAATATGATAATAACATAAAGAACTCCGTCAGCGGATCCTCGAGCAAACATGGGCAAATTACAAATTGTCGTCACACGCCGTCCGCATCCCCAATTTCAGTTCCAATAATGTAACCGAATCCACCATTGGAGTTCCCAACAGTGATGATAACTAGGGATTATACAAAAAATAGCCAAGTTTTAAAGAATTTTGGAGAATGTAATTTCTCATAATTTGGTTTTGTATACACATATTTAGTAACGTAATATTTAATAACTCAAAATAAGGATTGTTTTCTTTTGAGCCACTAATTTTTCATGGTTTTTATTATTTTAAAGTAAGGAAACATAATTTAACGTTTCATTAATGGCTTTTATTATTTTGAAGTTAGGTAACACATTTCTATAATTAAATTTAATACTCCCTTATGGTAAAAAATTTCTTGTGGGTATGGGATAGGATAGAAAAGAACTAAATGTATTAAACAACACAATATCAACACATTTGGAATCAATACATTTTGTATTTTGGAGTATCCATAAAATTGGCCAAAAAATATCCAAATTGGCCACTCTGCTCCCCCACTTCCCATCCGATTCCCAAATGGCCTCGGCACGTGTGACTGTGAAACAATTTCAGTTGCAGCCCGGATAATTTCGATATAATAACAAGATGCCAAAAGTCACGTCGTTGGGGGTTGGGGGCACTCCTCCAAGAACGAGTGAAAGCGGATTCATCAGCGGTCCTGTCAAAGACGAACTGAAATATTGACTGCAGGAAAGCTGATAAGGACGAAAGCGAAAGTGACGAAGACAAAGGACACAAGGAGTTGCCCCGGGCGGAGGCATATAGAAAGACAATAACTGGGACTACATTACTTTTCTTTTTGTTGCCCCTCCGATATCACCCCCTCGGAGAGCCTCGTTTATCGACTGCTCCTAATGGACACGCAAAACGGCCACTTATAGTTTTATTATGGCCTGGTATCAATTTTGATTTGGCTGGCTGTCGGGAAAAAACAATTTTCTACGAATAATTTGACAGCCATAGCTGAAGGGCGTGTGCCTTGGAATATCAATTGTATGGTTGAGTGTAAAACAAAAACTTTGGCTTTACAGTCGGCCTCAAAAACTATTGTGAAAGAAGCTTTAAAATTCAACATTTTTTAATCTAAGGTTTTTGGGGAGTTTTCTTTTTGAAAAACACAACTGCTCTTATTATATATACGTTAAGTATTATTAAAATTAACACGCATTTTCAGAAGCTTATAACTCCTTTATGAGGTTAAATTTATGATAATAAAATTCTAAAATAAAAAAAAATCGTACATATGCAAATTAATGCACTAAAAAATATGTTATCTCAACTTTACGAAGAGTAACGCAGTTTTAAGTAGATATAAAAAAAAACCGTAAAGCAAGAAAATATACTTTGGCACAAACCAAAAGACTGTAGTTTAAATTAAAATCTAAACAAAACTATCTTAAGCTATCTGTTTTTAATTTTACAGGTATTTCAAGGATTTTTAAGCATATAAAAAGGGTAAATAATTCTTTGTTATATAAGAATTAAGCACGTTTCTCTAGTGCACTCATAACATGATTTACACAATAAAAGTCATGCTGGTGCTGTGGCCACTGTGCACGCAAGTCCTGTTTGCACATAATGCACTCCGCCGCAGGATTTTACAATATTTTACCATTTCACCAGACAGCCGGAGGCCTTGGCCATTTTGCTGGGAAATCTCTTGGCCGTCGGGTTATCGTGTTTGTGCCAGTTTCTAGTTTAATCGGGGCATCTTGGCCCGACCAGTGCATGTGGGCAACTTTCGAGTGACATTCTAATCAACTGCACATTAGCATGCTGGAATAGTACTTCAAAGTGGGTTAAGATCCACATGGCAGTCATGCAACACACATTTTCCTGCAGCTGATTAAGTTTCGCCTGCTGCAGGGCGGGGCACGGATTTTATGGCTAATTAGGTCGCAAAATTAACATTAAATGGCAATCTGCGGGGTGAGGATATGGCACACACCACTACACTATTTTAGATGAAGCCTGACATTTTGCAAACTGCGGCAGACAACTTAAGACCGCGCTTCGAACTGCCAAGGTGGCTGCGAAAAACTCATTTCGAGATAATTAGTTAAGGGGAAGCGCGGAAGCCAGCCGATCCCCAAACCACTCAAAAAACCCACCACCCACCCACCGCGGCTTTCAGCATTTCTCATTTCGTTCGGCAGCGAAATAAAATAAAAATTGCTCATAGTCACCGGCAATATTCCTTAGCCATCTCTTTTTCTGCCAACTCAGGCAGTTTATTAAGGCGAAAATAATAAAAAAAAAGCTGGCCAACAAAAAGTCTGGGTATTAAAAGCCAACAGAGCAAACGCTGCAGAAAGAGGCGAGAGCCGCAGAAGCTGCAGGTAAAACCAAACAAACAGGTGAAAATTAGAAATATAAATAAGTATACATATATATTTATGGCCGTACAGCCAAGAAAAACAAAAACAAAAACAAGTGGGGGGAGGCACAAAATCTGCTTGGCTGAGCTATTTGCAATCATGAGAAATATTATTTTAATTTTGGTGTAATAATTTGCAAGAGAACATCATTTTCATAAGCCCCCCATCCACTTGTTTTCTCGTTGGCCCCTTTTTCCGCGTAAAGAGGCCAAATGCGAGATGTCTATCCTTGGCATGAAATGAAAATGAATTTAAATACCTGAGCGTGGCTCGCGCCCACGTGGGCCCACCCCACCTTTACCACCTCCTCCTCCTGGTTTTCCACCCCATAACGCTACCCGCAGCAGGAAGGCAGGAAAACACGCATCTACATTCATCCACACTCATCAGGCGACGGAGAGCCACCCAGCTAACTGGGGGACAGGATCTCCTCCTTCTCCTCCTCCTGCTCCTTCTTCTTTTCTCCTGCGGCTGCCACCGGCGAATTGTCATTCAAATCTGTCGCATCGCCCACGGGGCCTAATGGGCGGGAGGAGGTAGGTGGGGCGTGGAAGGCGTGGCAGGGTGGGTGGGCGTGTCAAGCACGCAGTTTACTGCAAATTTTATTTGTTGCTGTAATTTTGAGCGTTTTGCTTAGCGCTTAGCGGCCGCCTGAATCTGTATTTGCACGGGAAGAAATTCAGACTCTTAAATTTTTTTATGATTTGGAATTTAATGACAGTTGCAGCAACACTTTATGTTTTTTTGTTAACTTATTATGTTCACTTGTTAAACTTATTATGCGTATTGGTAACTATAGGCTTAGTCTTAGCTCTCAAATGTATTTGAAGGTGTTACAGAATAAGAATATTAGGACAATTCTTAGTCATAAAATTGTTTTATATTTATTAAAAAACTTGAATCTGTTTGTAAAAATTTTATTTAATTAACAGGTTTAATTAAACTAATATAAAGCTACGATTATATTTTGAGGAACTTTTATTCGCGTTTTTAGTTCGATTTTTTAATCATGCGATGTCCAAATTTCTAGAGATTTAAGTGATAAGGTACTTAAAATAGTTGTGTTTAATTATCAAAAAAATACCTCCGATATTGTTTCTTTCATTTTTCGCTGTGTATGGTTCTCTGTGTGCGTGCTGGCTTGTTCTGTGTGTTTGGGATTGTGTGCGTGCCATTCATTATTTTCAATTTTTCAATTCAGAAAGTTTCCATTGCCCGTCGCTGGCTGTTGTAAAGTGTTTCGTCCCTAGCGGAGCCAATTTTCGTAAATTTTTTGCAATTTATTACGATTTTCGTTTAATTTCGTTGTCGCCGAACGTCTCACCCTCCGGGCAAGATCCATTGAACCACCGTGGCACCACCCAACCACCTAACCACCCACATGGCGCGGCTTTCCATGTGGCATTTCAAATTTGTGGCATAATTTTCAGGACTACAAAAAAAGCAAACGTAGAGTGGGTGGATTGTGGATTGGAGTGGCAACAAACAGGACACTCCATCGATTATTGGCTGTTAATTCTTCTGGTTGGATGGGCCTGGAAAAGTTTTCCCGGAGACGGCGAAAAGAAAAAAGTCAATTAGACCAATTGAACTGACGCTTCTGAAAATTGTCAGCCCCAGCTTCGTGGAAAATCGAAAGTTTTGTCCCCCGAAAAATGGCAATTCTAAGTGACAGCACGTGTTGGGAATTAGTTAAGTAAATGAAGGGACTTGTGGATCTCCTTGGGACTACTGCAAAAAACGAAAATGGACAGCAGAGTCCTTGGGGAGTTTGCAAATGAGACGGCAAAATAATGGAAACCTATTTGACGCCTGAGTGGGGCCTGGTATCCCATTGAATTTGGCTTTCAAAAATACCAGCTTTCCTTCTTCATTAGCACATTGATATACGATTATGGGATGGATCACATTCTCATGTGTCTTTGCTGAAAATGTTTGATTTTTCCTGGCTTACCTTGAAGCCACTGGCAGCAGGCCTATCAATTTCCCAGGCCTCAATCCTTTTTGGCCAGAAGCCCAAGCCGTCCAGCTGCTACATTAATCATCCCCAGTTGGCCAGCAAAGGCAACCACAACAACGGCTCACACACACTTTTGGCCAGGTGAGGCTCGGGCCCGAGCTGGTGGCCTGTCATAAGTTATTAACAAAACGACCCTTTAGCCCACATACGCCAAAGCAATTCGTAAAGTGCCATCGCAGGCTTACCCACACCCACACACAAACATCCATATTCACACACACAGTCACCAACTGCAATCCAAGACAATACTTTGAGTACATACTCGAAGAAGAGAGAAAGCCACACTGAAAATGTTACATGGTAGTTCGACCACACTTTTTTCATTAAATTAAACTGATTATTTTAGGTCTAAATGGTTTAAGCGAAGAGTAGTAAAAACTCTGTTATTTTAATACAACTAAACAAATACTTATGTACATAAGCTTTGAGGCTTTAAATTAAGTCAATGTTGATTAAAGTTTGGCACTAGTTATTAGAGATTTAAAGTCATATTAATAGACCACATTTCTTTTAAGCCTGGCACAGAGACGGTTGCACGAAAAAGCAATTATGAAATTCCTTTAAAATATATTTAATAATCAACATTTTCTCTTTTTAACACAACTTTTATAAAGCCTATTTAAATGTGCATACTTAATTAGATCAAATAAATTTTTTAACAAAGCGCAGTGATTGAACTACAATTTAAAATCCCGAATTGTGAAAAAGAGTAAATTGAAAATGAAGCCTGTTTAAAATTTGTTTAAGATTTTAAGTCACTTTTCCCGCAGTGCACTGATTGAAGGGACGAGCGTCAGTTACATTTTGTGGATTTTGTGTTTTGTGTGGAATTTCAAGTTCGTTGCATTCGGTTACATTTTCTCCGGCCGAGAAGGCGGATAAGGATGGGGATGAGGATAGGATGGGGCGGTGCTGAATGGGTTGCAAGGAGGAGGCGGGGTGCATCCGAAATTATGACCACTCGGACCCAATTTACTGGCAGTGTGCCAAGGCCACTGACGTCGCTGTGTGGCGGCTGACAGCTCATTGGAATTTGGAATTTTCATTAGTGTTACAAGTGTGCCGCCATTGAGACGGGCGGCCAAGTCGCCAAGCCAACGGAACAGAAGCTGAAAAAACGGCGACTCCGGCTGCGACCTTTCGAAAGCCAAATACTCACGCATGGGGCGGGGTCGCCCCAGGACCCCAGGATGAGTGTGTATGTTGGTGTGTGTGAGTGTGTGTGTCTGGGAGTGAAATAGCCAAACAAGCTCAAGATTAATGTGCTGCGGGCAGTGCAAAAGTTTCCAAATGCTTGGCATTGCATGCTTTCAGGGGCGTTGCTAGCAGCATTCATATGTGAGCTGCTTAAAAGGTTACATATTTTGTTTAAAAGAGCTTTAAAGAAATTCCAAAATGGTAGCACACTCTTTAATTTAGAGATAAAATCCCGATTTCCTTTTAAAAATTAAATTTTTAACTTATTATGGGTTAGATAATCCAATCAAACTAGTTTAGCGACTTTAATTTTTACGTTATTAATTATGTTTGAACAGATAACTCAAATAAAAAAATTTATTTAACTCATTTTTATATTTGAAAATTTTGTTTTTAATAGAAAAATATTTTAAAAATTTTTACTTTTTCATCGAACTTGAGGTAAATATTAAAAGTTTTTATTTAAGCCTCGCAAGGGGTTAAGGTCAATAGGTTGGGCTGCCGCAATTTTCGTGGCCAGACAAATTTGGAGTGGCGCTAATGCAGAAAACTATTTAAGTGCCCACACTCCCCCACCACCCCTTCCCCCCCAAATTTCCACCCCCTTCACAAACAATGTTGCAAATTGCCGCTTGCGTTGTTGCTGTTGTGGTAATTGCACTTTCGCTGGTTTATTACCCACACAGCCATAAAATGTAATGCACATGATGTAAGTGCTTAAATATGGCGAAGGCTCTGCCACCGATGCGTATCCCCAAAATTTTGACTGCTGTCAATGTCAGCAAAGCTTAAACACATACGAGTTTAATTCCCATTCCCGGGTCCTTGCTGCGAAACACGAAATTATTCCACCTGACATTTCGTTGGTGTTTATCGGGGATTTTTGGTTTCGTCAACACTAAGCAAACAAAGGAGAAAGCGGATTTGTCTGTGTTTGTGCTGTTGTGCAAACGCTGTTGTCCTTTGTCCTGTGTCACTGTTTGCATGTGTGTTGTTGGTGGTGGTGAAAGTGAAAGCAAAACAATCAAGGAATGCGACACAAATAAATCGCAATGCTTTTTGCATTTGACGCACCAAAATATTCACAATAGGTTGGGGGTAACACTTGGGTGTTTCTTTATTTCTACGGTCGAACCTCTATAAGTTGAACTTAATGAAACAAAAAACTTCAAGTAATAAAAGTAATAAAAATGCATTTGTATATCATAAGCCTATTTAAAACTAAACTTAATACCTAAGCTAGGTTAGCAATTTCAAAGCAATTAATAAAAACAATAAAAACCTTTGTGACTTTTTTTGATTAGATTTCTTAAAATATTATTTATTTTAAACCAAATTTAACAAAGAAAATTTGTTCAGGTTCAGAAAATGACTTTAAGAACCTTAAAGGGTTAGCTATATTTTTACTATAGTTTATTTGAATTCCAGAGAATTTAATTTAGTTGCAGCCAAAGAAGTTGATCTGTACTTTTGTGAGTTTGTCAGTATTTTCGAGTCCTTGGTTTGGGGCTCAATTCAGAGTGCATGTGAGTGTGCGTAAACAATTCCGCTGTGGGAAATTGATTTCCTTTTGTGTTTTGTGTTATCGAAAGCATTTTTAGCCTACAACACACAAGCTTCTATAAACATCCAATTCACAAACTATTTCAATTACAAAGCAGAGCAGCTGCGGAGAAAAGTCGACTGAAACCAACGGAGCTACGAGTACCTGTGTGAGTGTTCCCGGGAAAAAGGAAAGTGGGCTTTTCCTCTGCCAACACACAAGTGCCGTTTTATGCACGCCGCTTTATGCATACACTCATGGTGAAAAAATATGCTTTTGTATCCTTTTATAAGATTAATGAAAAACTATTTCAGTTCACTATTATTTAGCATTTTAGTTATTCTCTAAATTCTGAACTGCAAAAGGTAATGCCATGAATTTATTTAATATATCACTATACTTCTTCATACTTTTACATCAATGTTATGATTTTCAGAAGTACAGAGATTTTTTAAGGGCTTTAAATTGAAAGCAATCTAAATAATATATTAGTTTAATATTTTAAATTTATTAAATTTTGAAGTTTTTCTTGAAATGAAACTAATTTGTAAAAATAAGTTCGTGAAATAAAATTTCTGGCTTTAATATCTAAAAATAGTTAGTTCAAATACTAGAAAACAAATGAGCGTATGTAATATCAACATTGGGCTCCTACTATTTTGGCCGCACCTGTGCATATTCCAGTGTGTTTATAGTAGACCTGTTCTCCTTTGCTTGGCGCTGAAATATTTATATGCAAATAAATAGTTTAGCGAGCTATCAACCTCAACATGGCCCAATGCGAATGTGCGTCTGTGTGGGTGGGCCAATGTCATTATGCGTAATGTATACACACATATACGTGTTTTGGGGGCGGGTCTCTGTTGGTGGGGCGTGTCATAAACAACAGCACACACAGATTGCCAGTGAGAATCCTTCGGGCTCGGCGTATTATTACTCGTTAATGGTGTGTGGCATTTAATTGCTAATCTATTAGAGCTAAGACAGGTCCTTGAGGTGCTACGGTTAACATCCAGATATGAGACAGCGATATTAAGTTGGGTCAGGAGTGTGAGCAAATTGATTTAATTGCTCGGAATTCGTCTTAATTATAAAATCAATAGTAAAACAAAGGCTTGTGGAATTTGCACAAGAATGAGCCGCTTAATTAACCAGATGTCTGTGTCAATTTACTTTTATGTGAGGATGTATTTGGCTTTTTGTGATGTGGTATTTCAAATAGGTATGTTTTAATTTTGCAACGTCCTAATCAAGCGTAATGTAATTAAATTGAGTGCCTAAAAAGCCAATCACCAAAAGGGCAATCAAAATAAACTGAAACTATGCCAGAGAGCAAAAACTGGAAATAAAATTACGCAAATAGTCCGGCGCAAAAAAAAAACCTAGAAGAAAAACAAAAGATTTTCGAAATAGAATTTGCAATGGGGGAAAAAGCGAATGCTGTGTAATATTTATGAACACACCAACATAGTGACGCTGTTGACTTTCATTACCTTGCGCAAATAGAGGGAAAGTCATTAAAAATTTTAATGAAGAAAGTTTTTTCTTTTGTGTTCCGTTGTCACCGTCATCGTCTTCTTTGGCGCCGCCTCCACTTGATATTTAAATTTTGTTTTGTTGGCAGTTCCCCGCTTTATTGTTAACAACAATCGGGCTATGGCGGCATTAGCATCTGAGGATGATAACTCCTCGACTCCTGCGCCAGCCGCATGATTTATTAGGGCGATAAAGTGATTAAATTAAAATTGATTTATATGGCAGGAGCACCGAGGACAACTAGCAGACGGAACCCGCTTATTTCCTGATTATATTCCCCGCTTATTTTCTCAGAAGTTCCCGTTTTCAGTTCGCTCCGAAGTAAAAACTTACTAATTTATGCAAAGCAGGCAGACTGCTTGAGGCTCTGCCCCGGGACGACATGGCGTATGATTAACCTAAATGTTCGTCCCTGATTTTTCTCTGCTTTACATTTAAATTACCAAACTAAAAAAATACCGCTAGGGGCCGAGTTTGTTTCCCGCTGAGAAAAAGGTCCTGTTGTCATATCCTCGCGTGTGATGTGTATTTTGTGTTGCGGCTTGTTTTTGCTGGCCAAGAGGACAGCACAGCACAGCAACTAATTTGCCCAGCACAAACTGGGCCAAATAAATAAAGGGAAATTGTCGAACGTTTCCCCCAACCAGCCACTCATCGCTTGGCCAAGTTTATTGGATTCTAAACCAACAGAACACAATCGAGCTGCCATTTAAACTCCTTTATGTTAAGAGCTTCAAACTATTTGGAAAGTATTTACGGCGATGATAACCCAAACTCCACTCACCGTTGGATGCAGTTTTTCCCGTCTCTGCCGATGCCACAAACTTTCGTCCCGTTGCCCCAAGAGGATGTCCTTCGTGCTGCTCGAATTTTGTTTTTTTTATTTCTTATATTTTGATGTCGCCTGGATGGCTGTTGTGGTTCTTGCACTGACGTTGCGGTCCAAATTGAATTTCACTTGGAAAATATACGAGCATGATTAATCACTTAACGGAGCCAGGATGGTCGCAAAAGGACCACGAACATAACCCGCACAAGCAAGCCTGAAATGGTGGACCGCAGTCGTTAACTCGTTCACTGCAACTTATTCGATTTGGCAGATTCCGGCCACCCATTACCTTTTGAGTATCTTTATTAAAAATTCTTTTCTCCTTATATTTTTTTAATTAAGCTTAAGTGCTGTCGTCCAATTTACACTGTTTTAATATAATCGACTCTCCATTTTTTCATTGTTAAATCATCTTTATCAATACAATATGAGGAAAAAATGTTATAATTATCTTTTAAAAGCATTTTATAATTATTATCTTTTAAAATGTAAGTAAGAACAAACTTAAAACTTCCAGCAAATCAATAATGGGAGAAAATTGCAGCAAGATATTAAAAAAACATACGTATTACTCACTAACATTACTTAATTATGTCTGACCAAATAATTTTTATTGCCAATAGAATTTGTTTTAACAAATTTTGAAAACGTTTGGTAAACCCTTTAAATACCTTTTGAATAATAATCAGTTAAAGAAATTCTTTAATAATCTTTATTCGGCAATCACTTTCTAGTTTCCTTCATTTTCAAATTTAAAAATTAAAAAGCACAATTTTTTAACATTTAATATTTTTTATTTAACATTTTTTTGTATTATTTTTTAAATTATTGTACGCAATTTGAGTAACTTTATAATTTTTTTGTATCACTTTTTTGATTTAATTACACTGCGTTTATTTCACGAAACCGTGTTCATTCATTCACTCGCTGAGTTCGCACGCAAATTTCATTCACAAAAAATTAAATTTTGGCCAACTGGCGGACCAACGAGCAACGCGACCAGAACGCCACTGAAAGCGACTGAAGGCGGCTTGAAGCGGAGGAAAACACGCGGCCAGGACCTTCCACGAAGGCTCACAGCACAGGAGTGACGAGGACGCTCGGCTAAGGACTTCGTTTGGGCCTCTGTGGAGTGACGAGCTGGCAGGATAACACACGAGGACGATGATGGCCGCTTGGCCTGCAAGAAGCTACCATTGACTGTTCGTTTGGTTTGTTAGCAGCATCAGCCGACCCACACACTCGCACACACGGACATTTGTTGCAACAGCCAATGTGTAGCACACTTTTGTGGGCCGCTCGTTCGGGACAGCATTTCGGCCCGGCTTCTGCTCAGCTGTTCACTTGGCGCCAAAATTCTTGGCTGCCTTCGCGCAGACGCTAAAGTGTTATACCGTTTTTATCCACGCTTCGGTAGAACAGTTTCAGCCAGGAGCGGTTTAGAAAGGATATCAAAGGTCTTTTTAAATCTGAATGTTATTAAACATGTTTTTGAATTTATATAGAAAATTGGTTTACCACTTAAAGGCAACAAATATTTTATAACATTCTATATGAAAGTCAAAAGAACATCTTGACAATAGGTAGTATATGAGTGAACTTACAATATTCCCGATTTCAATTTCAAGTATTTAAAAAAAAAACGTTATCTCTAATGAAATAAACTAGGTACTTTCGTAAAAAAAACTTTGTAAAGTTGTGTACTTGTTACAAGGTACTTTATTATATTATTTTATGTAATATATTATAGCACACAAGACATAATTATTTATATTTATTAGAAGCTGCAAGCCTTCCTTCATCAGTAACCCATTTCCATTACTTGTCAAAATTTGAATATATAGGTACGTTGCTGTTATGTTTTAAAGTTATGTTACTACTGCCAGTCCCTACGTTTAATAACCATTTAGTTGGTTTCTTAACGTAGTAAAAAAACATATATATTTTTTTAAAAAATAAACTGCAAGCCAACCTCATTTACCAATGTCAGATATATAAAAATTGCTGGCTTACTGAATATAAGGACGCCATTTTTAAAGCCTTTTAGCTCGTTACCTTATTCATCCAAATTATCAATGTATCAAATTCCTCTGTCAATTTAAACATTTTTCTCCTTCTTGTTAACGCTCCCCTTCTGCGTTATGCCAAATAAAAATGTTAAGCAAAAATGTGGCATACAAAATACTTGTCTAGCAGTTTTGAACATTAGGTATTTAAAAACTTGATAAGCAAACTTTCAAATTAAATACTCTGGGCTTAAATTGTGCGAGCACACACCTACGTATATGTATTTTCAGGGGGAAATAAGTACTGGCAGCCTTTTCGTACTTTATTCCTGGAAGAGTGCATTCCCCTCGCATTTATTGCATTTTGCATGTGCAAATACCGTTTTTATTATTTGCCCCTCGTTCAGAATGTGTGAAGAGCACCAAATTAAGGAATTCTGTCTGCGAGAAGTAATTAAAATTGTGAAGAAAACCATAGTGCTAGTGTTTACATGTGAGAACTGCACAACTAAAGTGTTTTAATTGAGAGCTTAAGTGTTATCTCTCGCAGCAAGTATTCTAATATACGAGCATGTTGATGAATTTTGTGCAGCGAACCGAAACCAAAATAGGAAAATAGGAAAATGCAAATGGCAGACCGCTTGGAATGAGATTAAAAATGCATGACATCAATTATAAGAAGTTTTCTTAATTTTCTTTCGCCCATAACTCACATCGGGTTTTCTCACAGCAAACTTTTTTCCGAACTCGACAAGGGCAAACGCACATGCACACATTTTCACAGAGAGCATTTGTTTATTCCTCGATTGCGTACAAACATTTGCATTTGCATAGACAAGTTAAAAGCATCTCCGCCGCCTCTGCCTGCCCGCCAAATCCATGGAACACTGAGAGAAATTTTTACAAAATTGCAATGTTAACCGGGAATCTCTTTTGATGCTTAAAATATAATTCTAACAACCGATAGCACAAAATTAAAAATGTTATTACTTATAAAATAATAGAAAACTTTCTTATTTTAACAAAAAATTAAATTCAGACTGACAATGTTTTTACAAACTCTTAACAAAAAACTACAAGAAAACTGTGCAAAAATATTAATATTAAAAGCTTTTGTATATCGCATAAAATGTATAAACTAAATAAAGAATAGAACCATGTTAACATTTCTGTAGGCATTACAAAATTTGTTCAACAAATTAATGAAATGAAAATAAGTAAAATAAAATTAAATAACATAAAGGTATTATTATCGTTTTTTTATCTGCATACCGAAGGACCAGAATCAGGAGCAGAACGAACTTCCTGCTGCCTGAATGCGCCTGAGTCAATGCAGCTGCCGTTGCAAATGTGTGGAAAAACTCCTGCCACCCCACCCCCTCCCCCCTTTTCAGCATGCGAGATTGCAGATTTCATATGCAAATTTTGCACTTCTTCAGAAAATTATTCAAATTACTTGCGAGCGACAAGAGTTGCTCTCAGAACAGAACGAGTCCTTGGCCGCCCCCCCTGCCATTATCCTTTATCCTGGCGTGGATATAAACAAAACACCTTTCCCGGGGACTCAAACAAGTCATCAGCCTTGGCCGTTTGACAGCTCCATCGATGGCAAATCTTTGCCCAGGGGCTGGAGGGAAAAATGTTGGCCCATCAATCAGCCAAAATGGCAAATGGCGGTTCGGGTTCATGGCTTGTAATCCCCTTATATTATTAAATAATTAACACGCGTTACTAAGCTTGTTTATGGCGGCTCAGCGACCGGAAGTGATGGAGCCCAGAATCTCGCTGTTGGCCCCAGTCCTCTAGGATTTAGCCATCAAAAGATAAACGCAATTACGGAGCAGTTTGGAGAAGAACCAAGACAAAGCCAAAGCCAAAGCAAAGCCGCGGTGCGAAACATGCAAATTAGCGTGGCAGCGAACGAGTTAAAGTTCGTTTTGAGTCGAATTTGCATATTTAAATGGCATTCTGCCAGACACTTGACAGTCTAACTGGCAGTTGGCAACATTCAGTGCCCGCTCCCTGCTCCGTGCTCCGTGCTCCTTGATCCTGTCACTCCACGGCGACGGTGACGGTGACAGTCGGTGCCTCGTCACGTTCCTGTTGGCTCATAAAAGTGAGATTGAATTTTGAACCGGTGTCCCACGACGAATTTTCTTCCCCAGTCCCAATCCCCGACTCTGATTCGGAATTGCCTTAACTTTCCCGGCCAGGGTGTCTGTGCTTAATAGGCCACATGAACTTGAACCCTGCCACGTCGAGATGATGACGATGATACGAAATTGTTGCACACGCGCAGGGACACCAAGTTAAAGTGAAAGTGTTGCTGAAAGTTCCTGGGGAAGGCGGAAGTCATTAACGTCTGGTCGGAGTCGATTTAGTGTCATGTGGGTATGTGGAGCAGTGTTATTTATAACTACTCTCGGGGAGATTCCCGCCCAGTGAGCATTATGAAGAGAGACGTCGGACCTATTTCACGGCCCCAGGCGATTTAATCAGGCGAAACGAAGCAGTTTCAGTTTACCTTTTAGAGTTCAAAGTCACGGAGCAGGGATTCAGATTTCGACAGCTTAGCCATGGGCGATGATAAATGGATGTCTAAAGAAGGAGTACGAAATGTCAAAGCCAGAAATTTGCCAAAAGTTAATTAAGTGACATTAAAAATAAATTTGTACTTAGTAAATGCAGTAACTGAACGCTTATAATTAAATTAAATTAAATTAGTAACTTAAATATTTAAAACGATTTTTAACACGTACATCGATTTTTCCTCATTTAAAAGTATTTGTAATCTAAATAACTTAAATTGGCAGAGATATATTTAAAAACCAATTCATAATAGTTATTCTTATCAGCATTTGTAAAGTGTATAATTTTAAAATAGCTTTTTTACTTATTCTTTTTTTGAAGTTGTTATAATTTTTGAACTTTTATAATACAGTTCTTTAATTTTGTAATGTATTTACACACATAAAAAAGGGAATTTAAAAATAAATGAAAGTTTGATTTCAATGTGTGACATATATCGAAATCCTCCAATACTCATTTAAGTGTCATTTTTGGCAGTGATAAACCTGAATTAATGGCAATCAATCAACGTGGAAAATTTGGAAACTGCGAAATTCCCACTGCGCGGTTTGGTAAGCCACCTCGTATCATGACCCAAAAATTGAGGACGAGCGCCCAAATCAATTGGCATTCAGTGTCCCAGAAGAGAGGGACGCGATGTTTGATTGACATAACGCTAATTGGCGACCATTGGCCACTCGGGTTGTCCATAATGCCAGGATTAGCAGGCTTACACGTGTGTGCGTGCCTTACATGTGTCCTTTTGGATGGTAATCAGGAGCGGAGCCAACTCAATGCCCGTCGGAATCACCAGCTTTGCCCATAAGCCGACTCCCAATCCTTGGCGCTGGAAAATCAAATCACAAACTTGGGGCATAGTTTGCTGGCCAAATAAATCACGCAGCCAAGCCACCAAGATCCCGGCAATCGAAGGGGACTGTTGACAAGGACTCGGAATGCACGCAATGATAAATCGAAAATATTTTCACTTGTTTACACAAAACAATTCGGAGCGGCAGACAAACGACTGGAAGCTTGACAAAAATGTCTGACATCTTCCCCAACTTTCTTCATTTGACCAGCACTCAATAAAAAGTAACACAGACTCCTCCAACCACCGCTTCTTGGCTATTACACTTGCAAAAGAAATTTCTTATATTTATTAAAACACTAAAATTTCGGGTAAAATATTTTTATTTAATTGCTGTATTACTATAAATTATTATACAACTTTAGATTTCCTCAACAAGTACAGTATTATAATTTGTTGGTGTGCAAGTCTTTTTTTATCACTGAAAGGAAAAGCTTAATTTTTTGATTTAATAAATTTTTTCCGCCTGCAGAAGCTCCGTTTAATGAACGAACAAACAGTCGAGCCAACGGAGGATTACGCTGCCAATGTACAGTGACTTGCATTGTTCCCCTCCCCATCTGAATCGGGTTGAGTAAACAACTTGAGCGTCCTTGTCCACTTTTGGTCCTCCCACCCCTGCTCTTCCTTCAAGTGTTAATTGTGTGCGTGATTTAAGCTTTGCTGGCACCCTCTTGACCATTTCGAATAATTGCTTTTTGATTGAGTTTCCTCCGCGCTAAACTTTATTTTGAATTTCCAATATTGTCGCGTCCGTCGAAAGAAGCGCATCCCAGATTTATCCTTGCTCCCAACCAAGTCATGTTCTATCCACTGGAACTTCCACGACCCCGGCGACCACTTTACAGGTATCAATGCGGGAAAACAGGACTCATCCAGACGCAGCAGGACCCAAAAGATGAGAGTCAGTCGGGGAAACTATGGGGTTTAATGCTGCCATATCTCAAGGATTACGCAGCAGAATCCTCCGTACATGGCATACGATACCTAGCCGATCCGAAGATGAGGAACTTTGAGAGGTAAGTTTAGGTTTCTAAACATTTTTAAGTTAATTCAACGCTTCAGCTACTTTAATAAGGTGTAAGAACTATACTTTATCAATTTATGAAACCAGGCTTATCTGGCTGCTGATTCTCGTGGCAACCAGCATTGGAGCCATCGTGGTTTACGTGGATCTGAACGAACTGTATCAGACAGTCCGGATACAGACCACCATTAAGAACACCATGCATCCGATTTTCCGGGTGCCATTTCCCTCGATTGGAATCTGCCCGCGGAACCGCCTCAATTGGAGGCTACTGGAGCACGGGGCAGCTGAGCACTTTCTGGGGGCCAACGTTTCTGCCGCCCAGAAGGACCTCTTCATCAAGTTCTTTACGGCTGCGGGTGACCCACACTTGGCCCGCCTGGATGAGATGTCTACCTTCTTTGAAAATGAAACTCTGACTGCTGATCTTCACATGCTGGACGGCTTAGATCTGCCGAAAGTCTACGAGTATATCCAGTTTAGGTGCCCAGAAATGTTCGCTGGCTGCCGCTGGCGGGGAAACCCAGTCAACTGCTGCGAAGTCTTTGAGCACCAGTTCACGGAGTCCGGTTTGTGCTATGTCTTCAACACGGCAATCAGTGCGGCATCCCGAAAAAGAGCAGTGAGTGATTTAATGGGTATTATTTTCTAATTTAAGAATTTATATTATTAAGCACAGAAGGAGGACAAGTTCTATCCCCGACGAACTCCTCAGTATGGTGAAGGTTCCGGCCTGGATGTTTATCTGCGTCTCAACAAATCACTCATCCGTCCCGGAAAACGGGGCATTAACGTAATGATCAAACAGCCACAGCAGTGGAGCGACGTGGTGCGCCACGTGCAGCACGAAGCATTCACCCGGATCAGCATGGTGCCCCGATTTACGGTCACGGATGAACGGACCCGGGCAGTGAGTCCCCGGGTCAGACGCTGCATGTTCCCGGACGAGATTCACGATCCGCAGTACAAGAATCTGCCAGGCTTCGAGTATTGGGTGGGAAACTGCCGCACCAAGTGCCATCAGGAACATGTCATTGATCTGTGCCACTGCTCGCCCTCTATCTTCTTTCCCGTCACCGATAAAGGTTAGGAGAAGTTTCTTATTTTTAGGGTTTTAGGGGTTTAAATGTGTCTTAAATATTTTGTAGATAACTTCACTGTTTGCAAAGCCTCGGACTTCAAGTGTCTCTACGACCACAGACGTGAGTTTTTTTTCCTATTTTTTTAATTTAGTGATATTTCCATAATGGACCCACAGTTATCTTTAGCACTGAACGTCACCCCGAGGAAAGTGATTTTGTTAATAATCCTTTTAAGGAAAGCATGATTTGTGACTGCTATACCAGCTGCACTCAGCTTATTTTCGATAGAGTTTTCACCACTATGTCGTTAGAGTAAGTAACTTACTTATAATCTAATAATCTCTAACGTTTGATAAATCTTGTGTAGCAATAATGACACCGATACTGAGCAGGGCACACTGCGCTTGGACGTATTTTACCAGTCCGGATGGTTTATCCAATATCAGACCACCATGAGATTTACCTTTGTAGAGCTACTAGGTTGGGTAAACATAACAAATCTTAAAGAAACTAATACAATGTAATTATATTTTCTAGCAAGTTTTGGTGGCATAATCGGACTTTTTCTGGGTGCCTCTCTTTTAAGCGCTTTTGAGTTGGCCTACTACTTCTCAATTGGTCTTTATTTGTACATCCATGGTGAGAGAAAGGTGAAAAAACCCGAACCCCATATCATTACCGTACCTTTTGGCCAAAGGAAAATTACACCAATCAAATACATACATTAAGTCTTTAATAATATCAATCAGAATATGTTTTAAATAAATCTACGTCACCAAACATTTTTTCTTTGGTTAAAGGGATGCCTGATTTTACCTTGACTAGTTTCCTTTTGGGCTGCAGGATGATCAGCTAGATGACTGACCTCGTTCCTTAGATAACTCTTAAACTTCCGCCACTTGATACTTAGTTGAGTATTTAAGACCCCATAGTATTTGTTGTCATACAGATGCATGGCAAGGCCCACAGTTAGATAGTAAATTAATTCAAAGGCACTGACCATTGAAGCACCTAGGCAGAGGCCAAAGATTCCTCCCAGATTAGCTGCAAGTAATAACCTGAAGTTAGATAAGGGTATAACCTTAATATAAGTAACTAACCTATCAAATCAATAATGGTGAACTCCAAACTAGTGCGATACAAAGGCGTAGTTTCCACCTGGTAGTGCACATCCACTTTGAACAGTTTCTGTTGCGGGTCCATGGGGCTGCAAGGAATAGTATTTAATATATTATTGAAATCAAGAAATATAATAAATCTTACAGTTTATGGACAGACAAAGGCAGTGTGGTTGTGGCCGTATAATAGTCAAGCAGGTAGCAGTTCACCAAGCAGGAGCAGGTCATCCCTGGCTTAGTGGCACTGAAAAGAGCGTCCTCGTCCCTGCGTTTGTCGTAGCTGAAAATGTCTGCAACGAAGGGCTATTATTTCAAGAACTTATCTTTTCAAATCACTTTCATCTCACCATTGTGACGGGCCAGACACCGGAGGCTAGCTGCGTCACACTCTTTAACTGGAAAGGAAACATTAACTTTTGATAAAGAAATAATTTATAAACTAGGAAAAATATGTTTTAGTACTAGCCATATTTCTATCTATGTTTAACTTTATTTTTCAAGCTACAATAATATAAATAATAAATTTAATGATGGCAAACAAAATCTCATTTAACTTGTGACTTGATATCCAAACTGTTACATATTTTTTAAGTCAAAAAATGTTTTGACTTATTTGGAAACTCACCATTGCTGTTGTACAAAAAGAAAATAGGCAGAGAGCAGTTACACATCTGGACCAAATAGGATTCATGGCACCTGTTCAGGCAGTTGGTCAGCTGAAAGTGTTTGCCATACTTCTTGGCCGCATCATGGGTATCCAGCTCCAGCTGTTCGTCCGCAAACAGGCAATTCCTTCGCTCCGGTGGAATATTGCGAGTGGAATCATCTGTCCAGGTGAGATCCGGTCGAACAGTCACATAGGTCTCGGTGTTTTGGGTCATTGAATATACGACATTGGTCAATTGATCTGGCTTCTTTATCATTATCTGGGAAAATAGGTTAAAAAAGGGGGACAAAAACGCCCAAAGTAGTTGGAATTTACATAAAAATAATATTCGTAATTTAAACATACGTACATAGACATTATCGTTGGCCTGGGAATTGGGTCGCTTAAAGCTCTCGTTTAGGACCATGTCAAAATTTAGTCCTGTGCTCTGACCCGCCTGGGCATTATGCCTGGGATAAAAGCGGTAGCCTTCTCTCTGCCTGATTTCCTTGGAGCGTGGAGAGAGTTCAGAATTGAAAACCAAACAAAACCCAAACTCCGTCTTTTCCATCACAAAATATGCACAACAGTTGAAGGGGGAGCCGCGCCACAGGCAGGAATACGGCACCAGGAGGTCCTCGCATTGAAGGGTCAGGAACATGGCCAATTCGGTTATATTCACAAATCCCACCGCCTCCAGATTATCGTCTTCTAGTTGAGACAAACTGGCCTCATAGCTGCCGAAGCGCAGGGTTTCCAAACGTGCCACTAGGACAGTGAAGCTCTCGACCAGTTCCACGCTGGAATTCACAGGCAGGAACTGCCCCTTGGCTGCCTCCAATCTGCTCCAGTTAATGCGATTGTCCGTGCAAATGCCCACGGCGGGAAATTGGACCAGGAAGACGGGATATTGTGGATCATGGACCACTGTCTGCAGCTTCTGGGACACAAATCGCTCTGAGAGTAGCAGGTAGAAGAAACAGGACAGAGCCACGCTGATTATGAGCAGCACGCACCAGATAAGTCTGCAAATTATGAAGGGAGTAATTAAAACATTTATTTAAATTACACAAAATATTTTTTTTTTAAAATTTACTATTTTCAAAAAAATTATAACAATGTAAGCTTTTTTCCCAGTATCAAAAATTAATATCATTTTTAAATTTTTAGGCTAGCATTTTTTTATAATTTAAACAAATACATTTTTTTAAACGATAATTTACAATTTTTATGAAAGTAGCCCCATTCATTAAATTTACAAATTCAACACACCTCTCCACATTGTGCAGTTGTGGGTCGTACAAATAGCGAACGCAGTGAATCGTTGACTTTTCGCAGTAGCTCCGAAAGTAGACCTTCAGCAAGTCCGAGAGGTGTTTTTCACTGACACCGACACTGGCTGCCTCCGCCGATTTATCTCCCTTGGCCATGCTGGAACCGAGTCACTCAATCACTGAGCTTTGCCCTGGAATTCGGGGAACCCTTTTATGGCGACAGTCGAACGGATAGTTGACTCGTAATTGCAGCGAGCAAACTTTTGCCGGATAGCCCATCCATTATGGCCCACATGATGTGTAATTGAGTAGTTATGTTTCCTGCCATTGATAAGCCCGCTGACAGAAGTGTCTGGCGAACTCATTGATTAGCGAACAGAACTGCCAATTAGCCCTGACTTTCCCACAGTCACAGTCCAACGGTTGAGCGAAATGAGACAAGTTGGGTGGAAGTCCGAACCGTCCTTCGAGGATAATGATGATGACCACCGAGAGACAAAGAAGGGGAAGGAAATGTCTGGAAACAGATGCGTTTCAGCCAGGAGGTAAGTAACAATGGTATATGTTAAACAAAATGTTTGCTTAAAAACGTCAATCATAAAGCATAAAAAACCCCAAAAAGCGAACCAGTTCTTTTGCATCATAAATTAACTGTAACTGAAATAATAATAATAAATAAAGGGAAAGCCCATCTTTGTGCTTGTAGATATTACAAATATTTTGAATGTGAAAGTTAGAGTTTAAACACTATTTAAGTGTCACCTGTTCAATGCAACCTTCTCAAATGATATATTCCCTCTCTAAAGGTACCTTCGGCTCCCCCTTAAAATTATTGCTGCCTTAGCCACTGTCTACGTGTGTGTGCTGTCCTCGGAGCGGTATTTTTACTACTGGGTGCAGACCACCATAGAACGGACCGATATGCATGTGTCTGAGATTGATTTTCCAGCCGTGACCATTATCCCCATGAGTTTCACTAGCCTCGAGAAATCCGAAAAATCGGAGCGACTCACCAGGGCTTACAATTTGGTCCAATCTGTGATCTGGCAGACTCCGATAGCAGCTCAACTGACGGAGGAGAACTTTACGGTGTTTTCCGATCTCGACGACTTGGATTTCCTGAAGTGGGGCATCTCTGCTTCCTGGCAGCTCAACTGCGATTACTTCTTCTCCGAGTGCCAGTGGCGCCGCAGGGTGGTGAACTGCTGTGATCTTTTTCGGGCCGGAACGACTTCTAATGGGTTTGCGTTTACGTTCAACTCGGTCCGCTCCTCGGGAAAGGATGAAACCTGGCCATGGTCCGTTGCCGCCTCGGGTTCATATAGCGGCCTCAATGTGAAAATCAAGCGGGACCACAGCACGTTTACTGTGAACTCGCTGGGGGTAAGTTAAATCCAGTTAATTCTATCTGTAGTTTAATCTACAAACACATATTTCTTATCAGGTTATTATACATGAACCAACTCAGTATCTGGGCATGAGCATTGACTACTCATCCGAAGATCGCATTGTGGTTCCAGTTGAACCACTACGTTTCTCAGCGGATGCAGATGTCCGTGCTCGTCCGCTTCAAATGCGTAGATGTTTTTTCGATGTAAATAGTATATGTTATTTTACATCGAAACAACTTTTAACCCTTTTTTATTAAGGATGAAATCGAAAAGTTTGGAAAATCCCGATCGGAATGCATCTACAAGTGCCATATGAACTACATCTTGAGCAAGTGCAACTGCACTTTAAACTTACCAGTTCAAGCCTTATTTACAGAAGAAACCGATACCGAACAGAGAGTGGGCAATAACCATAAAATTTGTGGTGTGAAGGACCTTTCCTGCTTTAATAAGCATAAACGTGGGTCTTTAAGTTAATTAACTAATCAAATTTAATAATTTTACAAATTTGTTTTGAAAGTAACGCTCTTTTCCATGAGCAACATCATCGAGGAGTCCAGGGAGAATGTATTTACCACTGTCGACTGTGGTTGTTTTCCTCAGTGTGATCACACCCAATACCATACGTCCACCTACACCGAAAGATTAAGCACTCTACACCAGTCACGCCACGGAAATAGAAATAGACGTTTATTTCCAGGAGGAGACTCTTTTCTCCTATCGCTCCATGCTGCGCTTCACCCTTATCGATCTGATGGGTAAGTGTGGGTCTTGCTCTCATCTCCCAAACAAATTCTTACCCCTCAAATCACAGTTTCGTATGGAGGAATAGCAGGTCTTATCATGGGCATGTCGGTACTAGGCGGTGTCAATGCCTTTCTGGATCGCTTTGCGTGCTGTCGCCTGCACCATGGCTCCTAATGTGGCACCGTGAAATCCCAGCCAGCGGCAGCTGCGTTCTCACGTTTCCCTACTTACCTGTAACAGAAGCGCACACAAATACACTCCACACCTGGTTCTTGGGATACCCACATAAATAAATCCAGAACAAAAATGCATTAGGGGAATCGTTTTAAGTTTTAACTACCTGCACAGGTAGTGGAAATTTTTAAGTGCAGCCCCAACCAGACATAACAAAACTGGGGTTTCTAATGGACTGGTGCATTCGTATACAAATCAATCAGGTTTGTTTGTATGCACTCAGACAATGAGAGAAGTAATATAAGTTACAGGAAGAAAGAAAATAAATGCTAAACATTTTTTATTTTTTTTATTTTAACTCTGATTTTAAATCGTTTCTTGAATTATTTTGGAATCTAATTTAAAAGTTACTCAACATTTTTCAAGTTATTTAAAATTTGTTGCCTTTCTTAAAAAAAATTTTTCTGTGTTTCGGGAGTCGAGGCATTTATTTTTTTTGAGTGCACTTATAAGATCGCCACATGTGCTGAGTTTGCTAAACATTTGTATTAATCTTTCCAATTTGCCAGAGATTAAAGGGGAGCGGTCTTATCAGTAGCTCAGCCCTCGGGGGTTATTAGATGGCATCCAGAAATTCTTTGTTGTCCACTTGTGCACATGTTCGCATCACAAAAGAACCAAAGGCCCCATGCTTTAAGCAGCGCATAAAAAACCGAATCGACAAGCATAATCTTTGACTTTTTTCGAGCTGTTTTCTTAGAGTCCCCTCAGGTACCAAGTCCAATCCCCGAACCCGAATCGGTTTCCTCGGAGGGGTATAAATAGCGGCTGTCTGGCCCTATTCAGACACAGTCTTCGCTCGATCGTTGGACAATCAAGTTAAATAAAGCAAAAATGAAGGTTTTCGTTGCCATCTGCGTGCTGATTGGTCTGGTGAGTGTTTGGTCCAGTCAACAACGGGCTGATAACCCTTCGAAAGAGATCTTAAAAACAGTTTATGACTATTTTATTTTTTCGGGTCACAGGCCTCCGCTGACTATGTGGTGAGGAACCGCAACGACATGCTGGCCTATCGGGAGGAGTGCGTCAAGGAGCTGGGCATTCCCGCGGATCTGGTGGAGAAGTACCAGAAGTTTGAGTACCCCAACGAAGCCAAGACCCACTGCTACCTCAAGTGCGTCTTCACCAAGTGGGATCTGTTCGACGTCCAGACCGGCTTCAACGTGGAGAACGTCCACCAGCAGCTGGTGGGTAACCATGCAGACCACAACGAGGCCTTCCACGCCACCTTGGCTAGCTGTGTGGACAAGAACGAGCAGGGCTCCAATGCCTGCGAGTGGGCCTACCGTGGAGCCACCTGCCTGCTGCGGGAGAACGCAGCCCTGATTCAGAAGAGCCTGGCCCCCAAGGTTTAGAAGGGGTTCACCACAGTACTGATAAGCAATAATTTAGTTAATAAAGTAATTGATTTCTGACAAATATGTGGTGCCACTTTACTTGGAGATAAATGGAGAGCGGTTGGTCATTAAAGTTCTATGCCTATAACCGCCAATTCACTTCTAATGGAACCCTCAACACTTCTCTACTAATAGACCTTCAGAAAACTTGACGCATTCGTCATGTTGCTGTACACCAAGGAACTTGTGGCCCCGCGTCCAAACCAGGGATTGCTCCGCTTCAAAAACAAACCAGCTGGGATAAAGTACCGGGATAGATTGCGGAACTCCTTCGCCCACTCCACCATACATGGGATGCAGCACGTGTTTGGGGAGCCGCATCTCTGGCAGCGCTGCCTGTGGCTCACCATCGCCTTGGGCGCCGGAATCACCGGATTTAGTCTTTACTCTCTCCTCAGGGTTCGCCATAGTGAGCAGCTTCTTGTTAGCTTGATAGACACCACCCAATTGCCAGTGTACCACATCGAGTTCCCAGCGGTTGCGATCTGTCCATGGAGCCATGTCAACTGGCAGAGGGCTCCGTCTGCCTTGCTCCGATTTCTACCTGGCAACCCAGATGCGGAGCTCCGGGAAACATTCCGGCAACTGCTCGTCATCCTGGAGGTAACTTCCTTTGCCCATTTCAATAGGGCGATGGATCTGGGCAATAGGAATCTCACAGGGCTGGAGTTTCTTGGAATAAGGAAAATTATAAACTATCTGGCCTACCGATGTGATGAGCTCTTTGTCCCTGATTCTTGTGTCTTCGATGAGACTCCGTACGACTGCTGCAAGCTTTTTGTGCCGGAGCAAACGGAGAAGGGTCAGTGCCTCGTCTTTAACTCCCTGATCTCGGAACACTCCCAGAAAAAACAGCTGACCAATAAGTTTTATCCCTTCAAGTTGAGCACCGCTGGCGAGGAGTCGGGTTTGAAGTTTACGCTCAATGTGAGCCATTCCTTTAAAAGGGGTGGCATAGAAGTTCCCTTTGGGATGAACGTAAGTAGTTCATGGTTTAAGCATATTGAGGTTTTTAATATCTCTAAAAATCGATTTCTTAAATTAATATATATTTATACTACATTTTTATCAGCTTATGATCAAAGAACCGCGTCAATGGTCTAATGAAATGATGTACCACCTTTATCCGGACACAGAGAACTTTGTGGCCGTGCACCCAATGGTAACGGAAACTTCGCCGAACACATACGACATGAGTCCAAGTAAGAGGCGTTGCTACTTTGACGTGAGTTGATGCCGCAAGTTACTAAAAAAATTCCGTGAGAAACAATTTTTTTCCCAGAACGAACGAAATCCAAACTTTCAGGACACTTCATTGACCTACAATCGGGATAATTGCCTGACTGTGTGTCTTCATCAAGTCGTATTGAAGACCTGCAATTGCACCATGCCAGTTTTTCTGCCCCCAATTGGTGGGTCTTAGAATTGAACAACTTTGGGTATTACTTTCTACAACTTTATTTTACAGAGGGCATTCGGGAATGCGGAATTTTCGATGCACAATGTCTGGGCAATAATGCTGATATTTTTAACTACGTGAAGATGGGTGACCAAGAGAAATACATTAACGATTCACGTCGTGGGCATTTTTGTGATTGTCCAGATAACTGCAACTCCCGGCAGTACAAAATGACCCTCAATGTGCGCAAATTGGATTAGTAAGTTAATACAGAAATTATAATTTTCAAATAACAACACTTCACTTTCCAATAGCGCCAAAAACTCTACCGATAGATTGATTAACGGCCAGATTTACTACGGCACGCGCGTGATGACCAAAATCATCACAAAACTCAAGTACACCAATCTCGATTTGTTGGCCAACTTTGGTGGCATCATAAGTCTCTATATAGGCGCCTCTGCCATGAGTTTTTTAGAGCTTTCTGTCGTGGTGTCGAAACTGATATGGGTTCTCATCAAAGAGGGTTATGCAAAACTAAAGAATTGGGCAAAATAACTTACTTTGATTCGATTACGTGTATTTACTGTGAAAGTCAATAAACAATAAAATTAAAAGAGTTCCCTTAACAGTCGACGAAAACTCGCTCTTGAGGCACATTACTTCTGCTTAGTTTCCTGATCGGTCGGATAGCGTATATAGATGGCCGGATGTGGCACGGTGGTTGGAGGCTCTGGCAGGTGGTCCAAATAGGAGCAGCCGATGGCCAACGCTGAGCCATCGGAACTGAAGTTGAGCGTGGAAATGGAGGTATCGTATTCGTGGAACTGGCACAGGCGCTTCTTGTTGAAGCCATCCCAAATGTTAACAATGCCATCGGATCCGCCAGTGGCAAACGTCTGGTAGACATTGTGGAAACTCAGTGCATTCACCGGGTATATCTGCTCGATGTTCTGATCCCGATTCCGGTGGCACTTGAAGGCAAACTTGCGGCGCTGCACCTCGGGATCGTGATCCAGGTACTCCACCGCCACCCGGCCCTCAATGGAGGACATAACGTAGCCCTCTTTGTTGGGGAACAGGCGAATGCAGCGGGTCTGGAACTTGAGGGAGGATTCCCGCTTCATGATGTAGCTGTCCATCTTGCGCAGGTCCCAGATGAGCACCTTGCGGTCGGAGGTAGCCACCACGATCTTTTCGTCGATCACTGACATGGAGTACACCCGGCCGTTGTTCTGCTCATAAGTGCCCACGCACTGCTTTTCCCGCATGTCCCAGAGCTTCAGATGGTTGTCCCAGCTGCCCGTGAGGATACCATTGACGTACTCGGCGTACTCCACACATCTAATGGCCTCTTCGTGTTTGCCAACCACGCTTTCTGTCTGGGTGTTCACATCAAACATACGCAGTTGGTTGTCCAGCGAGCCACTGACCACATGCACGAGGTCCTGTGAGTCAGGGGATTAGCAAAGAGTCTGAAATATGCCGGCAGTTATCTCACCATGAAAGCACAGTCCAGTATCGGAGCATCCTGCAGGAACTTCTGACGCATCTGGTTTGCCGCCACATCGTAGAACCTAAGGGTTCCGTCCCAAGAGGACGCCGCCATGTACTGATTTGATTTGGGGCCGAACTTCACCGCCGAGATCAGGTCCTCGGGCGGGTTGTTAAGTTTGGACTCAGGAGGACGCATTTTGTTTAGTTTGAAATCGGTTTATCAGTTAAAAGCAGTGAAAACGTTAACAAAAAACTGTTAAAATGCGAATGTCGAAGAAATATTCACGGCGTCCAGAGTAGAGATGGTACTATCGATGCAACGCTTATTTGTCGTGCTTACTATCGTTACGGAGTTTCGATATTTATGTATTTATTTTTATCTATTGAAATAATTAAGTGGCGGAAGTTGTATTTATTTTATTTTCTATGTGTATACAAATATTCAATGTCATTTTCAGAATTATACGTAAATTATACATATACTATTTTATAAAGTAAACGTGTCAGTATCCTTTGTGGCAAACGTGAAGCAAGTATTTTTAGTTTTATTAGACTTATCGTTTTTTTGTGTGAAACTAAAACAATTAATAAACTTATTGAACATAACATTTTTTTTAAATACGCTCGATATCGAAGTCCCGTAATTCACGGTCACACTTCTTTAGTTCCACCACCAGGCACCGATAATCGATAACTGGCGATAATTGGCGCTTGATGTCATCGCTGTAGAGACGCTTCTTTTAAGAACCAAAAGTGTAATATTTAATTTTTACCGAAAATAATAAACGGCTGGTCATGGAGGAGTTGAACGATTTTCAGTTTGTGCTGCCGCTCACCATCTCGGATCTGACCAACTCATGCGGGGACCAGTATTACGTGAAGGAGATATTCGGCAGCAGCGAGATATCCCAAAAGCTGCTAGGTGAGTGGCGCGCCGGCTTTTCAAAATGCCTGCAGCAGCAGAAGGCTCACAACCGTTTACCTTTGTTACCCCGTCAGAATGCAAGCGCAAGGTGTATCTGGGCGACCCGTTCTACATATTCGAGCACTTCGATACCTACTACTCGGTATTGGAGGCCCCTGGATCCGAAGGCGCCTCCAGCCAGAATCTGATGCGGGCCTTCGACTTACTTTATTTGACCGTTGACAAACTGGGCCAGGATCTGCAGACTCTGCTTACGAGCAGCGAGCCCATGGACAACGCAAAGCGCAGCAGCTACCTCAACCTGACCAAGATGACGCTCTTCCTGCAGGTGAACACCGTCAAGAAGATCAACGCCAGCGTTCAGGAGGAGCTGCGCGACACACAGATGAATGTGCAGAAGAAGCGGGGCAAGCAGCAGGAGGGGCTGGAAAACTTTCCCAGTTGGGACGCCAAGCGCGGCAAGTTTCTGGTGCAGCTCTTCAACGTGATGCAGTGCCCGCTGGAGAAGCTCTGGAGTCCGCCAGTCGTTGAAGAGGACTTTGTCTCGTGAGTATTGGGTTAATTTTGTATCTTCATTCGGCAAATAAAATCTCTTCATACGACAGAATGCTCTGTGACGTTTGCTATCGCACTCTCGAGTTGCTGCCGCTCCGCTCGGACAACCGTCACATCTTCGACACAATATTTCAGATCCTGGGCACCTCGATCAAGCGTTTCAACCAGGCCATGACATTCCCGGTCCGTATCCTGCAGATCCTGCGCACCAGTGAGCATGCGGCCACTTCCGTGGCAAACGGGATACTTCTGCTGCACGAGGAGTACGGCATCTCGTCCATTTTCTCCATCCTGCTTAAGAGCATCGTGGACGCTCTACAGCTGGATAGCTCCGACTCCGCGGTGACCAAGCACTTCTCCAACTTCCTGGCTGAATTCTCAAACATCGCGCCCTTGCTGATTATTCCACATCTGACCAAGATGGCTGACGACCTACTGGGCTGCCAGTCGCACCCGCTGCGCAACTGTGTGCTGCAGATCATCGGGGACACTGTTGTCAGCGAGCTAACGTCGGAGGACCTCAGCCTGGAGCTGAAGGAGGTGCGCAACGAGTTTCTCGAGCACCTGATCGCCCACATCCTGGATATCTCGGCGCACGTGCGCTCCAAGGTTCTGAGCATCTGGCACCACCTGAAGGTGCAGCATGCCATTCCGCTTAACTTTATGATTAACGTGTTAGACGGGGCAATTGGTCGGCTGGAGGACAAGAGCTCGCTGGTGCGACGTGCCGCCATGCAGCTGATCAAATCCCTCTTAGAGAGCAATCCATACTCCAGCAAACTGTCCATAGAAGAGTTGCGGGTCAAACACGAGCAAGAGGTCCTTGCCATGGAGAAGCTGAACGAGGTGCTCGAGGAAGAGCGCAGGCAGGAGGAACATCTAAACGAGGAGTTTAGCACCCTGGCGCCCGATCTTATCCCCATCATTGAGGCTAACCTCACAGAATGTGAGTTTATTTCGCAACTTTCTGACTGTATTAAAAAACTCTGATTTTGATTCTGAAGTTCCCACCATGCAATTTGACAAGGAGGAAAGCGACGAGACCTTAATGCAAAGGATAGTGCCTCTGATGCGGGAGAAGAACTACAAGGAGGTCATTGTCCTGGTGCGGAAGATCGACTTCCTGGCTGACAATCAGAGCAAAAGGTAAGCTGGCAATAACACATTTTTCTATATCTTTTAACTTAGCTTTGTTGGCTTACCTTTCCTATAACTTTGTGTTTACAAGTAAAAGAACTAAAGCTTTATTAATTAATTAAGTATCATGATTTCGTTGATTGAAAGGCAATGTTGTGTATTGTATATAATTTTGTGGTAATCGTTTTAAATCTTATCTAATCATTACTACCTTTTGATATTCATGTTCTAAGACCTTTCAATTTTTTTAACTATTACAGCGCCTTGCTAAAGCCCGAAGAGCACTGCGTATACTTGCTTGCCTTACTGAAGACATATCATCTTGTAGCCGCCGGATTTAAACAGAGTGTAGGAGTCCGCAATAATACTAAAAAAGTTTTCACTAACAGGGAATTCACTTTCAGAGCGAGGAGATGCTGCAGCAAATCAAGACGGTGCAGTTTCTCAAGGACAGCATTGACTTCGCCGGGCTGGTGACTTCGGCTTTTCCCAAGCTGCACGAGATGCTCATGTCCAAGACGAACACGGATGTGTTTGAGGCGGTGGACCTGTTTACCACCGGCTATATGTTTGGAATTCACGGCACGGAGTCGGGAATGCAGCAGATGCTGCAGCTTGTCTGGTCCTCCGATAAGGAGAAGCGTGACGCCGTTTCCGATGCCTACAAGCGGGTTCTCTTCTCAACTGACCAAACGGGCCGTGCTCACGCCATTCGGGTGGTTCAGAACCTGTCGAAGTTCCTCGCGGAGATCGAGTACGGCCACTATATGGCCATGGAGACGCTGATGGCCGAGTGGGTGTCAGGGGGCGACATCGACGCAGCCGTCATCCAAGTGCTATTCGAGCGCTTCACCCTGAAGCTGGAAGGCACAACGGCCAATGAATCGCGTCAGTCGCTTCAGCTCCTGATCATGGCCTCGAAGTCCAAGGCCAGTATTGCTGCGGCCAACATCACCATCATCGAGGACATTGCCACCGGGGACCGTGTGCGCCGCGATCCCCGCATCTTCACCAGCTGCCTCCAGCTGTTGGTCAACTCCATTGATTCAAACAACAACGCCAAGTACTACAAGCGGCTTAACAGCGATGCGGAGTTTGTGGGAAAAATCACGCAGCTTTTCCTCGACTTCTTCTTTCACAAAAAGCTGTCTGATTTCGATGGTCTGGCCATGAGTGTGTTTGAGTACATCTACAAAATGTGTCAGGCGCCGGATGTGATTGCCCAGCAGCTGGTAGTGACTCTGCTAAAGCAGTTCAACGAAAACTGGCTGGTCCGGGAGGCTGCTCTTGACAACTCTGCAGATAAGGAAAACGCACTGGACTCGCAACCCGCAGAGATTCCCTATTCGCAGACTTTGCCTTTCACTCAGACTCAAACCCAAAATTCAGCTCAGATGCAAGGCAGCCTAATGCCCGTTTTTCTGGTCTCCCGTTTTGTGTTCTGCATCGGCTTTATGACCATCAAGGAGATGATCTTCCTCGACATGGACGTCTACAACAATATGAAGTACCGCGAAGAGCTGACTGCCCTAGAGGAGCGAAACAACAAAAACAAACAGGCCGGTATTGCCCAGCACCCAGCTAGAAAGACACTCAACCTTTCCGCTATGGAGGTGAGCAAGAGACTGTCCGGAGTGGCTGCGGAACCGCAACAGGAGCCTGACGAAGATCTGGTTGGAGCCACGGCCGAGGACCACATTGCCGCTGAAATCAGCGCGATCTGCGAGGAAATGCTGCTGTACAACGCCGATGCCCTGCTGTCCAAGCTGTCGCCGTTTATTATAGAGATCTGCAAGCGACCCGGAGAGTTTCGGGATGCCAAGCTGCAGCAGGCGGCCACTTTGGCGCTGGCCCGTCTCATGACCGTGTCCTCCCGATTCTGCGATGCCAATATGAGTTTCCTGATGAATATCCTTAACCTGACCAAGAACATTAGCATCAAGTGTAACACTGTAGTCGGCCTGTCAGACCTAACGTTCCGCTTTCCGAACATCATCGAGCCGTGGTCGGGCCACTTGTACTCCCAGCTGCACGAGTCGAACACGGAGCTGCGGCTTACCGCCGTCAAAATGCTGTCCCACCTTATCCTCAACGAGATGATACTTGTGAAGGGGCAGATCGCAGACGTGGCTCTCTGCATTGTGGACGAGAACGAGGAAATCCGCAACATAACCAAGCAGTTTTTCAAGGAGATCGCCAACAAGTCAAACATTTTGTACAACCTCCTGCCGGACATAATCTCGCGGCTGGGCGATATCAACCAGAATCTGAACGAGGAGAAGTACCGCATAATCATGTCCTACATCCTGGGACTCATCCAAAAGGATCGCCTGATCGAAACGCTGGTGGAGAAGCTGTGCATGCGCTTCCCGGTGACGCGCGCGGAGCGCCAGTGGCGCGACATTGCCTTCTGCCTCAGTTTACTTAGCTACAATGAGCGTTCATTAAAAAAACTAATGGACAACAAGCAGCACTACAAGGACAAAGTTCAGGTGGACGAGGTCTACCAGTCCTTCAAGCTGATTATCAGCAATACCAGCAAGCTGGCCAAGCCGGAGCTCAAAGCTGTGGTCACTGAGTTCGAGACCCGACTGAACGAGTGTCTGCAGGTAAACCCCGATGAAGCTGCAGGAAGTTCGGAAGGTCTCGCCAACAGATCACAGGCGCTAAGGTCTAAAAAGGGCGGTCAAAAACCGGTCGCTTCTAAGAAGCCTCCTGTGCGGGGACGCGGGAGACGCCGCCGTCAGGACCCCAGCTCCAGCTCCAGCTCCGAAGAATCAGATTAATGTAAAACAACATTTTCACAATAAAACTTTCCGATTTAAAAAGAACAAATTTTTCAAACTTTCATTTACAGTTTTTAAGAAAAAAGTAATGTTTTCCCTAAACTGATTTGCGAAGAAAATAGTTACAGGTTACAATCAGATTGCGGTTTAATAAACTACATATAGAGTTGAATTTTATTTTGAGTAAAATTTATCCGTTAAAAAAGCGTAAATAAAAGCTTTAAACTGTAAGAAAGCTAGTGAACTTACTCAGCCCTCTAAGAATCTTAAACTTTTGACAATTTTGTGACATGAACCCAATCCCTCAGGGTAAAAAGTTGTTAAAATTTTCTTGTGTAAAATAATAAATAGGGATTTTTAAATGATAATCTTTTTAATATAAAGTCAGCCCTTGGCCCATTTACTTAGGTTATTTTAGGCCAATTTGCAAGCTTATAAATTTGGAATAAGAAGAAGTGCTAAATAGAATGTAGAACATTTACTTGTAATATATTTATTTTTAAAGTCAACAAACATCTACTAAAGTCTACGAAGTTTCGTTTTCACTTCCACAAAAAACGAAACAAATATTTGGTTACACTAAGCTACTGGGATGGGGAAACCAACACACGTAAATGGCATTAATCTAGACATTTTGGAAGTACTTAATTTGGTGGTTGCGTTCATGTTATCTATGGGTTTCCCACAGTTGAGCATTGGGCACTGCTTTCACTTGATTTTCTTTCGAAAGGACCGCTGAACAGCAGGACCGTCGTCCGCGGTACTCAACGCGATGGCAAACTGGGCGGCGTAGTAGGTGATCATGATCTGGAGGCGGGCACAGGGCAGAGGAACGCCCACAAACATGGTGATTGCTATTAGGGCGTCTGAGATTACAAACAGAACGGCCCCAATGGCGCAAAATATGGTCAGAAAGTTCCGGCAATCCACAGCTCTAGCAAGGGATCTCCAGAGCATTGTGGTTATGAGGAAACAGTAGATCGGCACTCCGATGATAAGGATCTCGTCCAGTTTCTGGTGCACAAAGTAAACAACTGTAAATAAAATGGATTTATTAATTTTAGTAAAAAGTTATTCTTAGCGCTTCTTATCCGCTTTAGTTTAAATGTTTAGTTTAAAATGTTGTAATGTTCTTAGAAAAGCGATATTCTTCTACAAATTTAAATTCAAAACTGGGAAGAGTCCTCAGGACTTACAAAGTGAAACAGCCACATAGAGAGCTAACCCAATCACCCATTTTATTGGCTTCCATCCAAAAGCGCTGATATAAAATACATGCGCCACTCCAAAGGAGATCATTCCAAAGGGAAAGAGATTAATATTGAGCAGAGCATCACCACCGCTGGAGAAGACCAGGCCCAAAAGAATCCACAACGAGCGACGATATCTGCAAAGAATAATTTAAAACAATTTAAAGTAAACAAAATGTATGTACTATATGTCACAAAACCCTTACTCATTTTTGAGCGAGAATCCCTTGGCCACCACATAGAACATTAGAGCCACAATGGGCAGACATTTGAGCACTGTGGTCCATACTTCTCCTTGGGGATCCTTTCTTACCAGCGAGAAGTACAGTACGATTGTCACCAGAAATGGCACCAGCTTGGGTCCATGCGATTTTGACTTTAATAGAAGAAAATGATCCATTAGTATATAAAAATAAATATTTTAATGAGGTTTAATATATGTTATATGTACAGTTTAATGTCCAAAAACCACCATAAATATGTTTGAAATTATAAATTACCTTCTAGTAAATTTATTTTAAGTTATAGTTATAACTACATGTATTTGGATATTCAATTGGAAACTAATAATTTGTATTAATTTTTAATTACGCAAATTTTAGATTTACAATATACATCCTTGGTTTTTATTGGTTCTCTGTATCGTGAGCTAACTGTGTCATTTTCGTTTTAGAAATCTTTGCAAAACTTTATCAAAATCTTTGGAGGCTTTACAGGTTGCTTAGACTAAAAATAAACCAAAAGATTATCGACAATCAAACCGTGGAGGGTCCAAACTACAGACAACAGTGCGATTAAGAAAATCGAACCGTTTTGCGACCGATTAGATTAAGTCATTTGGTTGCCTTGGCAGTCACTTGTCAAAAATTCATGGGTTTAAGGAGATGATAATTTGCATGGAATTAGCAAGTTTTTTGAAGGAAGAGATTGGGGGTTCCGAAGGGCCGTTGCAGCCTTGTGACTTTCGCTTTCGGTGCAGGAGCTTTGAGAGTGCTCCAGCGAACCTGAGAGATGGCTGGATGGCGGTGTGCAAGGTCAAGGACGAAGCTTTTTTAGATTCACTTTCTGCGGTTAGATAAAGCATCCACTGCAGCACACTATATATCATGTTATTTTCGCTGAACTGTGCATATCGCTGAAATTGAAAACCTTCGCTGAAACCTTAGAACCAAAGTTACTTACGAACTGCCCGAAATCGTTCATTGCGGCAGCAATTAGTGCAAATTATAACTATTAGAGACGGTTAAAAATCCAGCCAAGCTGCACTTTCACACGATGCGAGCGCGTACGCGAGTGCGGAATCGAAAATAAACAAAATCCGGCCCCCCGAAATGAAAACAATGAAAAGAACACGTTGCGCACGGCAGGCCAACGTCAATAAACTGAGGCGTAGCGTATAAATTTTCGATTCGCTGGACGGCGACCGCTGAAAAGTTTCCGCTTTCTGGAGAGTGAAAAGTTTTCAGCCAGCCGGACATGCGGTGTGCAGCATATGCAGCACTCTGCAGATACTCTTGGTCACTTGCCATGGGTATATATACAGATACAGATACGGATACAGAGAGACAGGAGGGCAGATTGATTATTTTTCACCTTTGTTATTATTGGAGAGCAAGGGCCGAAGAGAGGAGAAGAGAGCGCTGCTCACGCAACAGGTTAATTGAGAAGTGACCGTTGGAAAAGCTCGCTGGCAGCATCTAAACTAAATCTGAAATCCGAAAGATACTCATGCGCACTCGCTCCCATTTGCTCTTTGTATCTTCAAAACAATGCAACAATCTCTGCACACTTTCACTTGGAAAAGCTTTCTCCAGAAAGCTTAGCTGGCGCTAGACTTTTTCGCCACCTTGTTCTGGCCAAAAGTTCATTCCGTTTTCAGTTGTGGCATTTTTCAGGCGTGCGAAAATTCCTCAGCTGTCGGAGAGGGTTTTCACAACAATTTAAGCCACTTTTAAGTTGTGAAAAACTGCAGGAAAGCCAGTTAAAAATTTAAACCACATCAATCCAGGTATGTTGAAGCCTAAAAGTATGCTATGGTTCAACCTTAAAGTGCCCCAAGTGGGAAATTATTGTGTTAGAGCTGGAAAATTGTGTATCCATGGGGGCTTCCTGTAAGCAAATACACACTCCTGTAAAGGAAGAGTAGGTGGTGAAAATTAAAGCTGACCAGTGACACACATCGGGTGGCAGCAGCTGGCGGAAATGGTGACAAAGGTACCGCCCCACACCCCTCCCCGTCGTAAATTATGCAAATTTAAATTATGGTAATATGGTGCGCCAGAAAGCAAGAGTGGGAGCCTTGCCAAGAAAGACTGGCACACACTTGACCTCCAACGAAAACCACACACTCACATGGCCAACCCACTCGAGCTGGGGACACAAGACACTGCAGGGACATGGGCCTTTGTGGGCCAGTGGGTGGCGCACGTACCAATCCAAACACCCAACCCCCCCTCACATGTGTAAGTGCACGTTGAACTTGAGAAAAGAGCGGAGGAAAGCCGTGGATGGAAAATTCACTATACACATTGAATCGTTGGCCACATCTCCAAGTGAAAAGCCATCAAATTAGTAACATATCAGATCCAAATTCTAATTACAGTGATTAAAAGTCCCCAATGGGTTTCTAATACACTAACAAGAGGCGTCATGGGATATATGTTACCGTATCCTAAGAGCAATATTTCTTAAAAAGGTTTCAAAACAATTATTTATAGGAGTACAGTTGTGTAACAAAAGGTGCAGCAAATTACAGTTTTTTTCCATTTTCTGTGTTTATTAATTAAGGATAGTTATTCAGATACTTTTTAATTCTTTGACCTAAATTAGGCATACAAATTTATACAAATTATTAGAAACAAGGAACAAAGAATGGTTTATAAATCCAACAAGAAAGAACGCTATAGTCGGGTTTCCCGACTATAAAATTTGCGATACTCATTGCCCTCTTTAAAAACAGCTAGCTAGCCCTCTTCAATAATGTGTAGCCTACTTTCATGCGCCCTCTCTTAAAAAAAAGTTTTGCATACTTTTGAGCGTAATAAAAATTTTCAACGCATTTGTATACACAATTTCTTGAAAATGGTCAGATTAAAATAAAATAGATAAAAATTTTTAGATATTTGGGTAGATATTTTCAATACGAACAACATTTGTAAGGGCCACTTTTCTCTAGCACTAAAAATGTGGACACCACAGAGTTTTTTCCGGTTTGTGGGCGTAAAAAGGGGCGTGGTCAGGGTTTGAAACAAACTTGATCTGCGCTTTGCTTATAGAAATCTGTATGCAAAATTTGGTGGTTCTAGCTCTTATAGTTCCCGAGATCTCGATGTTTGTACGGACAGACGGACGGACGGACGGACGGACGGACAGACAGACATTTGATCGTTTACAGTATTTGCTTACTCTTCGAGTATCGCAAATAAAAATGTAACAGGAACTAGCTTGTTATTTTAAAAACCCTAAATTGATAAATAATTATTTTATTATGATAAAAAAATAAATTAAACCTTTAATTAAAAAAAATCTTCTTGACTTGTAATAAAGGCATAAAACGTTCCGCAAGTTGGATTAATTGAAAGCTCCTAACAAGGAAATAAGTTGTATCAATTTCAATGATTGATTTATGGCCAATAATTGAATTGTTGATGCAGCCAGTAACGCCCTGACTTTTGTTTAATCCCCAAAATAGATCGAATAGAGGACATTTAAGCAGCGAGCACGCAACATGGCGTGTCCTTTCTTCAGGCGAGCGGACTCGCTGACACGCCAGCCCTCGGTCATCGCCGAGCCCGGTGCCCACTGGGCACTCGAGGACGAGGAGCTGTCGGATGACGCCCTGACCCTCACGCACCTGCAGATGGCCATTCAGCTGCTGACGGCTCCGTCGAACGAGGATCTCAATACGGCGGTCACCTCTCTGGTGGCCAAGTACCGCCAGAACTGGCCCAACATACACAAGTTGTGAGTACAGAGTATAGAACTGATTAAGGATCACTTTAATTCCACTATTATATTCACCAAGTTTAAAAGATCTTCAATAGATCATTGCAATTTTCAACCAATTTTAATAAATAGAATTACTGTTGCGTTTTCTCTGATTAATCAAATTTAATTTAATGAAATCCCTCTTAGAAAACTGGATCCGCAAACCTTCAAGAGTTGCGCCAACTACGACTACTTGGCGGATATTCAGGAGCTGCTTTTGAAGATGGACGAAGCCAGTGCCAGCGAGATCCTGGTGCTCCTGGGCGAGGAGCTGATCACCTGCTGTTGCACAGGGATTATTGAAAGGGCCTTCCGCTGCCTGGGCACCGATCTTCAGGAGTTCCTGGGCTCCCTCGATGGGGTTTACGATGTGCTGAAGCTGCAGGAGGTAAGAAATCATTTAAAAATATAATAAATCTGATACTAAATACAAACCTTCTGCAACTCAGGAGGACGTGACCGATACTGGCTTTGTGTGTGCCGGCGAGGGCGAGCTGATCTTCACCTCGGAGCGTCCGGTGATTGCCTGGCTGCTCCTGGGCTCCCTGAAGGCCCTCACCCGCATGCTCTACAAGGTGGACGTGAACATCAAGATCGAGCCCGTGGAGGGCGATGCCCGACGCTATCGCTATCTCTTCTCGCTGGTCAAGGATAACTCGCAGACCATGCTGATGGGTCGTCCCACCTTCGTGAGCAAAACGATTCCGGAAACGGTGCAGAGGAGCAACTCCAGCAACGCCTCTGACTTGCAAATGAACTCGTCCAGTTTCTGCAAGATGTTTCCCTGGCACTTCATCATGAATGAGCAGCTGGAGCTGGTGCAGTTGGGCCGAGGATTCAGCAAGCTGTACAAGCCCTACATAGCTGAATTTGGATGCCAGGCGAGCACCTACTTTGATTTCAAGCGGCCCAAAGGATTGACCATGAAGTTCCGGGACATAGTGAGGCGTACCTACACTCCCTTCCTGATTGGCTTGAATAATCCTCCAGGCGCTGTGGACTTCCCGGCCATTGGACTGGAGATCAAGGGGCAGATGGTGCACTGCCCCGAGTCGAACTCCCTGCTGTTCATTGGCTCACCCTTCCTGGATGGCTTGGATGGCCTGACCTGCAACGGGCTCTTCATCTCGGACATCCCGTTGCACGATGCCACGCGGGAGGTGATCCTGGTGGGCGAGCAGGCCAGGGCTCAGGATGGCCTGCGCAGGCGCATGGACAAGATCAAGAACAGCATCGAGGAGGCCAACTCGGCGGTGACCAAGGAGCGAAAGAAGAACGTCAGCCTGCTGCACCTCATCTTTCCCGCGGAGATCGCCGAGAAGCTCTGGCTGGGCTCGTCCATCGACGCGAAGACCTATCCGGATGTCACAATCCTGTTCAGCGACATCGTGGGCTTCACCAGCATCTGCTCGCGGGCCACTCCCTTCATGGTGATCAGCATGCTGGAGGGTTTGTACAAGGATTTCGACGAGTTCTGCGACTTCTTCGACGTCTACAAGGTGGAGACCATCGGGGATGCCTACTGCGTGGCCAGTGGCCTCCACCGCGCCTCCATCTACGACGCACACAAGGTGGCCTGGATGGCCCTCAAGATGATCGACGCCTGCTCCAAGCACATCACCCACGACGGCGAGCAAATCAAAATGAGGATCGGCCTGCACACTGGCACCGTGTTGGCGGGAGTGGTGGGCAGGAAGATGCCCAGGTACTGCCTCTTCGGGCACAGCGTGACCATCGCCAACAAGTTCGAGTCGGGCAGCGAGGCGCTGAAGATCAACGTCAGTCCCACCACAAAGGAGTAAGTAGTAGTAGCTTTTTTCGGAATAGTATTTTCCTATTATAAAAATCTTTACTAACCTTCTTCGCTTTTTCAGCTGGCTGACCAAACACGAAGGCTTCGAGTTCGAGCTGCAGCCACGCGACCCCTCGTTCCTGCCCAAGGAGTTCCCCAATCCGGGCGGCACCGAGACCTGCTACTTCCTCGAGAGCTTCCGCAATCCGGCCCTGGACACCGAGCTACCCCTGGTGGAGCGCATCAATGCGGCCATGAAGACCATATCGGAGGGCGGGGATGCCTAAGAGCCCAGATCCAGAGCCAGAATCTAGTTCCCCCAGTATGCCCACACGCTCAGTAGTCGTAGTTCAGTGCACTTGTATTGTGGTTTTGCCTGTTGCCCTGCTTAGCCTAAATCAATAAACTATCCAATTCGAATGGTTGCATTCCAGCACAAGAGACGAACACACTTTATTGGGATTTGGGATTGAGGATTGGGGGTGGGGTTACTTAGGCGGCTGCCTTCTTCTTCTTGGCCTCCTCCTCCTTGGCCTTGACGAAGGCCCTGACCTTGTCGCCGATCTTGCTGGCCATCATGCACTTGTGGCCGCGGAAGGCCCACTCGTCCACGGGACTCTTCTGGGCATTGTTGTCGATGCAGCTGGTGGCGATCTGCAGGGCCTCCTCCTCGGTCAGGTCCATCTTGAACTGCTTGGCCAGGCGGTCGGCGTGGTAGCCCTGCTCGCTGCAGAAGATGTCCAGCTTGGTGGCCGTGCAGGTCAGGTACTGACGCACATCGGGCTCGTCGGGGAAGATCAGCTGCTTCAGCTGGCCAATCTGGTCGTTGCTCAGCGGGTTCTCCTTCAGGCACTCCACGCGGATGTTGCGGATCTCCTCGCCGGTCTTGGGTTTCCAATCATCGGCATGGACCTGTTCGAAATGGGGTTCATGTTATTAATTCTAAGATTAATTTAATGTCTTATGACCTTCTGAAACTTAAACTTAAACTAAAATCGTGATTGATTATAATCAATGATTTATTATTTGCGATACTCGAAGAGTAAGCAAATACTGTAAACGATCAAATGTCTGTCTGTCCGTCTGTCCGTCTGTCCGTCTGTCCGTCTGTCCGTCCGTCCGTACAAACGTCGAGATCTCGGGAACTATAAGAGCTAGAACCACCAAATTTTGGGCACAGACTTCTAGAAACAAAGCGCAGATCTAGTTTGTTTCAAAACTTGACCACGCCCCTTTTACCGCCCACAAACCGCGAAAATCTGTGGCGCCCTCATTTTTTATGCAATCGTTACGGTTTAAAAAGAAATATAATGATATGTGCACTGTCTTACTACACTCCGAACCATTTTGTGCTCTAACAAATAATAAAGAAGTTATAGAACATTTTGCTATGCCTTATACATATGTAGTTAATGTAGCCCCATAGGTGGCGACTTTATCGTTTTTTTTCGTTTTGTTTTTTAGCCCCATAGGTGGCGACTCTATCGTTTTTTTTCGTTTTGTTTTTTTAAAAAGGGAAAATGAGTATCGCAAATCTTATAGTCGGGAACCCCGACTATAGCGTTCTTTCTTGTTAATAGTAGAGACTATTAAAAATGCTCTCATAAGAAATCTTGTAAAAATTAAAACGCTGTTGCACGTCATGACTAAAAGTCATTATTTATCATCTCTGGAGATAAATATTCTATACGATCTCTTAATTAACTTAAATTAAGTGTTCTTAGAATTTTTAATTCAATTAATTTGTATCCGGTAAGGAATTTTTCTAACAAAAAAAGGCAATTAAAAACTTCTAACGGAATTCTCCGACTTGAACTGCAACAATAGGCACAATGGGAAAAATGTCAGATAAACTAGAAATATTTGCACAGTTAAGGTTGCTTTTACCTTATAACTATTAAAAATAAAGGGTTACTTTAACAGGTAATGTAAAACAGCAAAAAAAAGTCTTTACACAACAGTTTTGACATTATTTAATAATTTGATGAACATTATGTAAGAACACTTGTGTTTTGGGAGGTTTTAACCATTTTTTGTTTAGTTTTAGGCTGAGCAATTTAAAAATCCGAGATCCAACTTAGGTAAGTTTAAGTTTCAGAGAACTTTATTAAATTCCAGTTAGAGTAGTTCGCCCTTGTCACATGTTATTGATAATATATACACACCACAGCGCACAGGGCCAGAGCTACGATCAGATACTTGAGCATATTGGATTATAGTTTCACGATCGCGATGTAAGTAGTTGAAGTTGAGAACTGAAGCGCCGACGGCTTAGTGCCTGGCTTTATAGCTACGCCACCGCTAATCGCTAATCGGTGATCGCTCCATGCCTTAGCTCTCCCCAGATTCCATTCTCTGTGTCAAAAGTTCAGCAGCTTATCGCTCCAGTCCAGAGCCTAACCACATTATTTAATTGCATTCCAGCCAGCTGATAAGTCTGGAAGGAGACCCAGACTTGTACTGGAATCGGGCATTTGCTCAGCTCTATTTGCTATGCAAAACTTGTTTGTCGATTAACTTGTTTATTGAATAGATTTCGTGATTATTCACAGTTTTCAGCAGTGTGTTGAACTAAGATTTTACATTTGTAGCTGATTGTGAGTCAGATGTAATAAGTTATCTTGCCGTTAAATCTTTCATCTGGAAGAAAATTCCCGTCTGGTTGCAAATAATTTTATTGTGCGCTTGATGTCTACAAATGTTTTTATCAATCTTTTATTGTTAATGAAGATTATTCTACACTGGTGGAAAAAAAAGGAAAATTATAATATTACTATTGTTACCAACTATCTTATTTTTTTAAATGTATATACCACTTATACTGACTTTCAGCGTCAAAACTACTACATGACTTATTTTATATTTATTAAAATTATATTTAGTACAGAAATATCTTAACCAAAACCACTTTTTATTTCTTTAATCAATTCCAATCCCAAAAATATTGTAAAATCTGCCTTTCGCCATGACATTGCACTTGACCCCTTATCAGCTCCGTGGGCCAAGCCAAACCCCTCGATTTTTCATATACCTGATAACAGCTTTCACCCATCTCCAGTTAGGTGAGGAGCAAACCAAGTGGCCAACTGTCAATTCGACGGCCATTATGCAAGCCCATGCAATCGCATTTAATTAAATCAAATAAAATTCACAGCTGGCCGTCGAGTTCCAAATTAAATACGGCCCCAGGCGACTGCGAGATGAGATGTCATTACTATGGGATGATTTCGAGCACTACATGGGCGAGTAGTTGGGTTAAATGTAAACCCGATGGTTCGCTGGGAACCACGCGCCCCTCAACTAATAACAGTTGCCTCACAGGGGCGTACTGCTCTCCGGAACTATTATTATTCAAAGGAGGCGAGTCCTTAACTGAGGGTTAGATAGCAAAAGCATGGTTAACAAGGAGAACCCATTGGGTAGGTCGCAATCGGAAACAGTGTTTATGCGAGTACCCCAAACAATGGTCATGATTACCATCGCCATGGAGTTCTCAATTTCACTGTTTTGTTGTGTTATTAGAAAAATTATACAAAATATATTTATGTAAAGGCTGTTGGGTGAAAATTATGTTAACACCCTGAGAGCGTGTCAATGGCCAAAGTCAGGCAGAGAATGTGTGTTGGCGTGTTCTCAAATTACTGGGCTGAGAGTGGGAAATGGGATTGAGATTGGAAAACTGCAGTTAACGATTACATAATCGGCCTGTTAGCGGTGTCGAATGTTTGGCTGCCGGAATTCGCAATATTGTATAAATTGTGAGCTGCCTGAGACATTTATTGTTTGAAATTTGAGTTTCCGGCTGGGTCTCGAAATAAGAATGTGATATGATGCTATTTTGTGAGCCTGATTTCAGGTATCTTGCTATTTGGCGTGTGTCATATGAGAGTGTTTTGTTGGGCAAATCCTTTTAGAAGTTTTATTGTTCTAGGAATCCTAACTTGTAGTGCTGATTCCCCAATATTGTCGCTTAATCGTAATCTGCATGGGAAATCAAGAATATATTATATTAGTATGACGTTGTAGATAATAATCTTTAGGAAAAGCAGTAAGCTAATTAAATTAAAATAAAATAAGTAGATAGAACAGTATTTTAAGATTACAAATTTCTTTCTCTGCAGCAGATGCTGCTTAGATGCTGAATCATTAGTAAAATCGTGACTTTTCTTCGATTTTCGGGTACGCAAGCAATACAAACTCTCAGTGCTATTATTGTGACCGCAACTGTGTGCATATCTGCATATGACACAACACAATTCTAGCAACTTGCCAGCAGAGATTTCAGCTAACAAAATGGCAGCCCAGCAGCCGCACACAAAGTTTCCTTGAACTTTTAACAAAATTTCACGTTTCCATGGGTTTCCGGTCGGCGTTCGCTTCTTTAACCGCAAGAAGAGGACTTCCGCCGCAAGAAAAGCAAAATGTAATTTCATGGCTCGCTGCACGAATCCGAATACATGAGAGTTCAAAGTTTCAGCTTTTGGCCAAGGCGAGGGAGCGAGGGAGAGAGCAAGAGCGAGAGACTGTCACAGGATGCTGGCAGGACTTGAAAGCGCAGGAAGTTATTTAATGAGATTTTCTTTGCGTCAAAGATAAGTCGAAGAAGCAATTCCGAAGCCTGCAATCTTGTAAAACAATATGCAAAACACGCGGGCGGGGTGACTGTGCCTGTGTCTGTATCAGCGATTGTTATTGTCGAGCTGAGAGCTGAAAAGGATAAGCGCAGGACGAAGGACGAAGGACGAAGGACGAACGACAATTGTTGCACACACTCGAAATTAAATTAACTTTTTTCGACCCTGTCCATTTTGGAGTGCCGCCGTCGCCTGCATTGTTCAAAACCAACTGCCGCTGACAGTTCCAAGGGGAAGCTGGGCGGGGACCGCCATTTGGACCTGGCTAACCCACACACAAGACCCACTAGAGACCTTACAGAACTAGAGACAATCGACTCCACCGATTGCTCAAATATTGGCTTGGGGTCGCGGCACCAAAAAGAAACCAAAACCAAAACCAAAACCCAAACACAAAGCAAACAAATCGCAATCGAAATGTATGAATGGGGCAATGACGCAAGGAAATCTCATTAGCCGCATGTCTGCAAGTTTCAGTTTTAATTTTGTACAATATTTCGGTGTGTTTGGGAGAAAAGATCTTTCTCTGTGTTGTATATATTTTTTTTCGGGGGTCTTGATCAAACAATTTTGCGGCCACTGCATGTTAAATATTTGTCAACATTTTAAGGCACTTTTCCATTGTTTCCCCCTCTCCGGTTCCTCCTTTTTGTTTTACCCACTGAATCAGAAGCAGTTGAGTTGGCCACTTGAGATGTCGGTCCCGTCGGACTCATCAAAAGAGCAGCGAGATGCGAGTATGTGGCACACCGATGACCAGCAGCCACAGAGGTGGTCAAGACCCGAGTTAAGTAAAGTAGCAATGATCCCGGAGTGATTTCAACTTTCCTCCCTGAGGGGCCCTGCCACCGGCTACTTATTACACCGCAGTCAACACATGCGTAAATCAATTCATGTCCAAGATCAGCGCTTCCTTTACTCAATCTAACAATTAATATCTTTAGTTGTGGTAGACTTATTAAATACCCTTTTAAACAATTGTTTTATTAGGTTTGTATTAATTTTTTTAAATGGTTGTTTCTAGTTCTTAAAAGTACTTTTAATGGACATGACCTTATTAATTTAAATTGTATTATTTGAAACTGAACAAAGTCCTAAATTTTTTGTAATTTTAGTTAATCATTTATTGTTGACTTGGTCAAAAGTTTACCAAAACAATATTGTTTACATTTTGTTTACTTTAAATATGAGATTAAAACCGAACACAGTTTTATAATAGTTTTACATTTTCCTGCGCTCAATGTATAATTTTATAATCTATGTACATTATATTTTTTACAGGACTTTGATTTCTTATTTGTTTGTACCCTTTCTAAGGATTGGGTATTTGTATCTGTGCTTCGTAGGGCATTTATAATTCCTCACATCTCTTTTGATTGATTTCCATTTCTTGCTATGATTTTTTGTTGATTTCATTTTCATTGTTGTTGCCATGCTGCGCATGTTGCCTTGGCTGTTGATTATTATTGTGTGCCACTGTGTGCGCGCCTTATATTGTTTGTATTGGACCGCCGCCTGCTCACCCCCTTCCCCTTCCTTCACCGCACCCCCTCTTCCACATCCTCCTGGGGGCCAGCTCAAGCGTGAAGAGAGCCAGCCAAGCCGACGACATAATGGACATGTTTCAGCTTTTGTTGGTGGCAGAGCACAGAAAATAAAAAGGGGCGCTTCCAATAAATTGATTTAATTTATATTTAAATTTTAATTTAAAGAAGTTTTGTTCTGCATTTGAATTTTGGAATTAGTACCTATTTATTATGTATGTAAAAAAAAAAGATATACAAACAGGTATTATAATATAAGACCAATATAAAAAGTACATATTTATGTTTAATAATATGACAACTACTTGTTCTATTTAATTACCTGTCTAAAATAAAATTAACCATACATAAACTATTTAAATAATTTATAAGATTTTCCGTAATATGTTGATCAGCTAAAATAAATATCATATATTTTTTCCTGTGCATCAACAACAACAAAATAAGTTGTCAGCTCCAGTGCTGCTCAACTAATTTGCATATTTGGTCGCAGTAAAAACACTTTATAAGTGGCCACCCAGGGCAGCTGTCTGCGTGTGCGTGTGAGTGAGTGAGTGTGTGTGTATATAGGTTTGTACAATTTAAACAAAGTTAAAATGCGAGAAATTGGCCCTGCGCAAAACACCAGTAGCTCCACGGTAGCAGCAACTTCTAGCCATTTACTGTTGCCAACGACTGTGACGTGGCCAAAAAGACGACTACGTCAGCGGAACTGGAACTGCCCCCTGCTAGTGGGAGTGTGTGTGTGTGTGTGCATGTCCTTAGAACACTCTCTCACACACACTCACACACAGACAGACTCCTGCAGTTGGAAACTTGTTTCTTTTGGCCAACTTGTACAACATTGTTGCCGCTTTATGTGTTCTGCTATTTTGCGAGTGTACGTGTGAGAGCCAAGGCTCCGCCCCTTCTTGTGGGCGGAGTCTCTGAGCAGAGAGAGGGAGAGAATCCAAGAGAGAGAAACGGAAAGAGAGGCTGAGCATTTCCGGCGGAGAGCGAGAGATCCAGGCGCGCGCAATGTCGCTGCTCCAGTCGCACACTGTTGCTGTTGTTGCCGCCAGCGACGCTCGCACTCAGTTTGTTTCAATTGCAATTTATTTGTAACATTCCAATAGGCCAATGCGACCCACCGCCCAGAGGAAATAACAAAAAAAACAGGGCACATCTCATTCCAACGCAGCAGGACATAAGCCACATTATGTAAAGAAGTTTGCTCATTTTTGTAAATACTTGTACGTGTTACAATAATAAGTAACTAAAGTAACAACTTTATCCTACAATACACATATTTTTGTTTATGTTTTCATTAAATAATATAGGTACTAATAAGTCCTTTTAATAGAACAGGGCTTTTATAAAAGAAAAGTCCATTAAAGAAATTGAGATATAAACTAGTTTATTTATCATTTATGAAGTATTACATATTTTAGGTCTTTTTATTTTCTAAAACTATTTCTTACTGAAAATTTCTGACATTTTTATGAAGGAGTCACAAAAAATTAAAATTAAACTTTCAGGATAGTAACAATTATTTACTAATAAATTAATAGACTTAAAAGAACAACGTTTTATTATGAATTTTGTGAAAATGGAAGACGAGAGCTGTGGTAATTAGGGATGCTTTTGAGCTGAATTTATATTAGTTTAACCAGCAATAAATTAACTTAAATACAAGTACAGTACAATTTAAATATCAAGGGTATTGGTTTTTCTATACGATATGTATGAATTCAAGGAAGTTGAGAATTATTTCTATAATTAAATTAATGCGACATAAAGTGCTTTGATCTAGGAATATATTACAAAATGTTTAATTTTTATACGGTTTAAATTCTTAGTGTTAGTTTACTATATATTTTCCGTATTTGCCTAAAACCTTGAAGGCAACCAATTAAGCTTTTTTTAAGTTCTGTGCACTTCTTCAAGTATAATGAACAAAGAGGCAATTATAATATGTGTGTACCTGCATTTGGATATTATTCATGGAGATTTTAGCACGCACTTCAGACATTTTTACTTGGGCAGCTGGAAATGAAAAGCCAGTGGCAATGTGCCAAAAAACCAAGCAGAAACTTTAGTTTAGAAAATCTGCGGTACATACTAACACATATACATATAAGGGGGTGGTGTAACCCTTACCACATCCCTTGGCCACTCGAAGAGCAACAACGCTGCCCAACAACTGTGTCAGTTAAGTGGCCCAGTGTGTGTGTGTATGTGTGTGTGTGCGTTCGTGTTAGCCATGCCAACCAGCGGCGAGGTCGCAACAACAACGCTTTTGGTTGGCTATTCCATTAGCAAGGCCCAAAGCGCTCTCACACACATTGAAAAAAGAAATTGTGAAACAAAGGCAACAAAGAAAATGAAAGAAACGTTAAACAACCACCGTGGGAGAGGCAGCAGCAGCACCACCACCAGCAGCTCATCTCATCTCACCACCACCAAAGTGCCAGTACCATCGCAGCCAGCCAGTCCGGAGTGCTCTCCCATCTCCATATCCATCTCCACATTACTCATACGCCGCGTCGCCGCCTCGAGTGCACAATTTTGTATACAGTACCAAATTAGATTTGAAACTTTTTTCTTAATTGCCAGCTCTGCTGCGGCCAGCGTCGCTGCCTACGCCAACGCCAACGCTAACGCTAACGGCAGCGGCAACAGCGACGCAGGCAGCTGCGCCACAGCCACACAAAGGTGGTTGCAACACTCTCTGAATCTGAATCTGAATCCTATATCCTGGATATATATGTGTGTACTTTCAACCCTCGTTTCGTTTCGTTTCGTTTTGCCAGGGGCTGTAGCCGCTTTTGTATTGGTAAATGTTGCCGCTTGCCGCCATTGCTGCCGCTGCTGCTTCTGCTACTGCTGCTGCTGCCGTGCGCTGTGGCGTTTTGGCCAAAAGTTGAATCAGTTGCAATCGAGGGCTCAGTGTGTCATGTCGTCAGCGCGCGTGCTTACCTAAAAAAATATGTCTCAGCTGTAAACAACCCAACGAAATAATATCTAGAGACAAAACAAGCTAAAAACTAATCGGAAATTAAAACTTTAGAAATTAAAGTTAAGTGAAGTGTGTGTTGAGAAGTTCTTCAACTTCAATAAAAATACAATAATCCACAATATCATGAGTCTGCCGTCGGGTGTGGACATGCAGAATCTGATGTCCCAGCATCCGGTGCTCGGAGCACTGCCACCTGCGTTTTTCCTTCGCGCTGCCTCCGAACGCTATCAAAGGACTCCCAAGTGCGCCCGCTGCAGGAACCATGGAGTGGTACGTCCTTCGTCGGCTTTGTCATTTGGAATTTTGAGTTTTCCACTGACTGAATTTGTTTTCTAAACGTTTGCAGGTCAGCGCGTTGAAGGGTCACAAACGCTACTGCCGCTGGCGGGATTGTGTCTGCGCAAAATGCACTCTGATTGCAGAACGCCAGCGAGTTATGGCTGCTCAGGTGGGTCTTACATAAACAAAGAAAAAATCATAAACATTCGACACAGAAAACCATTACAAATAAAGGACTGGCTCGTATTTCCAAAATACAATACGTACTTTAAAACCGGAGTTCAAATTGCTTTCCATTCTTTTAAGCCCCACCCAAACACTTAAATTTAATTAACATTTAATTTAACATTTATCAAAATTATAGTAAAAACATAAGCTCGAAATTTTAACTCCTTTATTACTTTATCTTGCAACAGCTTACCTAGCAAGTTTTAACTTTAAAAAGAAAAACAAGATTTTCGAATTTAAAAAAAAACTTAAAAAGAAGTTTATATAAAATATTGAGAACGTAGAACGAGCACCTGCTGGTTTGAGTTAAAGACTTACCAACTAATCAAGTTCCCTGTTACACCTAACTGATCAAAGATCCGTTTTCCGCCGTTTCCCTCCCTCTTGCAGGTTGCCCTCCGTCGCCAGCAGGCCCAAGAAGAGAACGAGGCCCGCGAACTGGGCCTCCTCTACACCTCGGTTCCTGGACAACAGAATGGCAGCGATAGTGTCACGCCCACGCCACACAGTCCCAACCACAGCGGCAGCGGTGGATCAGCCAGTGGTGGATCCGGCCAGAATGGTGTCTTTCACGGCGGGATTCCCTCGCCACCGAGCGACGGCTTTGAGCCCAGCTCCACTCCCAATCATCACCAGCAGCAACAGTCGCACCACCAGCAGCAACATGCACAGCAGCAACACAACCACCAACACCACCAGTCCCAGCGATTCAATGGCAATGAATCCGACGCGGATGGACGCACCCGTTCCGAGCACCTCAGCGTGGGTTTCTCGCCTACGAGAACCGAGTTGGACGAGAGTCCCGGTAAGTTCAAGATAAAACTTTATAAAAAATACATAGACAAAATTTGAGGTTTTAAACTTTATGTCTAGGGTTAAAATTAAAAAGTTCGGTAACTTATATGAACGCGGATTTTGTTCACCTTGAATAACCAAAATATTCCAAAACAAGAAAATTTTTTTTTTAAAAGTCAAATTATGTATAAAAAAAAATATACATAATTTTTCACAAAATATTTGTACAAAGTATTTATTTTTTATTTGGATTAAATCTCAAAAACTCTGTACTTCCGTCGGCGTTCAAGACTTGAATACCAAAGCTTCTAAAATTCAGCCTTTCGATACAATTAAGTGTTAAAAAAGATGTTTATTATGAAGTTAAACACTTACATCCTTAAAAATAAATTGTTTTATGTGTAGGCCCTTAAAAAGCCCTTTACGCCTGGCCTCTTCCGCGAGTGGGCTTCAAAATCTTGAAAAGGGAGGAGCATGTAAAACGCGCGTTAAGAAAAATTTGTTTTCGATTGTTAAAAAGTCAGCGGTGCATAAAGTGCCACACTCGCGGTTGCATGTGCATAGCTGCGTGTGTGCAAGTGCCGAAGTGGTGCTAGTGTGTGGGGTGTAGGTGTTGTTTTGACAAAGACTTAGCCAGCCAAGCTGCAGTCCTGCACTTTGGCCAACAGCGCGTGAAAACGTTCTGGGGCTGCGATTGAGTTAACACGGGGACCAGGACATTAAGGAGCTCAAATTGCAACAATTAAGTTAAAGCCCTCGTTAAGGAGTCAGTACTTTATTTGCCACCCCCATCAATGAAGGGTTTTTAAAGAAAAATAAAATACTTTTAAGGAAAACTTCAGTAAATGTTTAAATCAGTCCTATGACTTGTAAAACTATAAATATGAGTAAGAGCATATTTTTATAAATAGAGCTTTCTTAATTTACAAATATCAATCAGACTAGTTTTTATATCTACATTAATATGAACAGTCTTAAAAGATTTCGTTGTAATAAATGCTTCCACACTTTTTTCCACCCATATAGTTTATCAAAAGAATTCGACAACATCATCCATTCTTCTTTTCTCTTCTTAACAAAAACACCTCTCAAAGAGCGAACAATAAAAGTTATTGTAACATTACCCAATATTATTTGTTATTATCCCCAGTAAGCCAATCAATTCCAGCCAGATCATCTCAGCCAGATTGCCTTACCAACCCATCTCAAACCCCTTCCCCCACCAAATGCCAAACAGTTACAAAGTCCTTCGAGGATATCAAAGACCTTACAGTCTCACCCACTCATTAGGACTATCTGCTGACCTGGGGGGTAAGACAACCCCATGCTGAGGGTCTTGGCAGGGGAGTAACGTGAGATACTCCCCCCTGGCTCACTTGTCTTTATTTGTTTGCCCTTTTTAAGGACGCTGTTTTTTTTTTTCTGTTTGAGAAAGAAAAACACACCAGGATTCTCACGCGAATCAATCGAGAAAACCTGTCTATTTAAGTACCAGACTCTTTATTTGCAATGAAATCCAAGACGATTTCACGCTTGAATTTTTATTTTCGGTTACAGAGTTCGGTATTGGATATTGGTATCCACGCACCCTCAACTTAATTAAATTTTCACTGCGGCTTCGTCAACAGCAAAATCAAACAGACAGGAAAAAAAAACCAGAGGTAGATGAAAACAAAAAAATATCGTATAGCTTGTTTCATTTGTGAAAAAAAAAACAGCAGGTTGTCCCAGGTTGGCATGTCAACGCATCCTGCTCACCCTGCTCCCTCCACCGCCTTTGTTTGCGATTCCCCTGATTAAATATTTCCCATTTCAGCATTTGATACTTTTATTTGATCCGAACGGCCAAGTGGAAAACCGCACAGTTTCCACTTGCTACCTGACTCACTAGGTGAGGGGAAAAACGATACCTGAATTTAGAAAAAGAATTGTCTGATAGAGTCAAACTTATTTTTGGATATTATGATTTTAACATAATGTTTAAAACACTTCAAAATTTCGTAATTTTAAATTATTTCCCTCCATAACACATGACTAATATAAAAACACCTTCCATGTGATCCTTTCTTGCAGTTTCCAAGCGAGGAGCTGCTTTGTCCAACGAGACCGATCAGGACACGGGCTCCGAGTCCGGATCACCGAGCAGTCCCCGGCCCAAGGTTGCGGGGCTCTTTAATCTGACCGCCAGTTTGTCGCCAGCCCGCACAGGTCCTCCCAGCTCTCCGGAGTCCGATTTGGATGTGGACTCGGCGCCGGATGAGGCCACGCCGGAGAACCTCAGCCTGAAGAAGGAGGACAGCCAGTCACCGCCCAACACACCCGCCGAAAACCTGCATTTGCTGCGATCCTTTAGCAACAGTCATGCCCAGGGCTTCCTGCCATATCACCACACGCAGTTTCTGGCCGCCGCCGGCTTACCCGCGCACCACCATCCCCCGTCGCACTCGCCGCACCACCAGCCACCACAGCAGCAGCAGCAGAACCACCACCCACAGCACCACCAACAGCAGCAACAGCAACAGCAACAGCAGCAGCAGGCGCAACAGAGATCCCCCATCGATGTGCTGATGAGGGTCTTTCCCAGCCGCAGGAGGAGCGATGTGGAGCAGGTGATGCAGAGGTTCCGGGGAGACGTCCTCCAGGCCATGGAGTGCATGTTGGCTGGCGAAGATTTGGGTCAGACTCCGCCGCAGGTGCCTCCATCGCCGCCTTTTCCCATGAAGTCCGCATTTTCTCCCCTGGTACCGCCCTCAGTTTTCGGATCCCCAACCCATCGCTATCACCCCTTCATGCAGGCTCATGCCAAGAGATTTCTCACTGCTCCCTACGCCGGAACTGGCTACCTTCCCGGTGTGCTCAGTGCGGCGGACATCGAGCAGTCGGAGTCGAATGGAGCCGGAGGCATTGGGTTGGATCGCAGCAGCAACGCCGGCGACTCCCAGGATTGAGGCAGCGAGGCTGAGGCCAGCGGTGCTGCCGTCTTCAGGCCTTTCGAGTAAGATTTCCTGGTGTCCACTGCTTGTGTCCCCAATGCTGGCTACACTGCGAAAAGAAATCACTACTAAATTCGAGAATAAAATACCTTTGTTTACGTTCATGAGAAGAGTACAGATCTTAAAATTTAAACGTTTATATTTATCTATATTTTTGTGTATAAATACTTTTCAGAGACTTTTTAACCTTAATTTCAAAATTTTTAAATTTTTGTAATGTTCTTCTCCAAATCAAAAAAATGTTTTCCTGATTTTTGAAGAATTTCTTTTTGCAGTGTAAGGCAACGATTTGTCCTGGCTATGCCTATAAAAATAAGTGTAAATTATATTTACCCTTAAACTTCTAGCACAAGTATTGTAAAATAGAAACCATATAAACAATATGTTTAATGAATTAAAAATTAAGAAAACAATAAACTCGATCCCAGTTAAGAGCCCTAAGATGTACTTGTTTAGCTGAAATTAATATTACACAGACGATGAGATTATTGTGTAAGGGATTGTTTGATCGCATCCAACTAATTTAGATATATCCGTGTGTACCATATAAATACGAGCATGTATAATTATATTAAATATCATATTATGTCCTAGATAAAGTACATTTCAAACACTGTGTTAAAGTATTTAATAAATCTATAAAATAAATCAATAAAATTAAATGAAACAAAAAATTAACGTTTGGTTTTTCTGGGAAGCTTTGGGTGGACATGCTGAACAAATATTCGAATGAAATTTGTATTTTTATCTTGTGAAAATTTATATACTCCTTACAGAGAAAGTGTAAATTTTTGTATTTATTCAAGATAAAAATATTAAAGTAAACGTCATACCTATTTATTTAATACATTCATCAGCTAAATATTTCCTAAGCTTTTGCCTTATAATTTGTTTTTAAAAACGATTTGTTCACCACATTGTTTGCAATCGCTTAGAGCCCTAATTACCCATTTTGGCCCACATTAAATTCCTGACTAATCAGAGCATTAATAAAAATGTATAATAAAAACTGCTATTGTTCATCAAATCGTTTAAGCTAAGTAAATATTAATTTTCGCAGCACGTAGCCCGTAATTTATAATCGTGAGAAGATAATCGGAAAACAAAGGGCTGCCCACAAACACCCCCTGCGAATAGAATACAAAACTACTGCAAAACCGACCAATTGTAAAGGCCACCCACGAACCGAAATTCCCAACTGGTCATCACAAAGGACGATGGCCAAATAATAATGCGAAGCGTTAATCCGCATCATCATTATCTATTTGCCACTATTTTGAGGGCAACGCCACACGACCCACCGAAAACACCAGGAAAACTATTCCGGAAAAGTGTGAAATCCTTTTTCACATAAACGGGTCGAGCTGTTTTTGTTTTCCCCATTCAAACACGCGACACGATAAACAAATTTATAATAAAACTAATGCCCACACACTCGCACGCATGACCAGCACAATTCCAGAAACTTTACAATAGCCGAGAAGGGCCAAAGGACTCGACCCACAACCACACCGACACCCACACCCACGAAGGGGACAATAATATCGGTTACACACATGCCGAGTGCAAATTACAAAACTATTTTCCAACATGCGACTGAATGGATAACAAAATTAAATTATTGGATATCAATTTGTCCATTGTGCGCCTTGCCAAACTCGAAAAGTCAACAGCAACAAGGATGGCCAGGATGTGTGGCCATCCTCACTCCCCCTCCCGTATTTATGTGTGTGCCCAAACAATGGCTCTATGTACCATTGTCAGGGACCAACAATGCCGGTGGGTTAGGACATCCCAGCCGCAGCTCGAGTGGACAATGGCCAGCACAAAGGCGGGATATACGGGGGGAATGCGGTTAAGGAGCACAGGACACACTGCCGTGCCCGGCCAGTCAGTCAGCCGCTCGCTGGAGGACGAGCTGTCGATAATATCTTAGAGTCGCAGCGGTCCATGTAGTTATGACCGAACAATGAAGCTGGAGGAGAGCCAAGAGCAGTGCTGTTAGTTTAGCTCTTTTTTGTTAAGACCTGGTTACTTACGCTCTGGAAAATGCAGGGAAATCTGGATTTTAATGTGTTACAAAAAGAATATTAATAAGTCAGTAAAAGCCTTAATACTTTCCATTGAAAAACACGAGCCAACAAAAACGCATGGTTTAAAAAAATTTCAATTCTAAAATAAAACATGATCTTGGTTTTTATTTTTAAACATTTTTAAAAGAAAAGGAAATTAAAATATATATTTAATGAATCAATATTACATTTAAATTAAACTTTTCAAGTGTTAATAGCTTTGACATGTATAAGTTCTTATAAAAACATAGCTCAAAAATAGCTCAAAATGGACAACACAAGAAAAGAGCAGGAAACAGGAGCAGAAGCATCCGCAGGAGCAGCAGGCAACATGCATATGCTCCTCGAGTGGCGGGCACAAAATGCATACAATGTCAGGCATGGAAATTCTTGATAATAGACAATGAATTAATAGCAGGCTTTTACCAGGGGGGGAGACAGTGAGCCAACAAACAATCTAATCCTGCCAACCGACCAGCAAATCGACAGATCGAACCTCAGATACAGCCCAGAGGCAGTGGGAACAAAGTACATACAAATGGGGAAATTCGGAAAGGGTTTCTGCTGGCAGATGGCACATGCCTCTTGCGGCCTCGAGAAGTGCCGTCAATTAAAAAGTAAACGAGTGGCAAGCTCTCCGCAAAGAAACGCCCAAGAAGTGGTCCACCCCAAGGCCACGAAACGAATCCTTCCCAAAAGGGTTACTTAACAGCTTAAGATTAACCGGGGCATATGTTTTTCCTGGCTAATTCGAGGTGGTCTGGCGGGGATTCCCCCCGGCATTAGATTCACTTATTTGTTATTATTTGCTTTTCCACATTTCGAATGTGGAAGGCCCAAGATCACAAGATGCAGCGACTCATTGGGTAACCCAACCTGCGGCTTGTCACTCGGAGGGTCAGAGGCCATATAGCAACAACTAATTTGGCAGCCACAGCCTCCCCCAAAAAACAACCCCCTCCTCCTCCTCCTCCTTCCAGAAAACGAAGCTGTTTTGTTTTTCCAACAGACAGCACGGAAAACCATCCGAAGGAAGGATGAGTGAAAAAAAAAAACCAAGAAAAGAAAACAAATGCCATTTCAAGTAGCAAACGTGTAAAGTAGGTGGCCCAGACCTTTTTGCCGTCGCAGACTCAGAGACACAGTGGAACCAGCAATGGAATAGGGAATTTAATGATTGATTTAATGAGGATCATATTTATATAAAAAGTTACCCTTCTGTTGTGAATTTATCATTTATTTTACAACAAACTGCAATTGATTTTGAATTTTATTTTATTGACGAATTTAAATCTGTGGAAATAGCTTTACCCTAACATTTTAAAACAACATTATTAGAGTAACCTACTTCTTCTTATTTGAAACAAACTAATCACATCTGAAAATATTTAAGGTTTTGATGGTGATGTTAAATTTAAAATATTCTTGACAAAACAAAAGCCCTTCCAAATATTGTATTTTCTTTGACAATAGTTTATTGGATAGCGAACATTAATGCAATTATCCATTTGCTAAACTCGAAAAACACATACCCATTTATATAATGTTTATAATGGTGATTTACAAAGCACGAAATTAAATCTTTGAGTGATAGCTCTTGAAAAGTATTGCAACCATTTTGAAATTAACAGACCTTCAAGAAGATTTTATGAGTCGTTTACCATAGTATAGTAAAATATGAAAATTTTTTTTTATTAAATCTAACCCTTTAATTTCCCACTGTGCTTTGTTTTTTTTGGGGCTGGGGCAGTTTGTCAGTCAGTCACAGTCGGCTAATAAGCAGAGAGTCCATCAGCAATAGTGAAACCTGCGCGGCCCGTTGAGCAACTGCCAAAACGATGAGAAATCAATTTTTTTGGATTCATTTTCGGATCGTCCGGGGTTTGTTTTGTTTTTGATTTTCGGATTGTTAGTTGTGTTTGCCGCCCAAGCAGCCAACACATGATACGACCATTTCATTTCGTTTCATTACCATGTGCGCATCTGTGAGTGCGGATGGGCACATGATTTAATACAGTAGCTGGGATGGATGCCTAATGGCTCACCCCGACGACCTGTTCTTTGATGCACTCACTCCGCGCTTTGTTTACACAAAAATTCATAATTTACATATTGTGTGTGTGTTTTGGTAGGTGTTTTTTGTACCGAATGTTGTCTTTTGGATGATTTTTTACATTTGCCCGGGGGCCTGCTCAATAGGAGCTGTTCGATTCTTTCATCCTAGCCGCCCCCTCTTTATGGAAATATATGTCGCTGATGGCAACTGTACCTTAGGATATTTTTAAGTTCCCTGAAAACCCACCCAAACTATGGCAGTTGAAGAGTGCTAAATGGATTTTAAATAGCGTGGGTCGCATTCGGGGTTGTTGCACTCCATTGTTTGCATATCCACGATCCTCGTCAAACGATTTGAATTTTGGTTTTTCCACTGCGTAAATGTCACGTGTAGTCCTCGTCTCGTCTGTCGCCTGTCTCTGCGGTTGACATCAACGTGTGATTCCGGAGGGGAGGTGGTTGGGTGTTTGGGTGGTTCAGTGGTTGCGATTGGCCTGGCTGCGTTGGGGTTAACCGAGTTAAGAGTGCGATAAATATCTAAATGCCGTGATTTGCCTCATCAAGGGGCGTTGATGTTTATCCAACAGTGTATTTGTTTGTTTAATTGACAACGGACACGGTTGTGAGTGTGACGAGTCCTTTGTGCAGGACACGTGGAATGCTGTGGTCCGGGTCAGGACCTGACTGATCTGACTTGGGACTGCGAATAATTGGCACGCGTGAACCAAGTACTGATTTAGATATAATGCCGATTGTTTGATGTTTTTTGAGGGGTTATTTCAAGGATTATTTTCTTTTTAAACATTACAGATAATTAAAAGAGAATTGTTTAAAGTAATTTTTAAAAATTCATATATTTGGAAGATATTTATATTTGTTTCGTTAAGAGATGTTTAATTGATATAGATAGTAATTCATTAAGTTGACATACAAAATAAAGAAAAATAATAATAGTGTTTTATTTTAAGGAACCGTGGCTTTTAAGCCCTTCAACACCTTAAAAAATAAATTGAAATGCAACTGAAATGTCCAACACTAAAAAGCTATTCTCTACACTATATCCCTGCACTTGAGCCACAAAAGGCGGATAAAAAACAAACAAAATACAATATGCAAAATAAATGCTCAAATAATACAGAGAGTCACCGGAGAACGGAGCACGAAAATGGCAACGTAACTCAAGAGCTACTCCAAAAGCGAGCGGAGGAACAAAGGAGCAGCCAAAGTGAAAAAGGAACAGGACGAAACAATACAGACAGCTGACACACACGCACGTGAAGAGTGCAAAAAAAAAAACACTATTTAAAATAATATTTAAATAAACCGTGAACGAGTCAGGCAGTTAAAATAGTCAAAGGAAAAGCACAACATTGTACAAAATAAATAAAAACATAAAAAAGCACTGAACAAAATATTGTTCTTTATACTACTACACAAAGTTTATAGATTAAATTATTAAAACAATTATTATTTCTAAGCTAACTATTCCTTATTTTTAACAACAGGAAACATATAATAAATAAATTTTATATATAGCTAAAGAGTTATCATATTTTTTACTGTGTGAATAAAAAGGATAAAAGGGGAGGATGGGGGCGTCAGTGAGGCGACAAGCGGCCAGCGGACTAAATAAAAAATAATAATGGAAGTTATACATTTTATTTCACAGACGAATGGCAGCAGGACAGCCAAGGACTCCGCGTCCACAACTGGCAGCCAACCCCTTTGGAATGTTGACAAGCAGCAGCAGCAATACAAAAAAACAAAAAAATAATCAAATAAAACTGAAAAGGATTCGCTTTTGTGTGCTTTGTTGTTCGAGTAGTTTTCTGTTTCCCTCTGTGTGTGCGTGAGCTCAAAGGAAATAAATGTATTGTATTTGGAAGCGCAGCTACAAATAAAATTTTAATCAAAATGTAGTTGAGTGTTGAAGGGTTGTTCTGCGATTGTGTTCCAAGTTGTGTATGTGTGTGTGTGTGTGCGGATTGTTTCTGTCAATCAGCAGCTTCAGCTTCTTTTGTTACTGCCGAAGGATACAACTGATATTGATTTCGAGTTTGCGGCAAAGCACAATGGATGAACAGCAACGGTGGCTCAGCCAATGGGAAAAGTTTCAAAGATACACACACACTGGCTCACTCCCATACAAATGGCAGCCGGAAACGCTCACCAATACACGAGCAGCGAGCACTTCCAGCATAGTTTCATAATTGCAAAGGGGATATGGCGCTGAGCGGCAATCAGCAGTCTCTCAGTCTCTCCTGACCACTTGGCATTACAACGCCCCCTTTTTTTTTTTTTACCAAACTTAAACCCAAACCCAAACACACACTCCCCTGCACACACATAGGGAGGTACTTATGTATCAAACAGCTGAGGACAAAATAATAGCCAACCAACTTAAGGCACTCCCTTTTGTACAACGGGTTTTTAATGGCAGTCTAAACTCCAATTTAAAAGCTTTTTAAAATTATTAAACAATGCCACAAGTAAATAACACTATAATAGAAGGCTTAATGACATTTAAATGTATATGTGCTCTGGTTTTAGCGATGCAATTTAGTTATATTTTCACTGAACAGAACATTTATAAGGCTTAAGTAGGTACATTAAAATTTTAAAAGCTGTTTTTAAAGAAATTAAGTTTCGATTGAAGTCATGGGTAGAAATGTAATTAAAAGCATTCCCCATTTTAGCAGAAGCAGTATTTTATTTTATCAATATTTCATAATTAGTTTAAGTATAGTTTCAGTAATCTAATTGAAATTATGTTGTCTTACTTTTTTTTAAGAGTTCATGCGCATATTGCAATTATAAAACTTTACCTTACAAGCATTGTGCTTTTATACAAGTAAATGCGTGTTTTTATTTAAGATTGTGCTTATACCTACTTTATTTTTTATAAGCTTGTGCATTAATAATTTAAACCAAATGGGAAGCCACTCAAAGTCTTTATAAATTGACTGTTTAGAATAAAGATACACGAGCTATAAAGTTTTACCTAATATACAAGAGCTATTTTAAGTTTAAGTTTCTATACTATAATTTACTGGCTTGAAGGTATCGAATATTATTCGAAACAAATAAATAAACTTAAGCTATAGTGTTGACCGCATCTGTGGATGCAGGCATTTATAGTACATAGTTTGCGTTGTTACTTCGTCCTGTGAGCGGCATGCGACATGTTTCTCTACCGGAGGCAGCTTCCAGTTTCCAGCTCCCAGCTCTGCCAGGTCTCCCAGCTGGTGGCGAATTTCATTTGAATGCCGTCCAAACTGCTTGTTGGCATTGCACACCAACGGGGGGTGGCTATGGCAATGGCTCAGTCCAATGCCAGGCTGAAACTCAATTAAAATGGCATTTAAATCATGCGAACTTCTTGTTCTGCCAGCGCCCAACACCCCGATCGAAAATTCCTTGGTAAGTTGCCTCAATCGACTTGACTTGTGGGCTTTTGTTTGGCATTTTTCGGTCCGGAATTGTTAATAATTTGTAATGACACGCGCAGTTAACCGAATGCCTCCTGCTAATGGTTATCGCCTCTCAAAGCGTAACCGATTTATTCCGGACACAAAGGATGCACTCCGAGCAGCCCCTGCATCCTTTGTCTCTGACTCTAACTCTTGCCCAAGGCACTGGCCTGGAAATGGGCACATGTCTGCAATTTACTCAGATTTTTATTCAAATTGTGTTTATAAGTTGCTGTAGCAAAAAAAAGTTATTAAAAATGCGAGATAAAGAACCCAAAAAAGTTTGGGAACAGAAAAGTATTTTATATTGAAATTCAATGCTGTCTGAGTGAGAATTTAATAAAAATAACCAATGAAAGACTTTTAAATGCCCTAATTTTTTGCACGTATAATTAAATGTTATGTATTTACATATGTACTTATAGATAAATAAAGATATTCATCAACTTAATATGACAAAGATAAATATATAACGTAAGAACTTGTAATTTCAGCAAAGATACTTATACTTTCTCAGCTTTATTTATAAGTCAAACAACCCTTGAAAAATCAGTAGAATTAAGAAATAAAAAAGGTTATGAAGCGGGACATTAACGGCTCTTCATATAGCGACCGCAACTATGCCAAATGGGAAAATAGAAAAAAGGCAAGAAAAGAAAAAGCACATTTGCATATTTATCTTTTTTCGGTTATATGCTGCCTGGCTGCTGGCTGCTATAACATTAGCATTTGTGGAAAGGATAATGTGCCACCCAGCCGCTCCTTTCAGCCCCATTCCTGGCAGGGTCGTTTGGCATTTTTCCACTGGCATCTTCACGTACTCCACATCCTCATGCACAGGATGAAGTGTGTAAGGGGTAACTGAGTGACATCCATTTGTTTAGGTTTGGGGACGGGAACAAGGCGTGTGCATGTGCTTAAGAGCCTCGTTAACAAAGTTATTTTGTCTTTTATCGCCCGCTGCTCGCTTCTCGGCGATGTCAAAACATAATTTGCCATGTGCCGCATTAACTTATCCGCATTACCAGGCATTTCGATTTGACGTCATGCGTGTGACATAGTACAATTTATATTCTGGCTCGTGTTGGCATCCGTGGCGTATGAGCAATGTTAAGCGAGGTGCCTTGTCATTCTGTTGCAGCTGAATGTGATCGTGTGTAGTATGTATTTTGTTTGGTAAATGGAGGAACAATTCCTCGCACGGCCTCGCCCACACGCACAACTAATCTTTTGTCGATTCACTTAATTGAATTGCCCCGTCAGGCCTACCAAATATCAATTACCACCACAATTATCCACACAAAGGACGTGGAGGAGGAAGTACTCTGCATTTAATTGAATTACAATTTCACATAAAAATCCCCAAGAGATAGATTCTCGGGAAATCGCTTAGCATGGGTGCAGGATGCGGCTGAATTGAGGCGAAATTTAAGATGCCGCGCCTGCGCACACAACTCAACAACCCCAATTGCAATTGGCATCGGTTTCGGTTCGGTTCGGTATCGGTATCGAATAATGAAGAATGCTTACAACTTTTTAACACATTGCACAAAGGACGCGAACAAAGGAGCTCACATACCACACAACAAACACATAGCTCAGTTCTTTGTGGCCACTCGCGTGTTCATTGTGATTCCGATTATTGAAATGCGCACATAATGCCAACAAAACGAAGTTATGTGTAAAGTATACATGTACAATACATAAGTTTATACCTTCAAGTGATTCGCGCCGGCTCTCCATTGTGCTGGCCCTTCGAAACTTCGGAACTCCGGAACGCAGGCGCAGCCATCGCATAATGGCCGCCGATCCCAAGCTAAAGGACACTGAGGAAAAAGCATCCTGTAGAATGATCAATTCAAGTTTTAATTGAAGAATATTGGAGTTTTTTAATCAAAGTATTTTTGAGTGATTTTCTTTTTTAAGAATAACTATTTCCGTTGACTGATAATGAGATCGCCTTATGTTTTTAGGGACTTGCCTTTAATTTGAGACATTTTTCTACTAAAATACTTTTAAGAAAGTATACATAACACTTAAAATCTAAGCCAGAAAGTCACGAGTGTGATAAGTACTTTTAGAATTAAAATTTCAGAAACTCTAAAGTCTTTTTATTGGTTTAGTATCCAATTTCATACAGAACTTCTTGGTATCCCACAAATTTTATTTCAGTGCATTACCAACGACTTGGGAGAGCGGGTGCTGGCAGATGAAGCCTTAGAAGCTCCGAGAAGTACACTTAATTCCAGGAAATTTAATCTTTAAATGCTGCATATAATATACATTAAAATCGTTTTGTGCTCGAGTCGCGTCCACTTCAGATGTGACTTGAAATGCAGGCAGATGGAAAGACGTTTTATGTAGCTAAATGAGGTTCCAAATTGGAGGGAAAGAGGGACTTACTTTAAATACGTTACTCAGTTTTGGCATGCATTTTTAATTGAATGCTTTTCTCAATGATTATGCACACTTTAATACATGAAAACTGAGTTTAAGTTACTAGATATAAAAATCGAAGAAAAAATACGGATTACACAAAGATAACGACGTTCTTAGCATACTTGAGAAATAATTTTTCTCGATACTTAATTATTTATTTATCAATTTATTCTATTTCATATTGCTATTGTTTGCTTTCGACGAATAAATTAAGTAAACATTACCGATTAATCCGTTTTGAGTAGAGCTTAAAATTAATTTGAAATTGATAATTGCAAAACCAAAATGCCAATAAAACAATTGTGAGATAGAAATTTTTCATTGATCCAATATAGGAAAGCCCCAAAGAGTGAGCACCCCTGTTTTATCCATCACATTTTGGCACTGTCACAATCTACATTCAATAAATATAAGATAAATTTCAATTTTCAATGACACCCCACCAGCCACAACCGCCTCGTTCATCTATACAATAGCCCTCGAGCATAATTCAAAATGCCAGTAAAACATATTTTCCGAGCTCCGAATCAAACTCGGTGGGGAGACAAGGCAGGCATTTGTGCAAAAGTATTTCAAGCGAAAAATCACACTTTGACATTGTCTGCTGGCCCAGTGGAATAGCGCTGCCCTGGGAGAGCAGGAGGATTGGGGTCGCTCTACTCGACGCGACTCGGGGGGTGACTGGGTGTTTGATCTGCTGGTGTTGTCGGTCAGACGTCGACGGCAGCACGGCATAATTATTGCCAATAAACGTCGCCCTTTCCTCCAAGTTTTCCCCCATCCGGCAGAGGCATTTCCCCGGCTAAATAGAACGCCCCTTTTGTGGGACGGGACGCGATGCCACGGGCGCAAAAACACTTTGTAATATTTAGGCCAGGAAGAGAGATGGAATTCACTCGATTTTGGGATGGTTACATTGAGAAAAATTAAATTTCGTATAAATGTGCAACGAATAAATAAAATAAGACTACATGTAAGAAATATTCTGAAGAGTTTAACCTTAAAAAAACGAATTAAGTGTACTTAAAAATCAGAGTTTTTGTAGGTCCCATTTTTTTTGTTCTTGACAATTACAATTTTATTAAGTCAAAAATTTAGAATAAGTAGATCATAAATTATTTCAATTTAGACAATAAATTAGTAACATACCTATACTTAAAGCCTAAAAAATATATGTTACTTACTCAAAATAGAATTTAAATTATATAAATCAAAAAATTTTCCAGGAAAGGGAAAACCGTTTTAAAATCTTTTTTGGTGAGTTAAAAATTTTTTTAAAGTAAAATAAGATGTTTTTTTCTTTCTCTTTCGCGACGTTAAGATTTATTAAAATGATCAATTACACCAATAACCAATTTATTAATAACTTTCTAATTTGAAACCTAATTTCAGATAGTATTTTTTCCGCGTGCGGATGCCCGTGTCAAAAGGCAAAAGCCAGCAATGATTGGTGGGGTGGTTGCGGGTGCGTGGCATATTTCTGGTGGTGGATACTCGGATACTCGGATGTTTGGATGCTTGGCAGCGTCTGTGGGTGACATTCCCGAATTTCATTTGCCAACTCAGCTCAACCGCAAGCGCCCATCAAATTTCGTCACGGAGAGTGTGTAAATAAGTTCATTACACACACATTTGATTGAGAGAGCTCCCCCATTACCGGGGATCCTGGGATCTGTGGCCAGGTGTCTGCCTGCCAATTGGTAATTAAAAATCAAGAATGTATCTCGACTGGCAACACAATCATTTAATTCAATTTTCGGGCCACGCTCAACTGACTTTCCCTCAAAATACGAATTCGAAAACATTTGAAAAGGTTTAAGGACGATGGATAGGATGGGATCGGTTTGCGGTGGATTGGGCATTGTGTGCTCGTGCCCGATGGCCAAGGATAACTGTCTGAGCCTGGCAAGACAAATGGGGGTGCAAATCGCTTGCGGAGCTCACTCACTCATCACTGACCCGAACTCGGGCCCACAGCAGTTGCGGATGCATTTAATTTATTATTAGAATTATTTATGACAAATGCTCGGGGAGGGGTGATAAAAAAGCCGTTATTGTTAAGTTTATTAGAGCAGGCCGGCGATCCGGAAGAGGAAAAGGGGTGCGTCCTCACCAGGACACTCGCACAGTGGTTGCCATTTCGCTTGCAGATGGTCATTGGGCAAACTAAGGGTTCATTGGAAATTATTCAATTATAAATACTTGTAAGTAAAAAACCAATAAACTTTGCGACTTTAACTAAAAGTATATTTTTTACCTCAAAAAAGGATCAAGATATAAATAATATAATAATCTAAAATTTCTGTTAAAACCTTTTAAAAAAGAAAAAATAACCCAAACAAAAAATAATTAAATGTTTATAGCTACCAAAAAATATTAAAAATATTTTAAAATGATTTAAAAACCACTTAGTATTCCGTAGGAATATTTTTTGAGCCACAACTTTATTTCAAATTTAGAAGCAACTTTAGATCCCTAACATCCTTTTATCACATATTTTTAAAATATGCCATCCACGGTTAACTATTCAGAAATATCCTTAAGGAAAAATACAAATTTTTCACAAATTTTCCCCATTGTATTTCTACAAAATTTCACAGTTTTGACAGACACATTTTTTTTGGGGGAAAAATTATAGTACGGTCGCAAAAAAATGATCAAAAACAGCCAAAACGCATAATTCATGCATCAGCTACATGCTACTTCAGATAAATTGCAGGACCCACAAAATAACGAGCCACACTGACCAGCAACCGCAACAACAACAACAACAACAACAATGACTTGACGCACACTTGAGCCTTTGAAAGGATAACAATTTATCACAAAAGTTGAAAAAAGGAAAATACAGGCACACAAACCTTGGTTGTATCTAGCAGCGGGTTGAATTTGTTTTCGATTTGTGAAAGTGAAATATGTTTTGGTGACATTAAGCTGACGGAATCGGGATTAGATGCAGCATCCTGCGAGGACAATGGGACATCGCTAGCCTTTATGGGCGGCACGTGCTCATCTTTCCGCTTTCAATAAGTAGCGAATTTTTTAAACATTTGAAAATGTTGTTATCCCCTCCGCTGGAGAGTTATTTAAAATTTAATTTGGCATTTGATGCTCTGGTGTTGGCATATGCCAGCATTTCGGTCTGTAAAGGATTAGCGTCTGTCACCTTCCCCCCCAGAAACCGGAAAACCATCACGATGTGAACTGGCGAAACACATAGCTTTCCTTTCGGCTACAAGGATATGCAAGGAAACGAGACAAGTCAAGACATTTTTATGCAAATTTATCTCATTACGTTGGCACTTGCTGTTGTTGCCGCTTGCAAAGTTATTTTCTGAGTGAATTTAATTAAGCTAAATTAAATATTCAACACATGGCAGCAGAGCAAGGATAACTTTTCCTTTTTCCTTCGTCCTGGCATTGACTTGAGGCCGAAGTCTTGGCTTCCCGTTAATTAATATTTATATTCAATATTTATGCATAATAACTACGCATCTTGAAGAAAATTAGGCAGTTTAAGCACGTAGGACAAGATGCTTCGATTGTCATGTAATTAAAATTAGATGAATCCACAGATCAAACCTAGTTTTATGGGTCAAATAGGATCCATTTTGGGATATTGTTCAATTTGGTGGGATTTTAAAACTTATTTATTTGCCTTTATAAGTTTTAAAAGCCTTTTTGCTTTTAAAATAATTTTAAGTATTCTGATTTACTTCTGCCACATTTTTTTTAAATTTTATAATTATTTTTCATGGACTTAAAAAAATTTCTCCTAATCTCACAATTGTATTATCTTAAATAACAAAATTTAAGGAGCTGACTTTTTAAATTATATAAAAAAATTATAGCTTTCTTTTAATGTTATTTACAGAAGAAGAAAACTGGTTTGGTTTGTTCGACTTATTTAAAGTTATATCATTTAAAATCGAAGTTTTCTTTCAGTTTTGTTACCTACATTTAAAGATATTCAAAATGGTTTACTTGTTTTTCCATATTTTCCCATATAAAGAATTCAAGTTACAAAACAGAGCCCTTAAAATGGGCATAACTAAATTTTAAGCTACCTCGAGAACGAAAACCGTGATTAGAGCACCTAGCTCAAGGGCCAGCTGCCTTTTCCGCAGGACCCTGGCTCCCTGCCTCCTGGATCCTTTCTGCCCTCGAGATCGGGACAAAGCCCGCGGCGGCGGAGCAAGGCCAGCAGTTATTTGTGGCATTTGCTCAAAGGAATTGTTTGGCTTTGCTATATCTTTTAAATACAATTTATAAAGCACGCGCCGCTGCACTGCAAATGGAAAGTAAGTGTGCGAGTGGGAGGGAGCTAAGGGAAAGAGGGAGAGGGAGAAACGCTGCACAATGGGCCAGATAAGAAGGCGGCCATTTTGTTTATGGGCCGCGCACAAAGAAAGCAGTAATAACAGGAAAGTCAAGAGGCGGGAACGGGAACGGGGGGGGGGGGGAGGGGGGTGGCGCCTCTCGCTTTTTAGTGCGAAAATAATTGTAAAATCTGCAAATGCAAAAGGTTTCCAGTGTTATTTCCTTTTAGCCGGGCCAACACAAAGGTGGCTCACAATAAAGCCGCCTCTTCAGCTAAAAAAAAACCCGAGAAAAACTGACGCCTTTGTGAGGGATTTCGGCTGCAGACTGTGTGTGTGGTAATATTGCAATTTAATTGCAGTTAAATTGCTCGCAATTTGCCCAAAATCGAGGAGATTGTTAAATAGAAATCAGCAAGGTAAACAAGCAAATGAAAAAATTCGAGCTGGGGGAAAACTAGCAGGAGGAGAAGAGGAACTCGAGTGGTTTTTACTTCGCAGGCGATTCAGTCGAGTGGAAAAAAGGTTCCAGTACACGGAAAATGTATCTAAAGGATGCACAGATCTCCCTTTTTCCACCGTCTTTGTGCGGGAAGGTTGCACTTGAGACCCCGATTTGATATCATTATTTGTTTGCCATTTGAACAGGGACACACGAACATGTGTGGAAATGTCCCCGCAGCGTTTATTTTGATTTTCTGCCGGAATAAACGCAAATAAACAAATTGGATATCAAAACGATGGACTCCCAAGCATAGATAGCATTTTTTCCCAGGCCCTTTGTTGAGTTATGATCCGCAGATAAGTATCTATTAGTTGTTGAGTACGCTAATTGCAGCTCCTGCTCCGGCATTTAACCCTTTGGCCCCTCGTAAAACGGCTCGTCCTGCCTGCAGGCAGCAGATTTATGGGCCTGGCTGCATCACCTTGGTTATTTAATTTGGTTATTGTATTCATTGACACAAAAGCCAAACCAGCCAGCCGCCTGCTGCGTGTTTTGGTGCCTTGCCAACTGCCGCCAGCAAATAAGCCAGGAAAAACAAAACATCCTCTCATTCCCCAATGCATTGAGAGGAAAAAATAAAAATATACAAGAACAGGACTTTTAAAATATTAATTTTAATTTAAACTTCTAATAAATATTTTTAAGTTAAAGTATAAACTAACAGTTAATGTACAATAGATTTTATAAATTTTGTTAAATTTGTTTCAAACAGTGGCTAAAAGATATTTCTTTAAATAATGATGTCTCATATGTACGCATGATATTAAAGCAAAAAAAAATGTATCAAAATTAATTTATCAATTCTCGATAAAATTCAAAAAAATGTAATCAATTTTGTTTGTTTTAAATCAATAAAACATATATAAATTAAACACATACATCTATTTTACAAATGTATAAAAAATAATGCACACTTTTTTTTATAAAAAAGTATATAACTTCATATAATAAATATCCGAAGTTTTGTACAGGTCATCAAGTTAAACAAAAATAAAATTGCTTATTTAATACATTTAAAATAAAGTCCCACAAAAACATGACTCAAATCGATTAGTTTTTATAAGAGCACATAATACTTAATATTTATATACAAAAAATCAGCTTTATAGAACACAATTTCTCGCAGTGCACCCATCCCCACTATTTCAAACAGCAGAAACACAAAATCCGGGGATTAGCAAAGCCGGCAGTGTGTTTTAGTTGAGTTTATGAATAATATTACACAGGCCTCACGGTGGCCAGGCCAGGAGGGGTCAAAGGGCGCCGTGGTGGAGGCCTGGCCTGGCTCATATCGACGCCAACAATGTATAATAAGCGTATCCACTTAATGGTTGCCAAGGTGCAGAGGTGGAGCGGGCGGTGGGATTACTAGCATTGTGGACCAGTGAGTGCCAAACCCGCGGTCAAATGCCAGCAAACAATGCCCCAAGGGGTGGTGGGTGTGAGTACGTGTGTGCCAAAAATCCTTTAGCCGTAATCAAGCGGAAAATAGCACAATGACTATCTACAATATATCTGGGACAATGGAAGACACAGGCTGCAGGCAGGAGGAAAACTGGCGATTGTCAGTTGAAAAACAAAAGGATTATACAGCAGACACACACACACACGCACAGGTTAATAAGTGCATGAGGGTGGCGAATATTACCGCCGGAAAGGGGCGTGGCATTGCGTACAAGCAAAACAGATAAAACAGTTACAAGATGCCAGTTACCGATGAAATTTCGGGTTGTCAACGGGTTGAATGAAAAGTCCTTAGATGAAAGGTTTTAAAAATAATAAGTTAGTACGCGTGGTTTTGCGAAAAATGGTAACATTTACCCATGTAACATAAATATTAATAAATTAACAAGTAAACAAAATAATTTAATAAAATTTTTAAGAAAGGTAACATTAATCTTTTTTAACAATTATAATTATAATTTTCATTAACGTTTTATTAAAATTGTATTTAATTGAAATGTCATTGCCAACCCTCGTAGTGTGAAAAATATCAATAAGTTGCAGACGAAATGTAGCTATCTCACTCGCCCTCTCAAAAGGACTTGTCTCTTATTTGGCATTCACATTGCGCATACGCCATGTAGGTCTTTGTATATCAGAAGGTAAATGTGTGTTGCAATTGTTGCCTTTGATTTAGAATGCAGGCATTTAAAGGTTGATTATGCGGGTTCATAATTGATATGTGTTTGGGAAGTAATTGGAATTCAATGAAGGAATATGTTTCATCAAAGGTCACTGGAATTTGGTTGCAGTTAAATTGGGAACATGAGAAGTGTATCAATAAAAGTGTGCACTCTATTAAAACTCTTATAAAATAAAATATGTGGGATTAAGTAAATTAAACCCTATTAAACTTACAATGACTTAAATATAATGAAAGAGTTAAATAGCATTTGCTGTTTCAGATTAAAAATAATTCAAAGAGCTGAGTGCGAGATAAAATGTGAAGTTCCTTGCAAGGGGGCAGAATTCCCGCAAAGATATCCCCGGAATTGCATTTCGCTGCCAAGTTCTGCTAATTGCTCGCCCGCTAATGACTTTGCTAGGCGGAATATATAGTACTGGCCGCTAACTACCGACCACGCCCACCCAGGACCCGACCCGAGCATTTGCCAACTGCCATTTGCGGCAACTAAGCGCAATTAATTAACAACCCAGGCGATTGAAATAAAACGGGACAAGGAATAGAAAAAAATTATACAAAATGTTGGTACTTCACAATGGAGAGCGTGGTGGTCATGTTCCCGCCCACGCTCACGGAGAGTTGGCTAAAGAAAATGCAGCTTAATGCTGAATTAATTCCAATTACCACACAGCTCCCTCTCTCCCTCTCCTCCATCCTTGACCATCGGGAGTGGACGAGCACACTCAGCGGGCCGGCCAGTAATTTAGCCACTAATGCGCGGAGTGCGGCCAACAAAAGCCGTCGCACGCGCTGACCTCCAGCTCAGTCCGTGTCCAGCTTACTCTGCACACTCAGAGAAAAGTCCTACTAAAATAGAAATTAACAAATTTTGTATTTGGATACTCAAAACGAGCAGTTTTTTAAGGGCTGTCTCTCTGAGGAATTTAAATTTCACCATAATACTTATAAGATCATCAGCTTCAATTTTACCAATTTAATTCTTAAGTTAACATTTAAAACTGCAAGTTTATGATTTAAAACCAGATCAATACTTTTCTTAATTCTTTAAACATTTTATATAGGGAGTTCTTTTGTTTAATAGGCCTATATTTTTAAAGATATTTTTTAGTCACTTCTTTAGGGGTTTTGAGACCACATTAAGGCATTGAGTTTTGATAATTTTTTTTATAATTTTTTCAAGTGCTTCCTGCTTAAGCGCCACTCTGCAATGCCATGGCCTTTTGTGCGAGGTTTTAACATGAATTTATTTTATATAAAAAATTCCTTTTTCCGCCAACCATCGGCCACTTGTTTGGCTTTCAGAAGCTTCACTAATTAATTATTAATTAAGTTGGAAAAATTGCCAAACACCCCGCCTCCCCTCTGCACGAAATGAAAGATGCCTTTGCATTCAGTTTGAAACTTTTGAAAGTATTCCAATTTTCTAGCATTTTTCTCGTCCGCTTTGCGCAGAAGTTTTGTGGGAGGAAAACTTTGGAGCGAGCAGGAAAAACTTTTGGTGCAATGTGTCGCCTTCCGGAGACCACGCCCCTATTTTTCCCCAGCAGCCAAAAGTTTTTACTGTCGCATTTCTCAGACTCCAGAGAACTCGGCACTAAAATGCAGGCCTTGACTAAGAAAGAAAACCCCATCGTTGGCAGGTCCTTGGAAGGGATGTGAAAGGAGGACGCCTGGCTGTGGGCTTAAACAAAAAGCACGTGTCCTGTGAAGCGCCTTTCATCATGCGAGCACTGAAACTGACCTTCCAACTCGGACACTGGCCATGTGCAAATTGTAAACTGCAAAAACATATGAAAAAAAAAAACAAGAACGAAACGCTGTTCAGAAAAGCGCAAACATTTATATTTAATTGGTGGCTTGTACTCGAGAAGTGGCCGCCCTTTTGTGGCCTTGTGTCTACCCAATTGAGTTTCAAAGTTGCAATTAGAGCAGCCTCAATGAACGACTGCCCATATTCACGGGGAGATGGAAAGTGGGTGGGTGGTCAGGTGAACTGGTGGCTGGATTCAATGGAAACATTTGAGATTGGGGCAGCCCACAGATGGGAAAACCCCAATACAGAAACAATGCACATTGAAAAGAAACAAGTCGCAGACCATTAATCTCGAATAGCATTTTAAAATATAAAATTTGTATAAAGTACTTTTATAGGGCGGGTGGTGCCACATTTGAATGGACACAGAAGTATGCTAAATTGAAAAAAATATATTTTTAGGGTAGGGAAAATATCTATATACGATTTTTTTGAAGAAAATCACTCTTTAAGCTGCACAAAATGGACTCAAAGAACATATTAGCGAACAAATTAAATAGTTGTATACCTACTTGTTTATTTTTTGTCAATTTACTGCGATAAGATATCTTCTAAAGACATCAAATTTTTGTAGATACCCATTTTATTACTATTAAATTTTTTTGTAATGTATCTTTTTTTTATTAACATTTAATAATAACACTTCTGGCAGTGGTATACCCTTTTTATATTACTTTCTTATGTTAGGCCTATCATTCAAAAAGCAATCACCGCAAAAGCAAAGGTATTTCAATTTTCCATATCCATTTCTATTCATTTACTTCAATTCGTTCCTTTTTTATTCATTCTCAACGGTTTTGTGGCTGGAAACTCTTTGAAACTAAGTACTTATTGCTGCCTGGCAAACTAACGCAATCCCGACACGAGGAAAGCTTAATGGAAATGAAAAACCAATTTGAATTTACCTTGCCTTTGACTATTTCGACACTCATGCCGTGCCACGCCCCCTTTTGTGGATCAGGCAAATGTGCCAAGTGTTTATGGGTGCACCTGAAAAAAGGATCCCTATATTATAATGGTTAATAAAAATTAAAATGGGTCTGTTTGTCACTTTTAAAAAGATTTAAAAAAAAGTTTAAAAAGTTCTATCTTTTTTAAGAAAATTTTTGTTTAAATGTAGGTAAATGTTTTATTAGATCAAAAACATTAAAATTTCTTTCTGTTTGCTGACTGATGGTTTTCCTTGGTTCAATGACGAATCCGAGTGCAGTGACGATGCCGACTCGATGATGACTTCTTTACACGACATTTAATTGAGAAATAATTGAATAGGTCGTGTCAAGTGTTTGTTTGGCGTTTGGCTGGCCGAGGTCTGGGATGTGGAACATGGAATATGGGCTGTGTGGGATCTGGGGGCTTGGGAAGTCTGGCTTTCGAGGCGAAATTAGCTTTGTCAAATCCGCTGACATGGGCACACGGGTTGAGTGGTGCGGAAAGGTCTATTGCAGCGTGAAAACGCCACTGCGAGTTGTTTAATGAAGTAGTCACAGTCGGCGGAGAAAGTCGAAGGCCCTTCGATTTCCCACCACTAAAAACAAAGCCCAGTGGCGCAGTCAAAGGAAAGGTGGAAAAAAACACACATCCACAAAAGGGAATTCGCATTCACGTGTGATTGGAATGTTCAATAATCGTCCTGAAATCCTGGTTGAGTGTGGGCGGGGCCTGGGAAATTGTCGCCCGGTGCAGTGAGCCGCGCACTTATAATTGCAGTTGCAGTTTAGCCGATTGTGTTGTGGATTGGGAATTGGGGGAATTAAGAAAAACATATGCACAAGGATGCACAAGGGGTAAACTTTTTGGAAAAGTAAAAACATAATTAAAAAAATTATTATTCGAAGTGGTTAAGCTTTTAACACAAAATCATCGATTAAAAAGGACATTTTTGATACAGCTTATCGGGTTTAACTCATCCTGAAATTATTTATATTTATTTAATACAACTTAATATGGATTTATAGTCTTTTATGGATTTATATTTCCAATTAAGCTCAAATAAAAGGAAAAACACCTGCCATATTACGCACCTAAAATGATATTTACCTTTATCACGCTGTTTATTCAAACGTGACTCTTAGTCTTAATTACCCGGCCATTCATGAACTTGAACTCGCATCCCAGTACAGGTGTACTGATATTATGGACCATTTTAAACTGCTCATACTTACTATTTTGTTGTATAAAGTTTTTATAGGCACAACAAATTTCAGTTGGGATCACCGACTACGTCAAGAACGGATGCTCCCGCGATGACAATAATTACACCGTCGTCAGACCCATTTTCCATGAATTCTAGGTTAATGCCAATGTCGCATCTAGAACAGGTTTCTCAAACCAGAGTGTTCTATAAAAGAGCTGTGTTCATCAGAACTTGCTCCATTTATAAAGTTTTAGCTGTCGAATACAGAATGAATCATTTAAGATTGGTGATCATTTGCTGGAGCTGTCTGCTCATCATAGTTGCCACAAAAACAAAGGCAGTTTCGGTTTGGAAACTTCCAACTACGGAACAAGTTCACAAGGATCTCGAAAACTGTCGTCAAGAATCCCTAGAAGATGATGCAGCCACCTTGAGATGTTTGGTTACAAAACTGGGTCTTTGGACAAATGAGAGTGGCTACAATGCCAAGCGGATAGCAAAGATCTTTGCTGGCCACAACCAAATGGAGGAACTAATGCTGGTGGTGGATTACTGCAACAGGAAGGAGGAGCAAAGAACCCAATTGGATAAATGGGCTTACCAGGCCTACGAGTGCGCTACTTCGGGAGAGTTTGGCCATTGGGTCAAGGACTTTATGAGTCAAAAGAAAGAAGACTAATAAAAATTAATTATTTTTAAGGTAAAACCCGTGTGTGAAAATTATTTATTGTATTTCATTTAACCTCAACCAAAAAATAATGAAGTAAAGATTTTAAATAAGCTTTAGAAAATCACTTGTGGAATAAATATACATAACATAAAAAAATACCCAAAATTTGCAATATAGAAATAATTACGTTCAAATAGATAATAATATTCTTATCAAATAATTAAGCTTATAATTTTGTTCGAGCAAAAATTCCGTTTCAATTTTTCACACTATACTGGAGCCATCTGTTGCTGAGTAGACGCGTAAAAAATTCGACAGAATTTAAACTAAAGTTACATAGCATTCAGTCTGAGAGAGTAAGCAAATTGCTGTAGAAATCGTTAAATTTAAAAGCATTCGTTTTTAAAAGGAATTTGCTGCAAAAAAAATTGTTTAATGTACGCTTTTTTTTCAAAGAAGTAATATAAATTTATAAATTTATAAGTTTACTTACAGAGTTTATTTTTTATTAACAAATTGAACTTTAAACAAGGGATCAGATGGGTCTGGTGAGTTAGAATTGTCGCAGTTCTACCCCCGGAGGCAGCGCTGCACCAGGCGCAGATTTGCGTTTATGAAGCATATGCCGGCGTGGTAGGCCTTCGAGCAGGAGTCGCCCTCCTTGTGGGACTCGGGGACGCAGTGGACGATCTTCTGGAGCGTCTCATTCCAGTCATTCTCGCGAGTGGTTCCGACCACCTGAATATGGATCTTGTGCACATCGAAGCCGTGCTCCACATCGTAGAATCCGAACTTCTGGAAGATGCACTCCAGGTAGCAGTGGGTCACTGCGTCATCGGGATACTGCCACGCCTTGTACTTCTCCACGAGCTCCTCACCGGCGTGCACCTTCTCGGCACAGTATGTGCGATAGGTCACCAGATCGTCGTGGGTCTTCAGCACATAGGTTCCGTCGTCGTCGTCGTCTTGATGATCGTGGCTGGCCAACGCGAAAGTCAGACCCAGAAGGAGGACAATGAGGACCTTCATTGTGTTTTTACTCTGTCACAATTGCAACTGCAATTTGTGCTGCGCTCATCATCCGTCTTTATAGCCAGATTCTTTTTTTAGCTCATAAAGGTGCTTTCATTTCATCTACCTATCAATCTCGCAGGTGATTGACTGGCCCATCGATTACCCTTATCAAAGGGCAAAGGCCGTCGGGCAACGATAGACAGATGCAGGTGCTATGTTCCAGATGCACGGCTGTCAACAAGCCTGACTCACAGCTTATCACAAAAGTGACGTGACTATGTGCAAGTTCCAAACGAATGAAATTTCAAATTCTAATAATGCAGTGGCGCCATCTGTGTGAAGGTGGCAAAAGCACTTTGTTCGATTTTACAGCAGTCAGTTTTGTACTGTCTATGCCACCTATATAATTCACTTAGCCAAGTGAAGGATTTCAAAATACAAAAAAAATATATAAACTAAGAAAATAAACAAAAAACACTTAAAAAAATACAAAAAAAAAAATAAAATACAAAAATCAACAAAAATTTGTAAATGGGACCATCCTATTACCACGTCCTCGTCGTTGGTCCTGGGGCAAGCTATATTTTGATGTGGATTTGTTAATAACAAATTGATTGTGTATGTGAATACAAAAACTTTAATACATACCATTGTTTTCATCGACGTTTCTTCGAGTGTTTAAGATATACACAACCGAAAAATACACAAATTTTGTGTTTGTCGAGCTCTTGCTTACAAATTACTTATCGAATGCAAATGATCTGTATGGCAAAGTTAAAGATTAGTTTGTTGGTAGTGATAATTGGTATCAAACATCCAAATCGGCCGACTACAACCCGAGATATGAAGAAATCTAGTAAAGGCCTTTGAACATTTTTTTCTTAAACTTAAAAAAATCGTTAAAAAAAATTCGCTTAAAAAAAATTTTTTTTTGTATTTTTTTAATGTAGAAAGCTAACTTTACCAGAAAAAAAAAATTTTTCGGTCCGGTTCAATGTTTTTTTTTTATGTTGTAATTTAGTCTTGAAAAAAATTACATTTACAAATATCTCGCGAAACCGATCAGCTAGGATTTACTTCTCTTCAGTTCTGTAATCTGGGGACACATATGAACCGATTTCCATCGTTAGTTTTCGTCACCATTTTCATCAAACCTGTGACCTCATGGGGCTCACTGTGTAGAAAACAAATTTAAATAACATAAAAATATACCCCAAACTTGCAATACAGAAAAAAATGCGTTTTAATAGATAAAATCCCATAATAATATTCTTCTTAAATTATTTAGCTTATAAATTTGTTTGGAAACAAAATTCCGTTTCAATTTACTATACTGGCGCCATCTGTTGCTGAGTAGACGCGTAAAAAACTCGAGGGAATAATAGCTAATAGTCATAGTAGTCGTTAAATTTAAAAGCATTAGTTTTCAAAATGAATTAGCTGCAAAAAATAATAGTTAAATGTAAAATAGTTTTTCGAAGAAGTAACTACAGAGTTAAGGAATATTTTTTATTAACAAATTGAACTTCAAACAAGGGATCAGATGGGTCTGGTGAGTTATAACCGTCGCAGTTCTAGACCTGAACGCTGTGCTGCACCAGGCGCAGATTGGCGTTCATGAAGCACATGCCGGCGTGGTAGGCCTTCGAGCAGGAGTCGCCCTCCTTGTGGGTCTCGGCGCAGTGGGCGATCTTCTGATGCGTCTCATCCGAGTGATCCGCCTGAGTGGTTCCGGCCAGCTGAACATGGATCTTGTGCACATCGAAGCCGTGCTCCACATCGTAGAATCCGAACTTCTGGAAGATGCACTCCAGGTAGCAGTGGGTCACTGCGTCATCGGGATACTGCCACTTCTTGTACTTCTCCACGAGCTCTTCACCGGCGTGCACCTTCTCGGCACAGTATGTGCGGTAGGTCACCAGATCGTCGTGGGTCTTCACCACATAGGTTTCGTCGTGGTGGTGATGATCGTGGCTGGCCAACGCGAAAGTCAGACCCAGAAGGAGGACAATGAGGACCTTCATTGTGTTTTTACTCTGTCACAATTGCAACTGCAATTTGTGCTGCCCTCAGCATCCGTATTTATAGCAAGATTCTGTTTTTAGTTCATTAAGGTGCTCTGATTTCATCTACCTATCAAATTAACCTTCTCGCAGGTGATTGACTGGCCCATCAATTACCCTTATCAAAGGGCAAAGGCCGTCGGGCAACGATAGACAGATGCAGGTGCTATGCTCCAGATGCACGGCTGTCAACAAGCCTGACTCACGGCTTATCACAAAAAATGACGTGACTATGTGCAAGTTCCAAAACGAACGAAATTTTAAATTCTAATAATGCAGTGGCGCCATCTGTGTGTAGGTGGCAAAAGCACTTTGTTCGATTTTACAGCAGTCAGTTTTGTACAGTCACTTAGCCGAGAAAGGCTCCTGACATCCATGCCACCTTATTCACTTGGCGGGCTAAATTATATGATTCAAATCCTAAGGTAAACCTTTTTTAAAAAAAGAAAACATTTTTAAATGCTTAAAAGTTAACTAACATATAATAAATATAAGTCTTAACTTGTAGCGTTAGGATATAAATAAATGGAAATTAGTTAATGAATATTATATTAAATTATTATACTCCCTAACTTATTTTGAAAACAAACATCTAGTAAACACTCGGCTAGGTCACCTGAGTTTGCAGACCCATTATGCCAATCAAAACAAAAAGAAAAAAAGGGAAAGCGAAAGCTTAGCCGAAAGCCAAGAAGAAGAAATCGCGGCAGGAGGTCCCGCCCACAACGAAGGTTTATATCGGTATATCTAACAGCTTCAGCAGATCTTAAAATTGCTGGATTGACCCCACAACTGGCACGAGTGCGTGGGAGGGGACCGGATCGGCTCACTCTTATCACCGCTGACAGTGAACGTGACTGCGGCAAATTAAATCAAACTATCATGCAGCTGAGATGGGGGTGTACACTCAAAAACTATTTTTGATGTAAAAAATAAATCAAACCTACTAATTAAAATTTATATAACTTTTTTGGAAAAAAAGCAAATTTTTGATAGTTTTTAATAGCTTACTTATGGGTTTCAGGTATTTGTATATTGATTTGAAAACGTGGTAAAAAACATCTCTTTTTAAAGTTCGTATTTCTAGTTATAAATAAAATGAAAGAAACGTTTTATTTATGAAGTCTTTTGTAGAACACAATTAAAAACTGTTACCAATTCGATTAAAAGAAAAATATTTAAAGACAAAGCTTTAAGATTAACTTTTATCGTATGATCCCTATTTACCTACATTTTTTTAAGAGTGTCTAAACATGTATAAACAATCTGGTAAACAACAAAGTGTGGGGGGCATGACAGCTGGTTAAGAGCGACTTAAAACACCGTGGAGCAAACTCTACAAGCGTTCTGAACTTTGAGTCGCAACGAAACGAAAGTGAAACTCGGTAAGCCCATTTGTTATGGCCGAGAATAAAGAGTTGTTGTGAGTGAAGCTGACAATTGCATTTCCAGAGTGTCGAGAGCTGAACAAATTCCTAGCCCACTTTGGTTTTCATTCCGCCTCTATTCTACACTTTCGCCCGGTTTATTGCATTCATTTAATGCCGCAAAGCAATTAAATCGAAGCTAATGAAAATGCCTCCTCCAATGGGAAAGCATTTGGATTTGTTTAAATTGTGTTTTAGTATCAATTTACTCGAATTGGGAATACCCTTGGTAAATAAAAGTGTTAATAGGATGGTTGTTAATATTATTTATGCTACTTTATAAGTTATTTGTTTACTTGTTAATACTTCCACTAGGTGTCCTAATTAGTTTAAATAATTTTAAAACGACAAAAGAATAAGTCATTTAAATACAAGTCATGTTAAGTAATAAAATTCTTTAGATAGTAGTTCAAGCAGACAAAAGACAACATGGCGTATGAGCAATATTTTCATTTATTTTTCATGATCAAATAAAAGTGCCCTGCAATAGCTAATTTAACAGAATAATCTTAAACAACTTTGATGATTTTGTGTTATATTTTGTCAACCTTAGTACCGCATAATCTATAAAAAAGTCAGCACACCCGAAGCAAGGTTAACCAAAACTAGGCCAACTCCAAGAAGTTCCTGTCCGTACGCCAATAAAAAAAAAACCAAAGCCACCACAGATATTTATTTGCAAGCCTTTGCAGCCGCACAGTCATGCCACCATTTCGATTTCATTACCACCGCTGGCACCACCACAGCAACAAGTAGTAACCACCACCGAAGGTATAAAAGGTTGCCCATGGAGCGCGCCCAGCGTTCGTTTGAATTCCCAGTCCCAGTTCACCAAGAAACCGAGAAACCAAGAAACCAAGAAACGCGCGTGCGCAGCCGCTGAAAGAGTCAGTCGATCGTCGGCAGTCTCCGCGTAGAGTCACCTCACCTCAGCTCAAGTCGAGTCGTGATCCGCTCCAATCCGTGTTCTCCAGAGTCCGCGCTTTGCATGTGCGGTGCACTGCATTTTTAGCGTACATATTATTTGCAGCAACTTGTTTTCAAAGTCATTACGTGTCGGGCACTCGCGGCAGTCGCTAAACAAATTGTGCATTTTTAAAAACACTCCAAGACCAAGTGCAATTCAGACAATTTATGCAATATTTTGTTTTGGGCTTTTCTGGAGCTTCCTGACACATTCTCAAAGTGCAGCACCTGCATACAAAATCCAAGGAAAAAATTAAAAAGGGAAATCAAAACACACCGCCAATATGCAAATGGAAAAGGTAAGCGGCGACTGTGACATCTTAATTGATTACTTCTTCGTAATTGAAACATGGGTTAATATAAGTACCACCTACACTTCCCCCAGAACTTTCACTTTTCTTTGGCACACCAAAAAAAGATTCTGTTTAAAGCTCAGGTTTAAGGTTACGCCACTGGCATCGGTCTTAGCCATGAATCCGACTTGATCAGCGGCTGAGTCAGCCTCCAACGAGCCAAACTGGCACTGCAGGCCACTAAAACGCGAGCGAATGGGATAAAGAGTGGGTTGGGGGTTGGCCTATGAAATGAATAGAAGTTTTCTGGCTTAAAGTGCGCTTCTAAGAATAACTTAAATTTATAAAAATTTTCAAGAGTTTAAACATTTTAATTTCTTTATAATTAATCTGTAACAAATACATAAGTATGTGGAGTCGGTACCAAAAGATTATTCTTTCAAAAATAGCAAACATTTATCTTGTTACATTTGTTAAACAGTTACTGCAAACTGTTTCGATTTTCTGAACTAAGAATAACTACTTATTAGGAAGCAGTTGTTAATAATTTATTATAGTTAAAAAAGAGAGTGTATATATATAATTTTTTAAATTATAGTTATAGTTTCAATGGAAATAGAACCAATTATTTTAAAGACACGGTAACCTTTTTCACCAGCAAAGTCTATTGAACGTTTAAAGAAGTTTGTAACAAATAAGCTATTAAATTTACAAGTACTTTATTTACGACCGAGAGTTTATGGTTACGGATTTTCAGCGCAGTTGTATTTACTTAACTACGGCGATTAAAATATAAATGGAAACTATTAAGCAATTATTAATCTCTGCAAAGATCGAGGGGGGACCACAATGGGATATTAAACAAGCCAACTTCTTAGGAATGATAAAATATATATGAATGCATAAAATATACAACAGAACATCTTTATTTTAAAAGGCAAAGTACATAGTATTAAATGCAGAAAATATATATTAAAGGTACAGCTAATTTTGAAAATAATTTCAAGGTTTAGAGGAGCAGTAGTTAAGTGCAAGCAACTTGTAAGTCGCTTCCAACATGCTAAGTTGCACTTAGTTAAAGTGCTTTTCTAAAAGTAAAGGCGTTAAGCTTTTCAGAACTGGTCCAGGTCAATTCAGTTCGGTTTCATTGACACCTTCAGATGACCACCCACCCTGAGCAGTGGCTCTTGATTTCTCGGCTAGCCACTGAGCCTATGGAAACACCCATGGCCAAGAGTGCCAGTAATCCATTGAACCATTTTGAACTATCACTTTTGACGCGGCGTTACAATGGCACTCGAGGTGGCCCAATTTCGTCGAGTGGAGTGCAGCACTCCGCACTTGATCAAGCTCCATCTCCATCCGATCATTACGATTATTGTCTGCTGAATCGATCCGATCAATTCGATCCGTTTCATTCCGTTTAATTTCTCTCACTGGGGGCCAGATGCCGACGCCGACGAGATCGAAATCGAAATCGAAGCCGAAGCTAGAAAAGAAAAGGAAAAGCGTCGAAAATTGCTCCCTCGAAAGCAAGATCACGGACACCGAGTGGGTGGAGAGTGCTGGTGGCGGAGGAAAGTCAAAGTGAAATGCTTGGAAAGCAAGGCAAATTGCCAGTCAGTGGGTCGGTAAACAACAATAACAATAACAGATCCAAGGAGGGCGGCCCAGCCCAGCCCAGATGTCTCGATGGCTTGGTAATCCGAGAGCAGCAATTAGAGTGCAGCACTGCGCGGGGATCAAGATCAGAAAGGCGGTCACAGTTCCGCAGATCGCTCCAGTGCATTTCCATGCTCCACTACGAAGCTATGTATCACATATGAATGGGCAACTCGTCTAACCGGACCTACACTCAAACTCTCTGAGGAAAGGCCTTTGTTGAACCCATACTCCGCTTAGATACAAAATTCTTTAATGTATTGTTAAAGAAATCAGAGAAATATTTAAAAAGAAAAAGTTATTAGCCTTAGCTTTACACTGAAAAGATTTCTACTTTATAGTTAAGTATCGTTATTATTTATAGTACAGTATCATTATACATATTTGCGACAAAACTAGCTGAGTTTATTGCATGTTTTACAGTCAGTATTCACAAGTTATAGTCGTTGTTATTAGGCAGAATTACTTATCATTATGATATTTTTTAAAAATGACAACCTCTGGTTTTTAAAATCATTTTAGCTTAGTTACAAAACATGTACTTTTAATATTAAATTAATATTAAATGTGATGTAAACAAAGTAAACTTGACCTTGAACTTCTGAAAAAGAGATTTAAGAACTTACAAAATTTAAAAAAGAGCTACAAAAAAACCAAACTCAAGAATCAATTTATTAATGGAATTTTCCCTTAGTGTGAGCTCCGGTTTGATCGGCTCTCTGTAATCCAATTAAAGGAACAATCTACAATTCAATTCAAAACTAATGAAGTGTAGAGAATTCGCAACAAAGGCTGACATGTGTTGATTGTTTCGCCGACTGCAGTACTGGTATTTGAAAGTCGTGGGTTTCTTCTGGCGGGGAGTCGGTTCTCGGACTCGGATTCGGACCCATTACTAACAAGCTTCCCTGTAGAGCAGCTCACCAACTTCCGTCAAACACAAACACAATTGTGCGTAGTCCAAACAATTCATTGATTGATTGTCGATATGGCGATCAATTAGACAGATTATGATTTTCCATTGATTGCGATCGCAGTGACAAAACCAGGGACAGCTGTCAATGGAAGCAGTTCTACCAGTTTAACTCCAGTTTCGATTTCTACTCCCGCAGCACTCGCTTCTGGTTCTGTTCCTGAGTCTGCTGGTCATATATGCGGGCTCTTCGGAAGCTGCCCGCCGCCTGAGGAAGAAGCCGAAGGTCTACAACGCCCTGATCACCACGGACGACAACCTCACCTCCAGCCGGGCCTATCCGGTCATCCAGCCCACCATCCACGAGCCGGGCTACGCCCCCTTTGGACCCTTTAATCCCTACGGCTTCTACAGTCCTCCGGTGGTGCGGTTCGGCCAACCAATTGTCCCTGGTCTAACGCCTAATGAGAGGGTGAGTTTATTTAATTTTTTATTATTATAGAGTTGACTATAGACAACTTTGGAATATTTATTAAATTTCTGCTACAGACTTGGCCTATTGCTGCTAATAAAAATATTGCAAAAGTTTAATTTATCTTTGGTTATAAGATTTCAATTTAAATTAAATAATAGTTATTACACTTTTGCTAATAATTATTTTTTTATCCGACTCTTATAACCGATTTTTAATAAGCTTAAATTGTCTGTATAACCATAAATGTTTGGAAAAGCTTTAGGACCCAAAAAATTAAAAAATAACTTCGTTTAAACGTAATTATCGTTTTTAAATTAATTTTTTGTTAAGTTGTATTAATTTAAATTACATTTTAAATGAGGTCAGGTATTAAATATTCTTAACGATAAGTTTTCTAGTTGTCAAAAGATTAACCTAATGCCTTTTGCAGCTCCCGTACCCCCTGCCATCTGCTGCTCAGTATCCCGCTGGCTATGCACCCTATGAGCCACAGCAGCCAGTTGAGTCACCCGTGGAGCAGCAGCCCCAGCCGCAGGCTCCCCCTGGATCCGTGGAACCACAGGAGATGTCCAAGGAGCAGATGCCCCTGCCACTCAATCAGCAAGGTCTTCCACCCGTGCTCATTCCCTTGCCATCCCAGTTCCGAGGACAACCCACGCACCTGCCACCGTATCCCTACAGCCAGTACCCGGTGATCTACGACCAAGCGGGTTACATTAGGCAGAACTTTCTGCCACCATACGATTACTACCCCACCCAGGGTTATCCCGTCCGGGGGGCCACAGCTACACCTCCTGCCACGCCCCCCGCGGAGGAGTACCAGGCTCCTCAAGCTCCGGCCCAGATTACACCTCCAATACAGCCCCTTAACCTGGACAATCTGGAGCCAGCGCAGCCCAGCTTCGAGGACATCCGCAACGGGTCGGAGAGCAAAAACAGTGCGGTCCCAGATGTCCCTCCGCCACCAATACCTTCTGGACCCAAGCGTCCGCGACCCGCGGAACCGGATAACTGAATGCGGCAATCCGGAAAACTCCGGTCGCACAGAATCCACACACGTATTTATTACCATTTCGCTTAGGCATAATATCGATTCGATGCATTGTACAATGTCGCTTAACCCGTAAGCTTAGTAAGAGTTCATTCAGAGATAACGAATAAATGTTAAATAAAAATATCCAAAGCGGTGAATGAACTTGGACTGGGTACCAGTTCCCCAGGGAACTACGGGATGATTTCGCTTTCAAAGGCGCTCGGGGAATTGTTTATCTTTGGGTTTAAGGGACTATAAAGGCAGCCAAGTTGGTGAGAAAATTCACAGTTTGCATTGAAAGGGGAAACAGAATGAAGCTAACACTGCTGCTGATCGTGTGCTGTTGCCTCTTTGGGTTGAGTAAGTTAGTCAATAGATTAAGGGAAACAGACATATTTGATCCTCATCTCCTTACAGCCTTTGGAAATTCTATTATGGTGACCAAGCCACCATTTATACGCAGTCGCTATAGTCTGCGCTGGCGTAAGACTACTGCGGTTCCGGTTCCAGAGGCAACCGCCGGACCAGGACCATCTGCAATGGCTTCCATCACACCCACCGACCATCCGAAATTGGCCACCTCTACCGCCAATGTGGACTACGACTATTACGGCAATGGAGAAGCCGAGAATGTGGTGCACAAGTAAAAAAAAACACTCATCATTAAGAGGAAAACGTTTTAATAATATTTAAAAAAAACAAGAGACATTAATTAATTATTCAGCACGATATACAAATCCCAACAATATAAGAGGACATCACCAAAAAGCATTTAATTATAAATGAACTTGATAAATTTATGGTCTTAGTTTTAATTTTTAGTCTTTACTGCTGATTTTTACTTTACAAAATTAAAATATCATAATGCACAACAATAAAAAATAAAATAACTTTAAATACAAATCCAATTTTAAAATTAATTTTTTTTTAAATAATGAGTAAAAGTTTTTCAACCTTAATTTTTTAAACTATCTTTCAATGTAGCGCAGGACTAATAAATTCTAAATTTTGAAAAAGTCTTCTCAAAACATTCAATTAAACGGTGAACTAAATTGTGTATCACGTCAGCAAAAAAAGAAAACCAATTTAAATAAATGAATATCAACAAAATCTGATTTCAATTTTAAATCTAGCGGTATTCGTGACTGTTGTTTTGAGAAGAAGAAGCAATTGCAAACAGAGTTGGCATCCCCTGACATCAGCTGTCTTTTTTTAAACAACAACAATTAACAACAAACGAGTTTTAAAACAAAAATGCTATTAACAATTAAATGCGCTCAGAATGTGATTAAGCCAAACTTTCAGAAAGTGGCCAATCTGCTTGCCAATCGCCACAAAGCTGGTTTACCACACGGCATTGCAACAACAACAGGAACGAGATTAGGAGGAGGTGGACAAGGGGCGCGGGGGCGGAGTGGGGGAAAAAGTACCGACCGAAAACTGAGCTTTACTTTTTCGCGCAGCGATTCACAAATCTCAGTTCTGTATTCGCCAGCAGCGAGAGAAGCAGCAGCAACTGGTGGCAGCGCAAATCTCCGGAGATTCTACGGCACCCAGAAGTCTAAAACACCAGCAACCACAACGAAAAAGCGCAAAATGGTGGTAAGTACAATTGAAAAGGTGCTTTACAGATCAAGGGCAACTGAATCTTGGCGAAATCGAGAGGTCTTCTTATCGCCTGGCACCACAAGCGAACCTCCAAGGCCAAAATGAGGCTTTAGGCATGAGTTAATACCCTTCCAGGGGGTATACATAACTTGGACAGGATTATACACTTTGGCAGGAGTTAATAAATGAGTGACATGATGTGCAGATATGTGTTACAGACTTTCCTTGCTAGAAAGAAGCGGAAAAAGTATATAAAGTTCTGAAAGCACATTTAAATTTCCCTAATTCAAAGGCGAACCAGTTTAACTTGACTTAGATATTTAAAATATGTACATTTCTATGTCGACCACTTCTTTATAAGTCAGCCATTTGTGTGGTTTATACTATAGCAGTTTACTATGTGGATTATTTAAGTTTTAAATAAATGATCGTGTCTATTAAGACTTCTTTCCTGTAAGAATCTCCACTTACCTACTTGCTGCTTGTTTCCAGGTGCGCCTAAACGAACAGGAGCGTGCTGAGAAGCTGCAACCCCTCTTAGAAGCCGGCTGGACCCTGGTGGAGGGCCGCGATGCCATCTTTAAGCAGTTCATCCTGAAGGACTTCAATCAGGCCTTCAGCTTCATGACGGGCGTGGCCCTGCTGGCCGAGAAGATCAACCACCATCCCGAGTGGTTCAACTGCTACAACAAGGTGGACGTCACTCTGTCCACTCACGATGTGGGTGGCCTTAGCTCCCAGGACATTCGCATGGCCAATCACCTGGAGACCCAGGCCAATTTGTTGAAATAAACGCATTGTTATTTTAGTTGCTAGTTGTCTATAATCTCTGGAGTCCAATAAACAATCAGCTCAGCATGGATTTGCTGAAGATTTGATAGTCCGCTTGTTCTAAGACGTCGGGGGAGATCTCATCCTTGATGTATCCCAGTTGTTTGAAGAAGGAAATTGAATCTTCGTTGTTGTTTAGGACGGTGAGCATGAGCTTTTCCAGGTGCCACAGGCGAGCACACTCCTCCAAAGTATTCATAATGAATTTTCCCAGGCCTTTTCTCCGGTACTCCGCTGCCACTTGCATTTCGTAGCTGTGAAAAGGGTTGAGAGGATAAAGTTGCTGTACTTGTCAAGTATTTATTGCTTACCAATATAAAACACAGTCCCCGTGATCCATATCGAAACGGAACATGGAGTAGGCCACGTTTTCTTTCTTCTCGTTTTGGGCAACCAGGTAACGTGCCCAGTTCTTGTTCAGTTCCGCCGCCTTGATCTTCGGCTGCCAGCCCATCTTCAGTTGCTTGTAGTAGGGTCCCACGTTGGTCTCAGCCAGTTTGAAGGCCCATTTTAGCACTTTGGAATCCGCATCAGTCTTGGTTCGGCAAATGAGTTTGAACTCCTCGCCGGTGGGAGCCTTGTAGCTCTGATAGTTTAACGATTCCAGCGGATTCTTGGCCCTGGCAGCGGCCTCCACGAACCTCTGCTTGGCTCCTTGGCTCAGTTCGTCTTGATTTGGCATTATTTGGTTAAAATTACAATTTTCTGCAAAATACAAGTCGGGCGAAAAATGTAGCGCGCAAAGTAGAGATGGCAAAGCAGGGTAAGCAAACAAGCGATGTTTTTCGAGGTTAAACGATAGGTGGTATTTCTGAGGACCAAGTGTTTGGTCACTTTATTATTTATCATTTGTTTTATTTGTAAACAATTGCAGAAATTTACAAATCCAAGCTAATTATATAGAAAATACTTTAAAAACAGCACAAGTTGGGCTTATCATTCCTAACACTCTAGAAACCCTACTCATCAGGTAAATGTATACAAAAATTACATTTTTCAGAAGTGCTGACGTTATCAATTTGTACATTTCAGTCATTAAAATAAAACAGGATGTTTAAAAAGTCCAAGCCCAAAATGGAGCCCCCACCCTCGGCTCCCAGTGTGGAGGAAATGCTAGAGGACTTGGAAACCTTTGAAGTGAATAAACCCACAATAAACGGACCTAAGGAAAACTCCGATTTGGAGCACGCACTTCTGACGGAACCGGAGAACCTTTCGCTCTCAACTTGGTGGCAGGTATTCGATGAATACGAACAGAAGGTCCAGAAACTTTCGGCCACCGAGGGCAATCTGGAGACCCAGAGAGATCAACTTAAAGAATGCTACGCCAAACTGGAAAAAAATGCTAATAAACTAAGGGAGGGCATCAAAAAGCAACAGGATCTGGCCAAAGAAGCATTAAATGTTAAATAGGGATTTGTAAGCTCAGAAAATCCAAATTATTTAAAATTTTTTTAAACAGAAATGTAAGACACAAAATATTTACAAGCAATTAAATATACTTTTCTACTGGTATAAGAAAAAACAGTAACAAATTTCATGGCTTAAATGTTTTAAAGGTTTTGTTGTTTTGTATGACCCGAAGTACGGTTTAGTTTGAACTGTTTTTAATAATTACTTGTTAATTGTGAATTAAAGTGAATTAAAATATGTATTTATGGGAGCTGTGTGTGAATCATTTAATTGGTCAATTTCAGACTGGCCTTCGGCTGCTATTTTTTTAGACTTTTAAAATTCGATAACTTGGTCATCAATGGTCTGACCTAAGAAAATTTTTTTTGTTACTGAAAAGCAGATAAAAATGTTTTTTAATTCATGCTAATAGAATCGTCCGTTCACAAGATTTTATTTTTTTGGAGTAAAGTAAACCTTCTGTTGCGATTCTTGGGCGAATGAGTGGACATACTTGCA